>CM056060.1:124365371-124810371 GCA_029574335.1 Rana kukunoris
ACATGTAGCCATGGCCAAAATATTGCAAATAATGGGACTTCCTTTTTTACTATTCCCATGTGTACTCAGCTATATTATTAAAATGTTTGCTGTGGCCATTTAAAGGAGAAGTACAGTCATAGCTTGTTTGGCTGTACTTCTCCTGTGGATTACAGGAATGTAGTTTGTTCTGCATGCCTGTGACCCATTTTCAGCAGGTCTGCTGACGTCACAGAGCTGTTTCAAGCAAAATCGTGACAATGGAGTTGGGATCTGCCCACATGCCTGGAGCTGCACCCGGCTCAGCCTCTTAGCTTAGGCACAGCTGCTTAAAAATACATTACAATAGGTGCACTAATCCTTAGGATGGGTCAATGCATTTTACAGATACCCTGCTTCTTCAGGACAAACGAGGTCAAGTACAGTAGAAAAGCCTATTGGTATAATTAAAAACAGATCCATAGTATGAAGACCCATGCGAAATTGATTGGAGGAAGGAAATGAGGTCTGCTAGTGCGCACCGGCCATTGGGTGAATAACCCACCGGTATGTAAGTAATGTCTAACCAAAGTGGTCAGACAGGTATAAATTTCATAAGAATAATCTACATTTAGTGCGAATAAAGTAAGGTGAATTCAAGATGAAACAAAATGCTTAAACTGAAAGGCCAATTAATCTCAAACTGAAATCAAGAGAGAAAAATATCCTTAAATTAGTGCATCAGCTAACAAACACTGGAGTGGATATACCAGCTGTCAGCCCATATAAAGATGCCTTATCCATGCTGGGCTATCATTTATTTGCCCTGCTGACAAGTGGCTATTATACTCAATGCATCCTTAACATGCTTGGATCCCAATCACTGGATTCCAATCAACATTACACAGCTGATGCACCAATTTAAGGATATTTAGTCTCTCTTGATCTCAGTTTGAGATGAATTGCCCTTCAGTTTAGGCAGTTTGCTTCATCTTGAATTAAACTTATTTACTTTATCAGCACTAAGGCCTGATTCACACCTATGCATTTTTAGTAGGGCTGTTACTGATCAAAATTTTTGTGTTCGATTAATTGTTTTGTTTTTTAATCGATTAATCGACTAATTTCGATTAATTATAACGCACATACAGATCCAACTACTTTTAGCTGCTCTCCTTGCGGGCTGATTCCCAGTGCAGCTACTGGAAAAATGGATAGCAGGATACAAAAAACACACAAAGGCATCGCTCAATGGGAATAGCATTAAAACTTTTATAGTCTTCAAGTAGGTAACCAAATAAATATTGCACTGGAGATAAAATCGATGTAGCTACATAAACTGTAAAAATGGTGCGAGTAATACCAAACGGTACCAAAACCAGTCATAAAAACATGTAGCTAAGTATGATACTGGTATAAAAATGTGTACGATACCACTGCTGAATCCAGATGAGGAGGGGTTAACATCAGTCCGTCGGCATGTAGATGTCCCGTGAAGGGAACTATCACAACTCCCAGTGGATGGTTGTAGAAACCTAGTTGATAGAGGGAAATGATAGAGGGAAGTGTAACATCCCTTACGTGTGGCAGATAGTGAGGTCCCGCCAGAATGCAGATATGAAGGCACAGCAAAGGAGCTCTTCAGATGGACATGGCAAGCCCTGCCAGTGTCCGTGACGTCACCGGATCTCCGACGGAACTCCCTAACGGCCTGGAAGCCGGTGGGGAGGTGAATACCAATCAAAAGAATTTTAATCGATCAAAAAGATTTTGATCGATCAAAAAAATTAAAGATTAATCGATTAATTAAAAGTTAATTTGCACAGCCCTAATTTTTAGTGCTTTTTGCAGATTTGCACTACAGAACGTGTTCCATAGGAAACCATGTTAAATGGACTGTAGTGCAAATCTGCAAAATACAAAAATCACTAGAAATTCATAGGTGCGAATCAGGTCTAAATGTAAATTATCCCCATGAATTTTATACCTGTCTGACCACTTTGGCTAGACAGTACTTACATACCAATGGGTTATTCTCCCATGGGCCGGTGGGCTCTAACAGACCTCATTACCTCCCTCCAATCAATTTTGCATGGGTGTTTAGCCCATTGATCGGTTTTTAATATTACCAATAGGCTTTTCTACTGTACTTGACCTTGTTGGTCCTGAAGAAGCAGGGTACCTGCGAAACACATTGACCCCTCCTAAGGATTAATGCACCCATTGTTGTAATGTACTTTTATGCAGCTGTGTCTGCACAGTTTTTTTTTTAATTATGCCAAATACAATTATGACTTTTTTGGAGAAAAATCTTTTAATCGTTGGTTAACGCATTCTAAAGAGTGTACGATGGTGTATTTATAGTCCCAAACATGTTCTCCATTTCTCCCCTAATATACCTCTCAGGATGACACCTCAAGGTCACTTTTTTTTACTCCAACTCTGCTCCACAAACACTTCCCTCTTACCTAGGCAAGTATAATTATTAAAAAAATAAAATAAAAAAAAGCAACTTCTTTTAAACTCATGTCACATAGTTCATGTTTTTATTAAAAAGGTTAAAGGACCAAGGTTGACAAATCTTTTAATCAAGTTTACACCACTTTAAAGGGGTTGCAAAGGTTTTTTATTTTCTAAATAGGTTCCTTTAAGCTAGTGCATTTTGGTTCACTTACCTTTTCTTCGATTTCCCTTCTAAATGTTTTTTTTTCTTTGTCTGAATTTCTCACTTCCTGTTCCTCCTCAGTAAGCTTGCCCCCCATCATCCAAGCTGTTCTGGCTGGGGTTAGTCAGTGTGCTCACCCCCTCCCTTGGGACTAAATCCCTGCGGGTGTTCACAGCGTCTCCCCGCAGGAATGTAGTCCCAAGGGAGGGGGCGAGCATGCTGACCAACCCCCAGCCAGAACGGCTCGGATGATGAGGCAAGCTTACTGAGAATAAACAGGAAGTGAGAAATTCAGACAAAAAGAAAAAAAATATTTAGAAGGGAAATCGAAAGAAAAGGATAATGAACCAACAATGCACTAGCTTAAAGTGGATGTAAACCCACTCTCATCCTTTCTAGATAAACATACAATGAATAAAGCATAATAATAATAATTTTTGTTATGCTTTATTCATTGTATGTTTATCTGTTTGCACATTATAGTTCTCAATGCTCCTGAAGAAGTGGTTTTCATCCACAAAACATGTAGAGCAACCCTGTGAGGAATGTGAACAAAGTGTCAAGATCTGTACAGAGATTATCCAGTGATCCACAAAACAGCTACTTCTTGGTTCGATTAAGCCCATAACATGCTTTAGTTTGTAGCCCAGATTTATACCATCCAGTATTATATCTTGTCACCCCTGTGTATATATGTATATTCTTTTTAAAGTATACATGTCTCAGAGAAACTTTTGTTACTGATGAACTGTATATATTTATTTGTGTAAAATATTTTTTTTTTTTTCTACTTTTCTAATAAGTGCCTGCAAAGTCCATTTTTTTCCACTCCAATTTTCTCTGTCTCTAGACTAGTGCATGAGATATGTAAACAACCTGTTACTCACAGCAAGGGGGCGGAACGGACTAAGGTTTTTCTCTGCAAGTCCGTTTTATTTCACTGAACAATAAAAGAGGATTGCTCAGAGCTGGATCAACTCTGTGTGACAAGACTGGGCACAGATGATAGGAAATCTATTTAGAAAATAGGATTGTTTGTGAGATAAAATATTAGGTGTGCACATGCTGTGTACCATACTTCAACGATTTTTATCACAATGGCTCCACATTTCCAGGGAAGGGCACAGTGGGCGCGTAGCTGAAGACCGCCGAGTCCCTTCTTTGCCGCCTTTGAGTCAGAAGATGTTGATGTGAAAATCATTCTTTCATGTCTGCAATCCCCGCATCAACATACTTTAATCCTGTGTTTTGGTTTAATGTATTATTATATCAAAGATTCAAGTAGAATACGGCGAATGAAAACATTTCCTGATACATTTTACGATGCAAGTGGATAGGAGAAGCAAAGCCTGAACCTGAGGGTAAGGATCTGGCTGGAGATCATTAAAACCGCAGCCAAATGACCCTGTTCTGGGAAGAGGCATCAGTCTAGACTTACAAATAAAGTTCTCTCGCCTCCCTCCCAGAGAGACCAGTCAATTATTTTCAGATTACAACAGCAGGGGGTCAGAGCCGTGAGTACACATCACCAGTGTGCGCGGCTCCCCCTTTTCCCTCCTGTCCCCTGTTTATGTTTCCAGCTGTGGATCTAGTCCCAGTGACTGTAACTGTAAATCCCTGCGCCCACTAAACACAGAGTTTCACAATTCAGATAGGACACAGTCAGCCCACCCAGTCTGACTTTTCTACCTGCTATAACATCTTGCAACACTTTCCTCCATAACCACAATGTAGTATTGGGTAATACACAAGTAATATTAACCACTTAATGACCACTGTATGTAGGGAATGTAAATGGCCTGCGTTTGACCAAAAAAAAAAAACACTGCAACAAAAAACAGTTTGGTTTCAAAACACGGTTTGTCCAAAGACGTAAAATCCGATTGAGTGTTCAAACAGCTACAATGTGAAAAATAATTATTTGATCCCCTGCAGATTTTAGTAGTTTTTATCATAGGTGTAATTTAAATGATAGAGACAGAGGGCCAGATTCTCAGCTGAGATACGACGGGCCGTATCTATGCGACTGATTCTTAGAATCAGTTACGCATAGATTTTGCTTAGATCTGACTGGCGTAAGTCACTTACACCGTCGGATCTAAGTTGCAATGTTACGCTGGCCGCTAGGTGGCGTTGCCGTTGATTTCTGCGTCAAATATGCAAATGAGCCTGCATACGCCGTTTCCCGAACGTATTTGCGTGCCGTCGTCGTAGTTTACGTAGTTTGCGTAAGCATAAGGTTACCCCTGCTATATGAGGGGTAACCTTGCGTAGGTCCGGCGTACGCCATGTTAAGTATGGACGTCGGGACAGCGTCGTGTTTTTCCATCGTTTACATAACTCGTTCTCGAATAGGGCTGTGCGATAATTACGTTGCCGTCTAAATCAATGTATTTGCAGCGTACTATGGATCATGCGCAGTGGGCTACGTTTACGGCTGGCGCATGCGCAGTTTGTTCGGCGCGGAGGCGCGCTTCATTTAAATACAGCACGCCCACCCCTTCCTACTTTGAATTACGCGGCCTTACGCCGGCCCATTTACGCTATGCCGCCGCAAATTACGGAGCAAGTGCTTTAAGAATACAGCACTTGCCCGTAAAAAAAATTGCGGAGGCGTATTGTAAATGGCATACGCTATGCTACGGCGACAATACGGAAAACTACGAGAAAAAACATATACAACAGATGCTATAAATTAAGTTGCAGTTCAGCGAGTAAAATAAGTATTTGATCCCAAAGCAAAATATGACTTTGTAGTTGGTGGAGAAACCCTGTGCAAGCACAGGAGGTAAGACGTTTCTTGTAGTTGGTTACCAGGTTTGCACACATATCAACATGGTTTTTATCTGGAAGTCTGTTTTATTTTCCTGAACAATAAAAAGAGGATTGCTCAGAGCTGGATTAACTCAGTGTGGCAAGACTGGGCACAGATGATAGGAAATCTTATTCTCTACATTGTGACATAAAAAAAAAAAAAAAAATTGGGGTTTACATCCACTTTCTTGGCTGTCACTTAGCAACTCAAAGTTTCAGCTTCCGCCATACATTTTATATAGAATTAAGGTCTGGAGACTGGCTAGGCCACTTCATGACATTAAAGTTGTAAACCCGAATTTAATTTTTTTTTATGATGTCACAATGTACAGTATAAGATTCCCCATCATCTGTGCCCAGTCTTGCCACACAGAGTTAATCCAGCTCTGAGCAATCCTTGTTTATTGTTCAGTGAAATAAAACGGACTTACAGAGAAAAAACGTTTTTTTAGTCCGTTCCGCCACCTTGCTGTGAGTGACAGGTTATTTACATATCTCATGCACTAGCCTGGAGACAGGCATTATTTTTTTAATTCCCAGCTCCACTCCTTTTCTGAAGTCATGTGGTTACTTTTCTGGATTTTGACTGGATGTTAGTGATCATAGCAGGATTCAGTGTAAGGAATACACAGGAAAAAATGCATGTTGACACGGGGAGTGTAGAGGTGGGCAGGGAGTCTACTGACATCACGACTCCACCTACTGAGCTCCAGGCAACAGATCCACCCACATAATCTGCAGTTTTTCAGTTCTTATAAACAGAGGGGAGACATTTGACAGGTAAGGATACATGCAGGGGGCATCTAGATCAGCACTATGGCAGTAGTTTAGAAAGGATGAGAGTGGGTTTACATCCACTTTAAGGTTTCTTGGCTGTCACTTGGCAACTCGAAGTTTCAGCTCCCTCCATACATTTTACAGTATATAGGATTAAGGTCTGGAGACTGGCTAGGCCACTTCATGACCTTAAAGCACTTCTTCTTGAGCCACTCTTTTATTGCCTTGGCCGTATGTTTTGGGGCATGCTGAAAGGCCCATCCATGACCCATCTTCAGGGATCTGGCTGAGGGAAGAAAGTTCTCATCCAATATTTACAATACATGGCCCCATCCATTGGCCCCTCAATGTGGCAAAGTCGGCTTTGTACCTTTAACAAAGAAACAGCCCAAAGCATAATGTATGCCTGGCTTTAGGGATAGTGCTCTTAAGAGTCATAGTCAGAATTTTTCTTCCTCCAAACTCGGCGAGTCCACCTCCTCAAGAAGACACCTGTATAGTCATGCCAATGAACTTCTAAATGATTCAGAGAAGGATTGGGAGAAAGTGCTGTGGGCAGATGAGACCAAAATTGAGCTCTTTGGTATTAACTCGACTGTGTTTGGAGGAAGAAAAATGCCGACTATGACCCCAAGAACACCATCCCTACAGTCATGCACGGAGGTGGAAACATGATGCTTTGGGGCCCTTTCTCTGCAGTAGGTACAGGCTGAATTTGCCGCATTGAGGGACCAATGGACAGGTCCGTGTATTGTAAAATCTTGGAAAATTTTGAAAAAAGAAATGGTGTGGGGCCCCCCTCAGGTACATACCAGGCCGTGTATTACTGACAACAGTGCTGGGAGCCATTATTGCTTTCACAGAGACCGATACTGGTTGCTAGTAGTGTTGCTCACGAATATTCGCGTTACGAATATTGCATATTCGAGTATTCGCGAATAAATCGGATATCGCAGTGAATATCGCTATTGCGAATATTCGTATTTTTTCAAATTTATTTTTAAAACAGATCACATCCTAGTGATCTCCATCGACGTCTAAAAGCATTGCTGGTATGATTAGAGACCCTGGGCCGAGTAGCTGAGGCGATCCTTTTATGTTGCCGAATATTCGCAATGCGTTCTCTGCCCTTCTGTGTTTTGTGTATATATATAAAAAAAAAAAATTAGCTTTAGTTTAGTCATATAAGTTTGTGTAAGTAGAGTTAGTGTTTAGTGCATATTAGTTTAGTAATCCAGGAAATGATCTCCGTTTATGCGTGTTGACGAGAATTTCACAATCAATTTCGCATTCGCACTAGCGAAATTTCGCAATTTTTTTTTTTGATAAAATATCACGAATATTCGATATTAACGAATATTCGCGAATATTCTTCTATATATTCGCGAAATCGAATATGGCGTATTCCGCTCATCACTAGTTGCTAGTATTGATTCACCAACACCAATACTGAGAGTTAAAGTGGAGTTTCCATCCCAAATATTTTTTTCCATTATTGTGCTCATTAGACCTAAAAAAAAAAAAATTTTTTTTTTACTCATCTGGAAATGCCTGTTGCTATGCGTTCCCACGAAATCTGCCCTTGTAATCACCTAGGATTCTGACATCTCCCTCTAATGCTCCTGGGAAATGTGTGTCATCACTTCCCAGGATGCAGTGCGCTACCCAATTATCACTCCCCATCCAGGACTTCCAGGAAGTGCTTGTGGGCTTCTCAATGCCCACAAGCAAAATGACAACCGTGTGGACCTAGTTTTATAAACTATCTTTTTTGAATTACTATGCGGAGCGGCGGCGGCGGATTGTAAAATAGTAAGTGACTGGATTTATATTATAAAAACCCAAGATGAAAGGACATACATTTAAAAATTTTTAATTGTGGTTGGAACTCAGCTTTAATATAACATCCACTGACACCAATGTTGGGGTTATTACAGTGTCCACTGACACCAATTTCGGGGTTATTACAGTGTCCACTGACATCAATGTCGGGGTTATTACAGTGTCCACTGACACCAATGTCGGGGTTATTACAGTGTCCACTGACACCAATGTCAGGGTTATTACAGTGTCCACTGACATCAATGTCGGGGTTATTACAGTGTCCACTGACACCAATGTCGGGGTTATTACAGTGTCCACTGACACCAATGTCGGGGTTATTACAGTGTCCACTGACACCAATGTCGGGGTTATTACAGTGTCCGCTGACACCAATGTCGGGGTTATTACAGTGTCCACTGACACCAATGTCGGGGTTATTATAGTGTCCACTGACACCAATGTCGGGGTTATTACAGACAGTGTCCACTGACACCAATGTCGGGGTTATTACAGTGTCCACTGACATCAATGTCGGGGTTATTACAGTGTCCACTGACACCAATGTCGGGGTTATTACAGTGTCCACTGACACCAATGTCGGGGTTATTACAGTGTCCACTGACACCAATGTCGGGGTTATTACAGTGTCCACTGACACCAATGTCGGGGTTATTACAGTGTCCACTGACACCAATGTCGGGGTTATTACAGTGTCCACTGACACCAATGTCGGGGTTATTACAGTGTCCACTGACACCAATGTCGGGGTTATTACAGTGTCCACTGACACCAATTTCGGGGTTATTACAGACAGTGTCCACTAACACCAATGTCAGGGCTTTTGTAATACAATGCAACCAGCAATCAGTGCTTATTTTGTTTTCTGTGCGTAGGGGAAAGCTAGAACACCATTCAACTTTTTTTATTGCGACCAGTGTCCCTGTCTGGTGAAACTGATGTGACAATGACAGTAAGGAATAAGGAAGAGGAAACCACTTTAATGAAGTATCACAATATGGTTAAAAAACCCAGCAGGTACATTCTATTCCCCAAAAACTATAAAAAAAAAAAAAATCATATCATTGAGACTTCCATTATCCGGGAATCAGTCTGTCACGTGGCTCCTCCCCTTCTCGCTTCTGCGATGCATCATTACAGCGCAACGTCATGCGCAGTGTTTTGACGCAACAAGGACGGGTAAAGAACCTATGTGGCAGTAGCCATTTTGTTGGGATCCCTGGGAGCCTTGTGCCAACCTAGACAGGACAACAGGTACCTCTTTGCTCAGATAGCCGTTTGTGGAGATCTTTCTGTTTGTCTTAGCCAGCAATAGTAAGGGAATACCCCCACTCTGTTTATTTTAAAAAGGCGCAGGCATCGCCTTTTAGGAGGAGCATTTCCTCTTTGCTTTTCTCCTTCGTTTGGAGTATATATTGACCCATGGATGGGCTTCAGTGACCTAGAATTGAGCCAAGTATAGTTGAGATTTAAACTAAGGACTCCAACAAAATGCTGCACACTGTGCATGTTGGTTGATAAGGATTCTCCCTTTTTCTGAATTTCTAGATGCATGCAACAGTCCTCCAAACTATTAGACATCCGGTATCTCCTTTGGACAAATAATGCTCCCAGTGTATTCCATTCTTAAAGTAAAGTTGGATTTGAGTCAGTTGAGTATGTGTTTATAAGTCTGTTATGAATTCTCATATCTCACCCATATCCAGCTAATTTGATGTGACTACTATATATGTTTACATATATGGCAGGTTACTTTCAGAACTGCTTCTTTACGATAACGTTGTATGCGGCTTTGGCTGCATTGCATCACAGGATTCCACTCCCTATTCTTAAGTTAATTCTATTTAGGCTGCCATTCTCAGAGGTAGGAACCCAATCTTCATTAGAGTTTGCTTGCCATGTGCGCACTTGCAGCCATATATGTATAGCAATATATGTTATATTTATTCTTCTTGTACAAATTTTTGGGTTTTTCCATTTTTCGTGCCCATTTAACCACTTGCGGACCGCCGCATGTACATTTACGTCGGCAGAATGGCACGTACAGGCACAATGGCGTACCTGTACGTCCCTGCATAGATGTGGGTCGGGGGTCCGATCGGGACCCCCCCCGGTACACATGGCTCTGGGAGCGATCCAGGATGAGGGGGGCGGCTGATCGTTTGTCTGCCCCCTCACGATCGCTCCTAGCCAATCCGTGCGCTCCCCTGCGTGTCCCTTCCTCCTCCTGTGTAAACACAGGAGGGGGGAAATGATGTAATCTCTGCTCTCGGCGTTATTTTCAACCGCCGCTGAGGAGAGATTACATCGCACAGTAAGTCTGCACAACACTACACTGACACCAGTACACACAGGCACATTAACCCCTTGCGATCACCCCCCCACCCCCCTGTCACAGTGTCACTGAATGCAGTGATCATATATGTACTGATCACTGCATTTAGTGTCAGTGTGACAGGCAGTTAGTGTTAGGTTCAGGGAAGCCCCCGTACCCCCCCTAATAAAGATTTAACCCCTTGTTCACCGCCCTAGTTAACCCTTTCACTTCCTGTTGCCAGTGTCACTAAGCGATCATTTTTCTGATCGCTGCATTAGTGTCACTATTCCCGCTAGGTAGCTAGTTTTTTTTTATTGCATTTTTTTTTTACTAAAGACATGTGGCTCAATACATTTTGGCCTAAATGTTTGATTAAAATTTAGTTTAATTTGATTTTTCTTATAACAAAAAGTAAAAAATTGATTTTTTTCAAAATGTCGCTCTATTTTTGTATATAGCGCAAAAAATAAATAAAATAAATAAAAAAATCGCAGAGGCGATCAAATACCGCCAAAAGAAAGCTCTATTTGTGGGAAGAAAAGGACGCAAATTTTGTTTGGGAGCCACGTCGCACGACCGCGCAATTGTCTGTTAAAGCGACGCAGTGCCGAATTGTAAAAACCCCTTGGGTCATTTAGCAGCGTATTGGTCCGGTCCTTAAGTGGTAAAGTTGATTATAGGTCTTTATATTTACCATATTTATTCTTCACGTTCTTTCCTGAGGAAGCCATACGGCGAAACCAGTAGAAAAAACAGACGTGATGAAAATATGATGATGTGATTACAGTAAATCAGTCAGTAATAGGATGTTTGTGTACACCTATGGCTATGATTTTATGCATTCGCTTTATTAAACTGTTCATTTAATAAATTTTTTTATATATTTTTACATACATTTGAATGGTTTTCTACGTTGTATTGCACCCATTAAGTCCCATATCGCCTAAATTTCTCTTCTTTTTTTAAAAGGGATGTTGGTGCCATATTTGTTGTAGTTTTCAGTGCTGATCTCTGGCCATATAAAAAAAATGTTTTGCCCGATTTTATCCTTAAAGGGGTTGTAAAGGAAAAATGTTTTTCCCCTAAATATCTTCCTTTACCGTAGTGCAGTCCTCCTTCAATTACCTCATCCTTCCATTTTGCTTTTAAAATGTTCTTATTTCTTCTGAGAAATCCTCACTTCCTGTTCTTCTGTCTGTAACTATCGTATTTATCGGCGTATATCGCGCACTTTTTTGCCCTGAAAATCAGGGCAAAATCGTGGGTGCGCGATATACGCCGATACCCGCTTTCCCGCGCCGAATTTTGAATACTGCGCCTACATATACCGAGCGCAGTACACTCGGGTATATTCGGCCAGTCTCGGCTTCTTCCGCGGTCACGTCCTGGACGTACAGGACGTGAGCGCGAAAGTTGCCGAGCCTGCCCGAGTGTACTGCGCTCAGTATATGCTGGCGCAGTATTCAAAACTCGGCGCGGGAAACTAGCAGGGAGGACGCCGCGAGGACGCCGGACCCGCCGAAGAGGACGCCGGACCCGCCGAAGAGGACGCCGGACCCGCCGAAGAGGACACCGGACCCGCCGAAGAGGATACCGGACCCGCCGAAGAGGACACCGGACCCGCCGCAGAGGACACCGGACCCGCCGAAGAGGACACCGGACCCGCCGCAGGGGACACCGGACCCGCCGCAGAAGGACACCCGAAGCCGCAGAAGGACGCCAAACCCGACGAGGCCGCCGATGGACGCCGCGCAAGACACCAAAACTGTAAGTACAAAATAACTTTTTTTCCACAGGATTGGGGGGCACTTTGGGGATGCGCGGTATACGCGGGAGCGCGTTATACCGCGATAAATACGGTACACACCGTAATGTGAGGCTTTCTCCCTGGTGCGAAGAACGCCTCTTGAGGGGGGAGGGGGCGAGCAGGAGGTTCAGGACACCCTCTACTTTGGAGATAGAGAAAGGAGCTGTGTGTTAGTGACCATCCTTATTGGAAGGGCGGATTGGAGTTTTGGACCACTCTTCCTTTTCCCCAACAGCAATTTTAAGATCTCTCCACAGGTGTTCAATGGGATTTAGATCTGGACTCATTGTTGGCCACTTTAGAACTCTCCAGCGCTTTGTTGCCATCCATTTATGGGTGCTTTTTGATGTATGTTTGAGGTCATAGTCCTGCTGGAAGACCCAAGATGTCGGACGCAAACCCAGCTTTCTGACACAGGACGCTACAGTACGACCCAAAATCCTCAGATTTCAGGATGCCTTGCACACATTCAAGGCACCCAGTGCCAGAAGCAGCAAAACAACCCCAAAACATCATTGAACCTCCACCATATTTCACTGTAGGTACTGTGTTCTTTTCTTTGTAGGCCTCATTCCGTTTTAGGTAAACGGTAGAATGATGTGCTTTACCAAAAAGCTCTATCTTGGTCTCATCTGTCCACAAGACGTTTTCCCAGAAGGATTTTGGCTTACTCAAGTACATTTTGGCAAACTGTAGTCTTGCTTTTTTATGTCTCTGTGTCAGTAGTGGGGTCCTCCTGGGTCTCCTGCCATAGCGTTTTATTTCATTTAAATATCGACGGACAGTTCGCGCTGACACTGATGCTCCCCGAGCCTGCAGGACGGCTTGAATTTATTTGGAACTTTTGAGGCTGCTTATCCACCATCTGGACTATCCTGCATTGCAACCTTTCATCAATGTTTCTCTTCCGTCCAAGCCCAGAGAGATTAGCTACAGTGCCATGGGTTGCAAACTTCTTAAAATGTTGCACACTGTGGACAAAGGCAAATCTAGATCTCTGGAGATAACCTTGAGATTGTTGATATTTTCCCACAATTTTGGTTCTCATGTCCTCAGACAGTTCTCTTCTTCTCTTTCTGTAGTCCATGCTTAGTGTGGCACACACAATGCAAAGACTACGTGAACTTCTCTCCTTTTTATCTGCTTTCAGGTGTGATTTTTATATTGCCCACTTCTGTTACTTGCCCCAGGTGAGTTTAAAGGAGCATCACATGCTTGAAACAATCTTATTTATCCACAATTTTGAAAGGGTGGCAAGAATTTTGACCAGCCCATTTTTGGAGTTTTGTGTGACATAATGTCCAATTAGCTTTTTTCCCTCTTTTTTTGTTTTGTTCCAATACACCGGTGTTTCTCAACTCCAGTCCTCAAGCCCCCCCAACAGGTCACGTTTTCAGGATTTCCCTCAGATGAAAAGGCTGTGGGAATTACTAAGGCAGTGAAACTGATCAAATCACCTGTGCAAAATAATGGAAATCCTGAAAACCTGACCTGTTGGGGGGCCTTGAGGACTGGAGTTGAGAAACACTGCAATACACACAAAGGTAATAAACATGTGTATAGCAAAACGTGCGTTACTGCACACATTTCTGTGAGAAAAACTTGATTTTCTGGAAAACTTTCTGGGGTGCCAACAATGTCAGCCATGACTGTATGTATCTATTGAATATATGCAACAAAAATCTCATGCAGTTATGGTGAGAGAGGAGCACCAGGTGTCCCCACACCTTTATTTATTGGAGCAACTCTTATGTTCGGGCTTTACAAGAATTCAAACGAAAGCTGCCTGTAATGTGCGCTGTAATGCAAGGGGATTAACACGGCAGCAGCGGCAGCAGCGGCGGCGGCGGTGGCATCGGCATCATCTACTACTAGGTAGGGGGACATAGCTGCAATATGGGGGACAGGACATGGCTGCATATATGGGGGACATGGCTGCATCCATGGGGGGACATGGCTGCATCTATGGGGGACAGGCATGGCTGCATATGTGGGGGACAGGCATGGCTGCATATGTGGGGGACATGCATGGCTGCATATGTGGGGGACATGCATGGCTGCATATGTGGGGGACATGCATGGCTGCATATGTGGGGGGACATGCATGGCTGCATCTGTGGGGGGACATGCATGGCTGCAATATGTGGGGGGACATGGCTGCAATATGTGAGGGGACATGGCTGCAATATGTGGGGGGACATGGCTGGATATATGTGGGGGGACATGGCTGGATATATGTGGGGGGACATGGCTGGATATATGTGGGGCTGGATATATGTGGGGGGACATGGCTGCAATATATGTGGGGGACATGGCTGCAATATATGTGGGGGGACATGGCTGCAATATATGTGGGGGGACATGGCTGCAATATGTGGGGGAACAGGGCTGCATTTGGGGACACATTTAAAAAAAGGATCGGTATTCGGTATCGGCGAGTACATGAAAAAAAGTATCGATACTTGTACTCAGTCCTAAAAAAGTGGTATCGGGACAACCCTATAAGTACCCTCAACAGGTCATGTTTTCAGAATTTTTTTCTGGCTGTGGTTATTACTAAGGTAGTCAAACTAAGCAAATCACCTGTGCAAAATAATGGAAAACCTGAAAACATGACCTGTTGAGGGTACTTGAGGACTGGAGTTGTGAAACCTTATTCTAGTGCATCTTGGCCATTGTTTGACAGACAGATATGCGGGGTGCACGGCACAGGCAGGGCCGCTGATAGAAATCATGGGGCCCCGTACAGCCTACCTGACGGGGCCCCCTTCAGCTCCACCCCTGGTCCCGTCCCTGGTCCCTCCTTGAGCTCCGCCCCTGGCCCCTCCCCAGACCCTGCCTTGAAACAAGTATACAGAGCAGTACACACCGAGCAGTATACAGTACAGACAGAGCAGTTTACAGCATACAGAGCAGTATAGAATATACAGAGCAGTATACAGTACACACTGAACAGCATACAGAGTGTACAGTACATACAGAGCAGTATACAGTACACAGAGCAGTACACACGGCAGTATACAGTACACAGGCCAGTATACAGTACACAGATAGACATGGCAGTATACAGTACACAGGGCAGTATACAGTATGAAGAGCAGTGGGGGAGGGGTGATTCACAGTTGCAGAGAAGGAGGAGGAAATCGTGCACAGCTCCGATATCTGTAATGGAGTTCTGTGAACCCCACTTGTGCTTCTACTTCCTGTGTTCTCCATGCTGCTGAAACTTTTCTCCCTTCACTCACTGCACTGGGACAGACAATCCCGGGAGGAGAAGTATGTGCAGACAGTGAGGGAGAAGAGGATTGCTGCTGTGGGCTGTCACTATGTCCGGTGATGGTCATGGCTGGAGGATTTTTTTTTGTTTAACATTACTTAAAAGGAACACTAAAGGTTCATTTTTTATTAGATCAATTTATTTCTGTTAGCTACCTCGTTTTTCCTTTTGACTTCCAAAATACAGTACTACAGGTTTGAAAATGCCATTTCCTGTCTCTCCTCTTCTTGCTTTCCACCAGCATCTGAGAGGTTTTGCATGGTGGAAAGCAGAATGTTCTAGTTATAATGCAAAACATTACTTTTTACTTTATCAGCTACTGTCAGACTTTAATTTAAGAGGAAAATATTTTTGTCTTTACAACCCCTTTAACTGTTCAGCTTGCCCAGGCCCCCCTGCTGGCCAGGACCCGGTACAACAGGGCCAGTTGTACTGGCCTATCAGCGGCCCTGGGCACAGGAACAGAAAGAATATTAGATAGTACAGCAATCGCCTGTCGTCAATACCTAACTATAACAGGGCACAACTACATTAAATCTGCACATTGACCTGTACATGTACATATGGTGCATGATGGAGTTGGTGTGCAATGCATACCATGTAGCCTTACTGGAATTAAATATGATTGATGCAACATACGAAGATGATGGAATTTGTTATTGATAGCTGTGAGACAGTTAAATGCTGCATTTGACACAGGGATGGACTAGCCATTGAGACTACAGGGAGTTTCCCGGTGGGCCGATTGCTCAGTGGGCCGGCTTCAGTGACAGCGGACCGCCGCCCCCCTCTGCTCCCCTGTCTCTCTCTTTCTGCAGTGCTCACCTCCTCTCCCTCCCCGCAGCGATCACCTGGGGGGAAAAAGGGGCAGGGGGAGGACCAGAGGAGCAGGGGGGATGACAGAGGAGCATGGGGGAGGGGACAGACAGCTGACTCAACAGCTATGGCCTGGGAGTTTCTCACTTCTGCCTAATCTTGTCCCATAAGGGGGGGCACCAAACTGATTCTTTGCTCTGGGTGAAATAATGTCTAGCTTCCCCACTGGTACTGCCTATAAGAGTACCAGTACCAGCTGTTCTACTCTAATAAAATAGAATGGCTAGTGAAGGGGGAGAGGGGGATTAAGTGGCCGGGGGGGGGGGGGTTGCCGGAGTTGTCCGGCCGCCATGGGAGAGACCTGCCAAAGTGGGCCAGTCTGGATGAAGTCCAGGGCCTAATTTCTGTCCCAGTCCAACCCTGATTTGACATATCTTTGTATGTCTTTGTTGGATAGGCCATATGGGTTCAGTTTGAGGCAAGTTTGCAGAACATGAACTACATTTGGGCACCCCAGTATCTGTATACATTACATTTGAGTTACAGTGCAGAAAATAAGTATTTGAACACCCTGCTATTTTGCAAGTTCTCCCACTTGGAAATCATGGAGGGGTCTGAAATTGTTATCGTAGGTGCATGTCCACTGTGAGAGACATAATCAAAAAAAAAATATTCCAGAAATCACAATGTATGATTTTTTTAACTATTTATTTGTATGATACAGCTGCAAAGAAGTATTTGAACACCTGTCTATCAGCTAGAATTCTGACCCTCAAAGACCTGTTAGTCTGCCCTTAAAATGTCCACCTCCACTCCATTTATTATCCTAAATTAGATGCACCTGTTTGAGGTCATTAGCTGCATAAAGACACCTGTCCACCCCATACAATCAGTAAGAATCCAACTACTAACATGGCCAAGACCAAAGAGCTGTCCAAAGACACTAGAGACAAAATTGTACACCTCCACAAGGCTGGAAAGGGCTACGGGGAAATTGCCAAGCAGCTTGGTGAAAAAAGGTCCACTGTTGGAGCAATCATTAGAAAATGGAAGAAGCTAAACATGACTGTCAATCTCCCTCGGACTGGGGCTCCATGCAAAATCTCACCTCGTGGGGTCTCAATGATCCTAAGAAAGGTGAGAAATCAGCCCAGGACTACACGGGAGGAGCTGGTCAATGACCTGAAAAGAGCTGGGACCACCGTTTCCAAGGTTACTGTTGGTAATACACTAAGACGTCATGGATTGAAATCATGCATGGCACAGAAGGTTCCCCTGCTTAAACCAGCACATGTCAAGGCCCGTCTTAAGTTTGCCAATGACCATTTGGATGATCCAGAGGAGTCATGGGAGAAAGTCATGTGGTCAGATGAGACCAAAATAGTACTTTTTGGTCATAATTCCACTAACCGTGTTTGGAGGAAGAAGAATGATGAGTACCATCCCAAGAACACCATCCCTACTGTGGAGCATGGGGGTGGTAGCATCATGCTTTGGGGGTGTTTTTCTGCACATGGGACAGGGTGACTGCACTGTATTAAGGAGAGAATGACCGGGGCCATGTATTGCGAGATTTTGGGCAACAACCTCCTTCCCTCAGTTAGAGCTTTGAAGATGGGTCGAGGCTGGGTCTTCCAACATGACAATGACCCGAAGCACACAGCCAGGATAACCAAGGAGTGGCTCTGTAAGAAGCATATCAAGGTTCTGGCGTGGCCTAGCCAGTCTCCAGACCTAAACCCAATAGAGAATCTTTGGAGGGAGCTCAAACTCTGTGTTTCTCAGCGACAGCCCCGAGAACCTGACTGATCTAGAGAAGATCTGTGTGGAGGAGTGGGCCAAAATCCCTCCTTCAGTGTGTGCAAACCTGATAAAAAACTACAAGAAACGTTTGACCTCTGTAATTGCAAACAAAGGCTACTGTACCAAATATTAACATTGATTTTCTCAGGTGTTCAAATACTTATTTGCAGCTGTATCATACAAATAAATAGTTAAAAAAATCATACATTGTGATTTCTGGAATTTTTTTTTTGATTATGTCTCTCACAGTGGACATGCACCTACGATGACAATTTCAGACCCCTCCATGATTTCCAAGTGGGAGAACTTGCAAAATAGCAGGGTGTTCAAATACTTATTTTCTGCACTGTATTATGTATCTACTCTAGCTCCAATCGGTCAGAGGTTAATTTGTCACTGTCTAATCAGGACTGGTCATTTAGTCTATTCATATTCAAATTTGGACTTTACTATATATTCGCCTACCGAACTTTGTATTTCAGTATGCTCATGTTGAGCGTGTTGGTTGTTGTACCATAATAAACAAATAATACGTCAAATTCCAATAAACGTAATATATATGTGGAATGTACCTTTAATTTTAAATAGGTGATAATAAATGTGCTCTTTTTTAAGTATGTATGGGTTCACTGCTCTACAATGACATTTGCTTCATGGCCACATAAACAAGACCAAAATAGCTTTCCCTGAAGTCCTATCAATGCAGGGCTCACCTCCATCACTTAACCTCCTCCAGCTCCATTTAGTCTTTCTGACCCTGCAACATTCAATCTTGGGTGGGGACTCTGCCCTGTGATTGTTTTCCAGTATTATCTTGCAGATGTCTTAGTTACCGTACAGTTGTGGTCTACACCGCTCCCAGACAGTGTAGGAAGTGGTTTACTTTGGTTTTTTTTTTGCTGTTCTCTGGAACCTTGTGTTTCTGAGGAAGCAGGTTGCTGTAGCCCGCAATCCCAGCTACACCATTGTGTAAATATTATGGTAAACTGAGATGGGACGCAATCCATCCATGACAAGTACAATGCGAATATAAGAGCCTCTATATGACATGCATAAGGGATAATATCACACTTCATTAGGGAAAGAGACGGGGTCTGGGGAATGTATACGGGAAAATGCATGCTATGGGCCTAAAGTTCAGCCTACAAAGGCTAAAAGATTATAAAAAAAGTGACTCATTTATGTTGAGGATAAACTTGATTTATTCCGTGTCAAAAAGTCCCCTCATTAAACAGCATTAGTAAAAAGATGATGTAAACTGATAGGACTCCTGGGTTGGGTTGTAGGGAAGGCAATAGGGTTGTAGGAGGTCAACGGTATATGTTTAAGGAGCAACATTTCCTTACTTTTGACCAAGATAAAAAAAAAAAAAAATCTATAATTTAAATAAAAATCTTCAAGTAATTGTTATTTTAATAAAAAAATACTTTACAAAACATGTTATACTTACCTGCCCTGTGTAGTGGTTTTGCACAGGGCAGCCAACATCGTCCTCGTCTCAGGTCTCTGGCTTGAGCTCTCTGCCCATCGCTCCTGTTGAGTGCTCCAACAGCAAGCACCCAATCCTATCTGCAGCTCCATGTATCCATTCAGACACAGAGCTGCAGTTCGGCCTCACTCCTTAACTCTCTCCTGATTTGCTAATTAAGTTTGATTGACAGCAGCGGGAGCAAATGGCGCGGCTGCTGTGTCTCAGCCGATCAGGAGGAAGAGCCCCAGACAGCCAGTCCAGGACATCACTGCATAGAGATGGGGCTCAGGTAAGTATTGGGGAGGCTGAGGCAGGCTCCTGCACTTTGAATGCTTTTTATCTTAATGCATAAAATGCATTAAAGCGGAGTTCCAACCACAATTTTTAAACGTATGTCCTTTCATCATGCGTTTTTATAATATAAACCCCGTCACTTACTATTTTACAATTCGTCACTGCTCTGCATGGTTATTCGAAAAAGATAGTTTTATAAACTATGTCTACACCGTTGCCATTTTGCTTGTGGGCATTGTGATGCCTACAAGCACTTACTTCCTGGAAGTCTTAGATGGGGAGTGAAAATTGGACAGCGCACTGAATCCTGGGAAATGATGACAAATTTCCCAGGAGCATTAGAGGGAGATGACGTCAGAATCCTAGGTGATTTCAAAGGCAGATTTCGTGGGACGGCAAAGCAACAGGCATTTCCAGATGAGTAAAAAAATATATATATTTTTCTTTTTTTCGCCTTTTTAGGTCTAATGAGCACAATAATGAAAAACAAAATTGGGATGGAAACTCCACCCTAAGATAAAAAACCTTCTGCCTTTACAACCACTTTACGAGGACTATAAATACCCCAATTATGCCATGCTTCAGATTTTAACCATCATTTTATATAAATCTGGTCATTTCTAATGTCTTAAAGAGTGATAATGAGGTCTCAGGAGTAAGGTATTCCAACTTGTTGGCCCAATTCCTCAATCTCCTACAGTATGTGGGAGAGTTTGGGATAAAAGCACCTCCTGGAAAGAATGGTGGCAGGTGTTGTCAGTTTGATAGGCTGGTAAAATATGGGCAAAAATACCTCCCCAACCATTAGGCCGCGTACACACAATCAGACCGGTCCGATGAAACTGGTCTTAAGACCAGTTTCATCGGACCAATTCGATGGTGTGTACGGCCCATCGGATCGTTGTCCGTCAGACCAAAGTTTTAAAACTTGATTTAAAATCTGTCCGACGGACACCTGTCCGTTGGACAGATCCGATGGTTAGTACACAAAAGCATCGGACCAAAAGCCCGCGCATGCTCAGAATCAAGTGGACGCATGCTTGGAAGCATTGAACTTTGGTTTTTCAGCACGTCGTTGTGTTCTACGTCACCGTGTTCTGGTCTGATCGGATTTTTGGACCGATGGACCAGTTTCATCGGACCGGTCTGATCGTGTGTACGTGGCCTTACTGTAAGAGAAATATCTACCCATTCACATGTACCGTTAATTACCACTTTCAGTCAGCTCTCAGCTTTTTCATATGGGCACAATCCCACTGCTGTTTTGGCAGACCTCCATCGGAGTATTGCAGTGTATTCTATAGATTTGTGAACTCAAATGCAAAGAGGATGTGGTGGGTTGCAGAACCACGGCACAGTATTTAAAATGGAATGATAAGCAAAACTTTTTCCCCCTGTTTGAATAAAATTTGGGAGGGTTATAACCTGCCAATTCCCCCCCCCCCCCCCCAATCTGTGTTCCATTGTGAATATTTCCCTTCATATTCTGTCCCATAGCCTAAACAAGAAGTGAGAGAAAACCCATCTATAGTGAGGGGATTCCCACATTCAGCTCTTCCTCTTAGCTACTCTCATATTTAGAGCCAGTGGCATAATGGAAGTAGTGCAGCCATTACATCTAAAAGACTGGTAAGCTGCAATAGATTACATTTTTGCTTTTGCGTTTATACTACTGTGCAAAAGTTTTAGGCAGGTTTGAAAACCTTCTTCTAGGTACACTTGCATATGGTTTCTGTGGATGTAGTCTGCCTCGAATCCTTCTGTCTCTTCATGTGATCCCAGACAGACTTGATTTTGAGATCTGGGCTCCATGGAGGCCAAATCATAATTTCCAGCACTCCTCGTTCTGCTTTACACTGAAGATACAGTCCCTTCCATTGAAAAAATATTCATATCCCTTGCAATTTTCTACATTTTGTCATGTTAAAACCAAAAAAAGTGAATGTATTTTATTGGGATTTTATGTAATAGACCACCACAAAGTTGACATAATTGTGAAGTGGAAGTGGTTTTCATCATTTTTTACAAATAAATATCTGAAAAGTGTGGCGTGTATTTGTATTCAGCCCTCTTTACTCGTATACCCCCAACTAAAATCTAGTGGAACCAATTGCCTTCATAAGTCACCTAATTATTAAATAGAGTCCACCTTTGTTTAATTTAATCTCAGTATAAATACAGCTGTTATGTGAAGCCCTGAGAGGTTTGTTAGAGATCCTTAGAGATCCTTAGTGAACAAACAGAATTATGTAGCCCAAGGAACACACCAGACAGGTCAGGGATAATGTTGTGGACAAGATTAAAGCAGGGTTAGGTTATAAAATAATATTCCAAGCTTTAAACATCTCATGGAGAACTGTTCAATCCATAATCTGAAAATAGAAAGAGTATGGCACAACTGCAAACTTACCAAGACATGGCCGTCCACCTAAACTGACAGGGTGGGCAAGGAGAGCATTAATCAGAGAAGTGGAAACCCTGGAGGAGGTGGAAGAATCTGTCCACAGGACAACTATTAGCCGTGCTCTCCACAAATCTGGCCTTTATGGAAAGTGGCAACAAGAAAGCCGTTATTGAAAGAAAGCCATAATAAGTACTATTTGCAGTTTGGTTTGTGAGAAGCCATGTGGGGGACAGCAAACATGTCGAAGGTGGTGTTCTGGTCAGATGAGACCAAAATACAACTTTTTGCCCTAAAGGCAAAACACTATGTGTGGTGGAAAACCAAGACTGCACATCACCCTGAACACACCATCCCCACCGTGAAACATGGTGGTGGCAGCATCATGTTGTGGGGATGCTTTTCTTCAGCAGGGACAGGGAAGCTGGTTAGAGTTGATGGGAAGATGGATGAAGCCAAATCCAGGGCAATCTTAGAAGAAAACCAGTTAGAGTCTGCAAAAGACTTGAGACTGGGGCAGAGGTTCACCTTCCAGCAGGACAACGACCCTAAACATACAGCCAGAGCTACAATTGAATGGTTTAGATTAAAGCATATTCATGTGTTAGAATGGCCCAAAGTCCAGATAATCTGAGAATCTGTGGCAAGACTTGAAAATTGCTGTTCGTGGACACTCTCCATCCAATCTGACAGAGCCTAAGCTATTTTGCAAAGAAGAATGGGCAAAAATTTCACTCTAGATGTGAAAAGCTGGTAGAGACATTCCCAAAAAGACTTGCAGTTGTAATTGCAGTGAAAGGTGGTTCTACAAAGTATAGACTCGTGGGGACTGAGTACAAATGCACGCCACGATTTTCAGATATTTGAAAAAAAAAAAAATGTTGAAAACCATATATTATTTTCCTTCCACTTTACAATTATGTGTCACTTTGTGTTGGTCTATCACATAAAATACAATTACATTTTTGATTGTAACATGACAAGATGTGGAAAATTTCAAGGGGTATGAATACCTTTTTCAAGTCCCTGTAGTTCTTAATGACATTGGCTGTATGTTTGGGGTTGTTATCCTGCTGCAGACTAAACTTGGGTCTATTCGCATGCCTCCCTGATGGTATTTCTCAGCATTGAAGACACCATTAATCCTGGCCAAATCTCCAACTTAATTTGCAGAAATGCAGCCCCAAACATGCAAAAGAACCTCCACCATGCTTCACTGTTGCCTGCAGACACTCATTATACTGCTATCCAGCCAGCCCTTCAGCAAACAAATTGCCTCCTGCTACAGCCAAATATTGAACATTTTGCCAATCAGTCCAGGAGCATCTGCTGCCATTTTTCTGCTCCCCAGTTCCTATGTTTTCATGCCTTGTTGAGTCTCTTACCTTTGTTTCCACATCAGAGGTATGGCTTTTTGGCTGCAATTCTTCCATGAAATCCACTTCTAGCCAGACTTCTTCGGACAGTAGATGGGTGTACCAGGGTCCCATTGGTTTCCACCAGTTCTGTACTAACGGCACTGCTGGACATCTTCCGATGTCAAAGGGAAGTAAGCATGAGGAGTGTTTCATCTGTTGCGTGAAGTTTTCTTGACCATTGTGTCTACAGTCCAAAAATGTCCCGTTTCTTTATTCTTCTTCAAAAAGATCTTGGACAGCACATATCGAAACCCCAGTCTGCTTTGAAAGCTTTGCCTGAGAGAGACCTTACTGATGCAGTATAACTACCTTGTGTCTTGTTGCTGTGCTCAGTCTTGCCATGATGTATGACCCGTGACATGAAACTTCCACAGCCTCACCTCAGTTGCTGAGTTTGGCTGTTCCTCACCCCAGTTTTATGCCTTCCACACAGCTGCTTCCTATTCAACCTACATATGAAACGAAAGATCATTAACACCTGCTTGGTGTAATTGGTTAATCATACACCTTATACTAATTATACAACATCCCTGACTCTGTGCAAGTGTAAAAATGGATGCTGGTTTAACCACTTCAATACCCAGCCATAGACAATTGACGGCCTGGGATGGGATTTACCATCCTAAGTGGCCGTCAATTGACGGCCTGGGTATTGCAGGCGAATATCTGGACGATGCCTGCAGCCAGAGGCATCATCCAGATATCCATCTCTTCAGCCGGCGATTCTGCACAAAGTAAGAACGATCATAGCGGCGGTTCCGCCGCTTGATCGTTCTTACAGGCCGCGGGAGGGGACATCCCCCCCCTCCCGCCGCCATCCGGTGCTTCTCCGGGCTTACCTGTACCTTCGGGGGCCCGGAGAACGAATCGTCGGCGGCGGCAGGAAGCATAGAGATGACTGGTGACCAGATGGTCACCAGTCATCTCTATGACCGTCGGAGGACCCGGGCGCGATCTGATGACGTCACGCCCGGGTCCCCGTATGTAAACAAAGCCGCGATTGCGGCTGTAAGTCACCATTCATGAGATCGGTGAATTTTTTTTCACCGATCTCATGGTTTCCAGCCTGGAGGTGAGATGTGAGGTCTTATTGACCCCACATCTCTCCATAAAGAGGACCTGTCACACACATTTCCTATTACAAGGGATGTTTACATTCCTTGTAATAGGAATAAAAGTGGAAAAAAAAAAAAATATGAAAAAAAGTGTAAAAATAAATAAAATATAAGTAAAAAAAAATAATAAAAGATACAAAAAAAATGAAAACGCCCCTGTCCCCGATAGCTCGCGTGCAGAAGCGAACGCACACGCAAGTCCCGCCGACATATGTAAACGCCGTTTAAACCACACATGTGAGGTATCGCCGCGTGCGTTAGAGTGCCAGCAACTAATCTAGCACTAGATCTCCTCTGTAAATCTAAACTGTAACCTGTAAAAAATAAATAAAGCGTTGCCTATGGAGATTTTTAAGTACCGAAGTTTGGCGCCATTTCATGAGTGTGCGCATAATTAAAGCGTGACATGTTGGGTCTCTATTTACTCGGTGTAACATAATCTTTCACATAATACAAAAAAATTGGGCTAACTTTAGTGTTTTGTTATTTTTTTAATTCATAAAACAATTTTTTTTACAAAAAAAAGCGTTTGAAAAATAATTGCGTAAATACCGTGCGAGATAAAACTTTGGAATGACCGTCATTTTATTCCCTAGGGTGTCTGCTAAAAAAAACATATATAATGTTTGGGGGTACTGTGTAATTTTCTAGCAAAAGAATGATGATTATTACATGTAGGAGAGAAGTGTCAGAATAGGCCCGGTATGGAGGTGGTATAAAAGCCTAGTATTGAAGCGGTTAAAGCAAAATATTGATACGATTTAGATTATCCTTCTGTTAACTCTCATGCCGCGTACACACGATCATTTTTTGTGATGAAAAAAAACGAAGTTTTCTGTGAAGTAAAAAACAACGTTTTTGAAACGTCACTTTTCAAAGACGAAGTTGCATACACACCATCGTTTTTTCACAAAAAGCGAGGTTACGTTCACCACTCTTTTCCATTGAAGCTCGCTTCATAACTAGCTTCTGGGCATGCGCGGGTTGAAAAACGTCGTTTTAAACAAAGTTTTTGCTACACACGGTGACTTTTTGTGAAACAAAAAACGATGTTTTGAAAAACGACACAAAAAATTCAAGCATGTTGGAATTTTTTTTGGTTGTTTTTTTTAAGACAAAAAACAACGTTTTGCCCACACACGATCAATTTAAATGACGTTTCAAAAAATTACGTTTTTTTTCTTCCCAAAAAACGACCGTGTGTACACGGCATTACTTTACAGCATTTCTTCACATCTGCCTAATTTTTTTTTTTACTGCATATCGACAGTAAAAATCATGTATAATCAAGTTTGAATTCATAAGTAGCATCGTGTCTGTCTTTATAGGCTTTGAATATTATACAAGCAGCATTTATGCAACAAATGATCAATGGGTGTTTTTTTGCCCCGAGGAAAAATGTGCAACCCCTTGCCCTACCCAGAACACAGAGATGTGGCTGTGAACAATGATGGAATCAGTCAGGTATTAGCAATGTTTAGATTTGGCTGCATCATAGGCTGCTTTACAGTTTAGTCTTAAAACCAACATTCTGATTTTAGTGCACAAAGATCTGGGTTTTCTAAACATAACTACTGTGCAAATTCACGTAGCAGGAATGAAGCAAGCCAGACAGGCTACATGAATTCGGCATGCATACACACCCTGTCACTCCCACATTTGTCACAGTGGTATTTCTAATACACAGCAGATAAATGACTAGCTTCTCTTCCAAGCCGCACCACTGGCACGGGTCCACAAGCTTCTAGGAACATCCAAGCACATGGGAGGCACGAACACAATACAGGCCCCACATCACAATCCATGTAACTCTAACAGTACTTGGACAGAGCATGATGGTCAGGCATGCAGGCGGCCAGTAATAAAGTCCTAAAGCTCACCACTTTCCAGAGAACCCTCTTGGCCTCCCCAAAGTGCTTAACCTCTTAAACAAGAAGGGATGAATAGACTGTTGACAGAGCAGAGTTATGCCAGAAAAGCTGTTCTCCTCAGTGCTCAGTGTTAAATGCCAGGCTGCACATTCGACTCAGGGATCCAGCACTTTCCTTTATACTGTGCAGGCACCTGATGCAATTGCGGTTTGCCACTTGGCCTTGTGAGAGTATATTTCCAACATGGTTGTTGAGTCACTGATTTGCGAGTCTGTCTTGAAGGGGAATAGCCCCATATTCTGGTATGAAATAAGGGGTCCCTTATAGCAGCGTTTCTCAAGCAGAGTGCCACCTGGCTGCAAACAAGGGACCTAGTTTGCCCCAGATTGGAGTCATGAGGTGTCATGGTGTTGGTTAGCCAGCAGCCAGGATCATAACCAATAATGATAAGGGCCAGGATGCACAGTGTCATTCATTGCTATGGTGATGGCCGTTGGATCGTCAGATATGATAGTGGCACTCATATAGAGAGCCTTTGATATATAAAAGGACACTTTGATTTGATGAGGGGCTCATGTATAGGGGTGGGGGGCTCTGATGTAATGAGAGCTTCTGTCATAAAGGAGTGACTGATGTGATGGAAGGACATCTGACATCACAGGGGCCCTCTGTGGTGATTGGGGGTTTCTGACATGATGAGGGGACCTGTGACATAAAGGGGGAAACTTTGATGTGAAGTTAATTAAAAGTCCCAGGTTTAGGTTTCTGATTGATGATTAACAAGTAGACTTTTTACATTTGAAACTGGGGTGTCTCAAGGATTTGCATAATTTTAGAAGGCAACAAAAAGAGGTTGAATTATAGGGTCCGGCCAGTTGCAGGCAGACATAATTTATGGGTGTTTATACTCAGGATCTTGTTGACAGAAAGAACCTAAGTAAAATGTTCCACAAAGACCTTAAATGCAAGTACAGGTGCTTAGACGCAGTTATGCGTAGACACACATAAAACATTTTCATTGGCAGTGTTGCAATATACGTGCAAGGGGAGGCTCTAGGCTTTGTGAGGCCTTAGGCAAAACTTAGACATGAGGCCCTACTCACACCAATCTGATTCAGATCCTTGGTTGGCCTTCCCAGATTTTGATTATTGTGCGTTGGATGGGATATTGGTGACGTGCACAGATGTAACGTCACCCCTCATTGGCGGGTGGGTGGAGCTCCAAAAGTCTTAGATTACGCAAGAGGTGAGCGAGACAGGGCTCTTTTTTTATTAATAGATTTTAAAATAAATAAAATAATAAATATACAAAAACACAAAGCCTATTGATCATACCCAGGCTCAACTGGTCACCGGGACCATCAGGGCCGCCATCAGAGGGGTACAGGCATTACACCTGTAAGAGGCCCAATGGGTCCCAGGGGTCCGGCTGGCCCCCTCCCGTGTTTTTTTTGCATTATACCTGTAAGGGGCCAGATGGTCCACATGGCTCCTTACAGGCCTGGCCGGCCCCCCTCCCGTTTTTCTTTTTTTACTTTACACCTGTAAGGTGCCCAATGGTCCCCAGGCCCGCCCCCCGCTTATTATCATCATCATCATCTTGCTTCAGGATAAGAGATTACACTTTTTTTGTCAGCATCCACCCCCCCCCCAGTTCTCTGATCCAGGGGGGCCCTGCCTAAAGCTGTGTAAAGAGACCCAAAATTTGTGATGGCTGCCCTGAGGACCATTATACTATACACATACTACTAACAATATAACCCTCCCCTTGTGCAACCCACCCATCCACACATAATAGGATTATTCCCACTAGTCTTCAATATTCGTGTTGCTCACGAATATTCGCATTGCGAATATTCGCTACGAATATTGCATATTCGAGTATTCTCGAATATTGCGGCGAATATTCGTATTTTTTCAAATTTATTTTTAAAACCGATCACATCCTAGTGATCTCCATCGACGTCTAAAAGCATTGCTGGTATGATTAGAGAGAGACCCTGGGCCGAGTAGCTGATGCGACTCTTTTATGTTGTCGAAAATTCGCATTGCGAATTGTCGGCAACATAAAAGAATCGCATCAGCTACTCGGCCCTTCTTTTGCATCAGAGCCAATCAGAATAACTTGAATATTCGGCAAAAGGAATATTGCGCGATATTCCTTTTGCCGAATATTCGAGTTATTCTGATTGGCTCTGATGCAAAAGAAGGGCGGAGAAGAAAATCGCGCAATATTCCTTTTGCCGAATATTCGAGTTATTCTGATTGGCTCTGATGCTGCAGAATATTGCGCGATTATCTTCTCCGCCCTTCTTTTGCCCCCTTATTCTCCTTTCTTTTAAAGTAGAGTTAGTGTAGAGTTAGTGTTTAGTGCATATTAGTTTAGTAATACAGGAAATGATCTCCGTTTATGAGAATTTCGCAATCATTTTCGCATTAGCGACATTTCGCATTAGCGAAATTTTGCAAACATTTTTTTGGATAAAATATTCCGAATATTCGATATTAGCGAATATTCGCGAATATTCTCCTATATATTCGCGCAATATCGCAAAATCGAATATGGCGTATTCCGCTCAACACTATTCAATATCATCAGGAAGGTAATAACTCAGCATCTCCCCACATTATCAATCAAACCTACTCGTCAACTAGCATCTCTTCCAGTTAAAGCGGATGGTTCACCAAAAAGCAAATATTAAAAGCCAGCAGCAACAAATACTGCAGCTGCTGACTTTTAATATTAGGACACTTACCTGTCCTGGAGTCCAGCGGCGTCCGCAGCAGAGGATGAGCGATCGCTCGTCACCCTGCTGCTCCCCCCTCCATCCACGGCGAGGGAACCAGGAAGTGAAGCGCTCCGGCTTCACTGCCCGGTTCCCTACGGCGCATGCGCGAGTCGCGCTGCGCCCGCGATTGGCTCCCGCTGTGTGCTGGGAGCTGAGAGTTCCCAGCACGCAACGGGAAAAGCCCGTCTTTTGTCCGAGACTGCGGGCCGGAAGTGGGTGCGGATACCTGTCTTTAGACAGGTATCTGCACCCCCCTCCCCCCTGCAAGGTGTCAAATGTGACACCGGAGGGGGGGAGGGTTCCGATCAGCGGATCTTCACTTTAGGGTGGAGATCCGCTTTAAGGTAATCCGTATGAGTCATCAATAGCCAACAATGGATGAATCTGCCAGCCGCCCCTGCCAAACCCTGTCAATTTTTTTTGGACATCCCAGAGCCGCATATGTTGCGTTATAGAAAAGGTATTGATTTATTAACCATACCCTTCCAAAAAGCAACCATGTTTTTTTCTCGGACGAAACACTGAACAGAGGCTATGCTGAGAAAATTAGTATCCCGCCTATCACGGAACAGTCTGAGGAGAAAGCGCGGGTTTTGAATCATGGATGCCCGCAGCCTGAAACCCAAAATCTGAAAACAAAATAAAGTAGGGAGCAGGGGCGGACTGACAACTCATGGGGCCCCCGGGCAATAGAAGATTATGGGGCCCCCGGGCTTACAGATGGCCACCAAGCCAGGTGGCAGTACAGAGGCGGGGCAGCTAAAATCTCGGGATTTTCACATCAAAAGCATGTAGGTTTTGGACATATCAGGGACAGATGTAAAAAAAACACAGATTTTCACATACTGTCCCTGGTTTTACTGAGCCTGGCTACCCTGATGGGGCCCCCTAGTGGCATGGGGCCCTCGGGCAGTGCCCGAGTTCCTCAATGGTCAGTCCGCCCCTGGTAGGGAGATCGTCTTGGCCGGCACAGTGAGGTCGGCAATGGCCCACTGTGCCATATAATGACACAGTGGAGGCATGTGATGGCACAGTGGAGGCATGTGATGGCACAGTGGAGGCATGCACAGGAGATGACCTCACAATCTGACATATTTGGAGTGTTTTTTTTTTTAAAGAAGAGTGGGCAAATATTGCCAAGTCAAGATGTACCATGCTGATAGACTCATACCCAAAAAGACAGTGCTGTAAAAAAATCAAAAGGTGCTTCAACATCATATTAGTTTAAGGGTGTGCACACTTATGCAACCATATTATTTTATTTTTACTTACCTTCACCTAAAAGATTTCAGTTTGTTGTACAGTTTATAGGTCACATTAAAAAGGTTTGAAAAAGTTCTGAAATTATTTATCTTTACATAACAGAAACCTGACATTTTAAACAGGGGTGTGTAGACTTTTTATATCCACTGTATGTTTATCATACTGAAGTTATATATGCCTTCAGGACCCAACTTCTACCACACTTCTCACTGGAATCCTGGAACTTATTAAAAAGTGTATGTAAAGCCATCTGTTTCTTCTCACTTCCTGTCCTGTAGGTGCAACAGGAAGTTGAAAATCTCTTTATAGTGAAAGGATATCCTCTCTTAGTTGTCACAGTAACAGGTGTCCTCGTGAAAGAGTTCCCCTTCATTTCTATTCCGGTGAAAGCTCCCAATGTTTGATTTTCCCTTATCTTCAGTCCCATGGGACAATGGTCGCCAGGACAAACAGAGAAGGTTAATGTCCCCAGTGGGGACATAGACAATAAAATCCTGACAGGGGTTTTAATCCATCAGCACTCTATGGGCCAGATTCAGCAAGACTTGCGCTGGAGTATTTCGATATGCGCCGCGTAACTGTGAAGATGCGCCGTCGTTTCTATGTGCCCGTACCCACCAAACTAGATGCGCCCAATAACGGGCCATTTGCGACCGGCGGAACGTTCCGACGCCAGAGTATTGTCAGCGCTTAATTTCGCTTGGCGCATCAGTCGCGCCTATTGATTTCCCCTGCAAATATGCAAATGAGGGATTTTTCCCAATTCACGAACGGATTAGCACCATACGCTGGCTACATGCGCCGCGCGTATCTCGTCCGTCCGGCGCAAAGTTATTTCTACAAAAGGCTGCTTTATCTTTACTCCAGACGGCCACAGGTCAGCAGGAGAGTAGCTACAGCAGCGTTACCGACGATAAGAGCTAGCTGAGCACCCCCACTTGCAGGACAACACCTCTGTCCATGCTTGTCTGTCAAATTTTACAGCCATGGAGGAAGACATCATAGGTCTCCATAGCCGAGATGACGGCTGACAGCTCCTGGCCATTAAAGTTCAGCTTTCTCCTGTGTGTTTGCGGGGAACGGGAGCAGCCATCTCAGAACAAAAGTAACATCACTGCGGGGAGGGGGAGCAGGATATACTTTAGTGCCGGAATGGCGCTTCTACGGGCGCATTTAAACGCCCAACGGAAGGCATTGCGCTGACGTTTCCCGTGAAGTGGTGCCGACGGAAGTTGTGAGCATGCGCACAAAGGGGGCGAGTGGAGCCTCACTCACTGCGCATGCTCCGTGGTTGATGCGCTGAACGTAAGCCTCTGCGCTGGGCTCCGCCCATCATTTACATATGATCACACCCACTTCCCCTTGCGTCGGGTTACGCCAGCGCATTATCGTTACTCTGGCGCAAGTTTACGCGCAACTGCTATGTGAATAACAGTACTTGCGCTGAAAGGGTCGTCAGAGTAACGTAAATGAGAAGCGTTACTCTGGAGCAAAGATGCTCTCATCTACCTGAATCTGGCCCTATGTCTTTAGACACCATGTTAAAGCCCAACACTAGTACCTAGATCTAGATCTTGTAATACCCTGCAGTATTCAGTTTAGGAGAGGGGGTATAATACTGCAAGCCACTCAGACTGTACTGCATTGCAGAGTGGCATTAATCTTGAAGGTCTGAAGACAGAAGAAAGAGATTGGTTAAGTAATGCCACTTTATTGTCCAATCAGGAGGCGACAAAGATGTATTGTTCTATTGCTGTGGATAAAAGTTGCGTCTTCGTCCTGGCTCTGCTGTCTGGATCACTAAATTGGCTTATCAGCATTACAAATCTTTACTTTCGTCTCTCTACACTACTAAAAGTGCTCTTACCCTTTAAGAGTAACAGCAAACCATAAATGTAAGATGTGAAGCATCTTTTTTGCAGCGTTTCTTAAACCGGGCGCTCCCTAGAGTGTCATCTGGATTCCCCCGGGGTACTGCATGCATGGGATCCAGATGGTCTTGTTTAGCCTCATGAGTTGCCATTGTGCAGGCTGGCTAGCCACCAGCACTGTAACAACCAATGACGCACTAGTGCCAGGACACATGATGTCATTCATTGCTATGGTGATGGCAGATGGATTTCCTGCACCATGCATTAAACCCATTTGTGGTCCATGCCAACTCACGGCTTTGATTCAGGGCAGGATATATGCAGAGCCTCCTCTACATTCAGGAGAAGACATTTGCCCCCTCCACCCTCTGTCAGACTTCTGGAGCCAAAAGGTAGAGATTGGATATGAAGAGGGGGCTGTGTGATTGGGAGTGCTTTGATTGAGGGGCCTGTGTGAATGGGGGACCTCTGACGTAAGGGCAGACTGTGACGTGAAGTTAATTTCATTAAGGCTGCTGTGTGCATCATCTCAGGCCTTAGTTTTTCTATTGATAAGTAACATTTCCATGTTTTACATACATTTAACCACTTAAGCCCCGGACCAATATGCTGCTAAATGCCCAAAAGTGTTTTTACAATTTGGCACTGCGCTGCTTTAACTAGTAATTGCGCGGTCATGCAATGTTGTACCGAAACAAAATTTACGTCCTTTTCTTCCCACAAATAGAGCTCTCTTTTGATGGTATTTGATTGCCTCTGCGATTTTTACTTTTTGCGATATAAACGCAAGAAGACTGTAAATTTTGAAAAAAAAAAAAGATTTTTCTTATAACAAAAAGTAAAAATATCGAATAAACTAAATTTTAGTCAAACATTTAGGCCAAATTGTATTCAGCCACATGTCTTTAGTAAAAAAATAAATAAAAAAAATAATCGCAATAAGCGTATATTTATTGGTTTTCGCAAAAGTTATATCGTCTACAAAACTAGGGTACATTTTCTGGAATTTACACAGCTTTTATTTTATCATTGCCTATCTCATATCTTGAGGTGCTAAAATGGCAGGGCAGTACAACCCCCCCCCCCAAATGACCCCATTTTGGAAAGTAGACACCCCAAGGAAACTGCTGAGAGGCATGTTGAGTCCATTGAATATTTTTTTTTTGTCCCAAGTGATTGAATAATGACAAAAAAAAAAAAAAAAAATTACAAAAAGTTGTAACTAAATGATATATTGCTCACACATGCCATGGTTATATGTGGAATTGCACCCCAAAATACATACTGCTGCTTCTTCTGAGTACGGAGATACCATGTTTGGGACTTTTTGGGAGCTTAGCTGCGTACGGGACCCTGAAAACCAAGCACCGCCTTCAGCATTTCTAAGGGCGCACATTTTTGATTTCACTCCTCACTACCTATCACAGTTTCGAAGGCCATAAAATGCCAAAATAGCACAACCCCCCCCCCCCAAATGACCCCCTTTTGGAAAGTAGACACCCCAAGCTATTTGCTGAGGGGCATCTCGAGTCCATGAAATATTTTATATTTTGACACAAGTTGCGGGAATATGACAAACTGATTTTTTATTTTTTTTGCATAAAGTTGTCACTAAATTATATATTTCTCTCACATGACATGGTTATATGTGGAATTGCGCCCCAAAATACATTCTGCTGCTTCTCCTGAGTACAGTGTGGGACTTTTTGGGAGCCTAGCCACATACGGGACCCCGAAAACCAATCACCACCTTCAAGATTTGTGTGAGTGAAATCAAAAATGTATTTCCTTAGAAATCTTGAAGGTGGCGATTAGTTTTCGGGTTCCCAAAAAGTCCCACACATGTGGTATCCCCATACTCAGGAGAAGCAGCAGAATGTATTTTGGGGTGCAATTCCACATATAACCATGGCATGTGTGAGAAATATATCATTTAGGGACAACTTTGTGCAAAAAAAAAAAATTAGTTTGTAATTTTCCCGTAAATTGTGTCAAAATATAAAATATTCCATGGACTCAACATGCCTCTCAGCACATAGCTTGGGGGGTCTACTTTCCAAAATGGGTCATTTGGTGTTTTTTTGTGCTATTGTGGCATTTTATGGCCTTCGAAACTGTGATAGGTAGTGAGGAGTGAAATCAAAAATTCCCCCCCCCCCCTAGAAAGCCTGAAGGTGGTGATTGGTTTTTGGGGTCCCGTACGCGGCTAGGCTCCCAAAAAGTCTCACACATGTGGTATCCCCATACTCAGGAGAAGCAGCAGAATGTATTTTGGGGTGTAATTCCACATATGGGGGGTGTATGCTTTGCGCGTGGGTGTAAGCGTTACTGGCACTAACTAGCTACCTAGCGGCACCAGAGACACTAATACAGCGATCAGAAAAACGATCGCTTAGTGACGCTGGCAATAAGGGGTGAAAGGGTTAACTCTAGGGGCAATCAGGGGTTAAAACCTTTATTAGGAAATGTATGGGGGTACCCAATAAAGGTTTTAACCCCTGATTGCTCCTAGAGTTAACCCTTTCACCCCCTATTGCCAGCGTCACTAAGCGATCATTTTTCTGATCGCTGCATTAGTGTCGCTGGTGCCGCTAGGTAGCTAGTTTATTTTTAGGTTAGCCGCCATGTTTTTATAGCGTTTGGACATTTATGGGGGTACCTAACGCTATAAAAACATGGCGGCGAACCTCAAAAAATAACTAGCTACCTAGTGGCACCAGCGACACTAATACAGCGATCAGAAAAACGATCGCTTAGTGACGCTGGCAAAAGGGTTAACTAGGGGTGATCAAGGGGTTAAAACTTTTATTGGGGGGGGCTACCCTGGACCTAACACTAACTGCCCGACACTAACTGCCTGTCACACTGACACTAAATGCAGTGATCAGTAAATAAATGATCACTGCTATTTAGTGACACTGGGGGGTGTCACTAAATAGGGGGCTGGGGGGGGGTGATCGGGGGTTGACTGGGGGGGGGATTTGTGTGCCTATGTGTCTGTGTGTCAGTGTAGTGCTTGTGCTACTCACTGTGTGATGTCTCCTCTCCTCCGCCGGATGAAAATACCGGCGGGAGGAGAGGTGACATCACTTCCTCCTTGCCTGTGTTTACAGTTCAGGCAGAGGAGGAAGCGGATTGGCTGGGAGCGATCGCGAGGGGGCGGACAAAAGCGAACAGGCGCCCCCTCATGCCAGGTCGCTCCCAGACACTTAGCGACCGCCGCACGTAGCCGGGGGGTCCCGATCGGACCCCTGACCCGCTAGAAGGCAGGGACGTACATGTACGCCCATCTGCCTGAACGTGACATTCTGTGGATGTACATAGTCGTGCAGCGGGCGTTAAGTGGTTAAAGGGTGCCACAATTGAAAAAAGTTGGTTATAGGCTGCTTTATTGTATAAAATCACAGAAGGCATAGTATACAGTACAGTTAGTGCCAGTTCACACAGGGGCAACCCGACTTACAGCGCGACTTTGCAAGGTGACTTCAGCGTGACTTGGAGCAGCTTACAACGCAACTTAAAGTTGCCTCCAGGACAGGCAACTTTGGCTGTGGCCAATCACAGAACAATCAGCTCTGTGGGAGGGAGGGGTTTGCCTGAGAAAACTATTATCTCTTTCTGTAAAGTTGCTTCAGTTAAGACAGTGATCTGACTTTGGAGGCAACTTCCATTGAAATCAATGGGTACAAGTTGCCTAGAAGTCGCCTTGAAGTAGTACAGGAACCTTTTCTGAAGTCGGAGCGACTTCAGTAGGGACAGCTCTCATTCACTTCATTGGAATTTCTCATGTTGCGCAACTTGGGGGCGACACAATTAGGTAGTGTAAAGCGGCACTAAAAAGTACAGTATTGGAAACAAATCACTGAAGAAATGCTGCCAAATTGAGACTCAGAAAAGGAACCTCCCAAACAGCACCATGGCTGATTAGCAAAAGCTCTTATTTTGCAGCACTGGAGTCTTGGGTTACTTTTTGCCAAAGGCTGCATTTACATGGAATCTGCATGTTATCCTCAGATTTTAGCCCAAAAACATAAAATAGGTCTCCATTAAACCTTGTCCTTCGACAGTAGGAGAGGTAACATTGTTTGAGCTCCTTCAAGAGAAGGAACTGATAAGATGGACTGAAGGTTCCCTGCATCAGCACTAAATAAAATGTTAAATAAATGCAGTGGGGAAGATGGAGACATGCACTTGTACCTGCTGCAGCCTCTGCATCCCCATTCACTTATATTGGCTGCCTGTATACAGGGTGTTTATTTAAAGCAGAGTTCCGCCTTGGAATTTTTTATTTTTTTAAACTCAGCAGCTACAAATACGGCAACTGCTGACTTTTAATATAAGGACACTTACCTGTCCAGGGAGCCTGTGATGTCCTCACCCGAAGCCAACCCGTCCCTCGGGTCTAGGTGTAGGTGCCGACATTTTTACCAAGCCTTGCGGCTTCACAGCCTGATTCTTGCTGCGCATGCACGAGTTGCGCTGCACGATCTGAATGGTACCTGCCGTCTTCTAGGGATCTGTGTGTCTCCCAGAAGACTGCGGTAGGGGAGGGCAGACATTGCGTAGTTTGCCACACAATGTGCAGTGATTTATGCCCGGAATTGGGTTCAGATAGCTGGATTTGACAGGTATATGCTCCCCCTTGAAAGGTGACAAATGTGGCACTGGAAAGGGAGGGGGGGTGGAATCATTTCAGCGGAAGTTCCATTTCTGGGTGGAACTCTACTTAAACTCTCCTAGAAGCCTTTCTCCTGGCAGCAGCGTTTTTGCAAAAAAAATGCCTGATGCTTGTAAAAGTGTATAAAGCTTTTAGGATCTTTGAACAGGTGTCAAGCTCCTGGGCATTATTTCACTGGCCAGAACAAAATTATTTATTCTGCCCATAAAACCGAATTAATGCGCAAGCACTAAGCGAGCCACACGTCCACCCAGACAGCCCTGATCACCTGAATCCACCCAAATAAACAGGTTCTGCCAGCAGGCCAAGAGACCCAAGAAAATTCCTGCCCATTGGCTGAGACATCCCAATCATTCCTAATCTGTCCTTGCAGTGCCCTTGTTTTGTCACAAGATACCCGGCCACCTAGTGACAGAAGAGAGAAGTGCAGCAATTCCAGAATTAGGGCAAAATTAATTGACCCAACAATTGACCGGGGCAATCATCACTTGGGAAATAAATGAATAATACTTTCCAATAACAATATTATGCGAACAAATTAAGAAGGACATTAAAAACGAATGAAGATAAATGCACCAATAATTTAAAATAATGTGCTCGCTAAAAATATACTGTATTCCTATTTTTTATTGTGCTACACTGCTGCAGTACAATACTTTTAGTAAACTCCTCAAATAGTTTGCAGTTGCATTTAAATTTATTTTCAGATATTTATCAAGTGATAGAGCAAGGCGGCTTAGTTGTCCCTCTTAACTAATAGAAGCAAGGGACATATCTGTGCAGATGCAGTGTACAGAGACATGGTTTGGTTATCAGACTTTGTTTGGAAAACTATTTTTCTACCAGCTAATTTACTGCTCTCCCCTCATATACCGCTGTCTGCGACTGCTCATTATATCTCTGCTGCTCCCTCTGTCTTTCTGCCTTCACTCTCCCCCTCTCTGTTTGGCGCCTCTCAGAGTTCATCTGTCGCCCTGGGCTCTCATCTCATTTTCTCCTGCAGAATGATTGCAGGGAGCTGCATGCATAATAAGAGCAGATATTGCTTGTGTTATTAAAGCATATTGTAAGAGGAGAGGGGCAGCCTGGGTCCCTCCCTCCTGCTCATTGTCATCAACAGTTAAAAGAGGTGCTCCACTCCGTCTACAAGAAGATTGGTCATAAGGAACAACAATGGGAAGTATTAAAAATACAGTCCATACATTTTAATATACTGTACAGTACAAGGGCTTTATCTGATTACCAATATTTATCCTGCCAAACATACAGCATTTTCACAGAGGACAGCTACTTTTCCCTACATCCCAAGTAACCTCTGGCGTTTACATTTTTCCTGCATGTTGGCGGAAAGGTAGCTTACCTGCCGCACGCACATATACGTCAGCAGAATGGCACAGGCAGGCAAATGGGTGTACAGGTACGTCCCTTTAAATTTGCCAACTTGCGGGGGCGCGCGCCGACAGTGGATAGTGCGTGCGCCCAGTGGCGTAGCATGGGGGGTGCAAAGGGTGCCGTGGCCCCGGGTGGGATATTTAGGTGGACGAATTTTCTTGCGAGTGTGTGAGTGATTTTATATGGCGCTACAAATAAAAAATGAATCGCCTCAAGGCGCTCGGCATCCATTTTCCTTCTGTTTAATATTCAGAATAGATGGGTCTTTCATTTTTTTTTTCTGAAGGCCAGGTGATCAATTTCCATTCGGATATTAGTTGGTAAAGCGTTCCATAGTCGAGGTCCTTGAACTGAAAGACGACATTCTGTGTGCGACTACTGGCTAGGTTCTGTGTCCCCAGCGCTCCGGCCGCCATGTTCAGTGTCCGGCGCCCTGTGATTGGGCGTATAGGGGTCATGTGAGGCGTAGGGCTGGCCTGTCCATGACCTGAAGGTCTGCCTCCGGACACTTTTCGTCCAACACATGAGGCGCACTGAATGGGCACATGAAGAGCCTTAGGAACCTGTTCTGCTCTGTGCCACTGACCTTCCTTCACTAATCAACCACATATTCTTAACCGAACTGGTGAAAATAACTTGTGACATCTCTTGTATTCAATGCGCTACACAGTATGTTTCCATAAAGAACCACTGACCAGTCCAGCATACATGAAGTACTCTGCCACACTATTCCCTATTATGATGCTTACGGTCTGTGTCAACACAGTAACTAGACATTTCTTGCTTTCAGTCTTTTACTTGATGTAACTACAGTGCACCCGGAAAGTATTCGCAACACTTTCTCAACATTTTGCCTTATTCAAAAAATGTATTAAATTCATTATTTTCCTCAAAATTCTACAAACAATACTCCATAAAGACCATGTGAAATAAGTTTAAAATCTTTGAAAAAAATAAAAAAAATATAATAATCACCACATGTACATAAGTATTCACAGCCTTTGCTCAATACTTTGTTGAAGCACCTTTGTCACCAATTACAGCCACAAGCTTGGTACACCTATTTTTGGGCAGTTTCTCCCATTCTTCTATCCTGGACCTCTTAAGCTCCATCAGGTTGGATGAGGAGCGTCTGTGCACAGCCATTTTTCAGACTTCACCAGAGATGTTTAATATGGTTCAAGTCTGGGCTCTGGCTGGGCCACTCAAGGACATTCAGAGTTGTCCTGTAGCCACTCCTTTGTTGTCTTGGCTGTGTGCTTAGGGTCATTGTCCTGTTGGAAGATGAACCTTCGCCCCAGTCTGAGATCCAGAGCACTCTGGAGCAGGTTTTCATTAAGGATGTCGCTGCATTCATCTTTCTCTCAATCCTGACTAGTCTCCCATTGCCTGCTACTGAAAAACATCCCTACAGCATTATAGGGATGGTATTGGCCAGGTAATGTGCAGTGCCTGGTCTCCTCCAGACAGGACGCTTGCCATTCAGGCCAAAGCATTCAATCTTTGTTTCATTAGACCAGAGAATTTTGTTTCTCATGGTCTGAGAGTTCCTTAGGTGCCTTTTGGCAAATGCTGTCATATGCTTTTTACTTATTGGTGGTTTACGATTGGAGTGTTGCAGAGATAGTTGTTCTTCTGGAAGGCTCTCCTCTCTCCACAGAAAAATGCTGAAGCTTTGTCAGAGTGACCATCTGGGTTCTTGGTCACCTCCCTGACTCAGGCCCTTCTCCCCCAATCTCTCAGTTTGGTCAAGTGGCCTGCTCTAGGAAGAGTCCTGGTTGTCCCAAACTACTTCCATTTACGACTGATGGTGGTCAGTGTGCTCATTGGAACCTTCAATGCTGCAGACATTTTCCTGTACCCTTCCCCAGATTTGTGCCATGATACAATCCTGTCTCGGAGAAGGTCTACAGACAATTCCTTGGATTTTATGGCTTGGTTTGTGCTCTGACATGCAGCGTTAAAGTGGTCGTAAACCTATAAAAAAAAAAAAAAAAACACACCACACAAGCTCATTATGAAAGTTACTTCCAGGTTCGCAGGCTCCGGTGCTGATTTTTGGATTTTTTTTTTGGATTTTTGAAGCCGTGATGATGTCACTCCCACGCATGCACGCGGGAGTTGCCGGTCAAGGCACAGGCTTTTTAGAAACTGCATGATCGAGCCTTTTTTTTCAGTGCGCATATGCCGAAATTGGCGCAAACAAACATACTGTATATAGTAAATGGCTCCTAAACTTTAAGCATTATTAAAATCACTGCTCCCGAAAAACTTAAGTTTTTAAAACTTTTTTTTGCATTGATACGTGTCCCCTGGGGCAGGACCCAGGTCCCCAAACACTTTTTATGACAATACTATGCGTATAAGCCTTTAAAATTAGCACTTTTGGTTTTTCATGTTAATATCCCATAGACTTAACGGTCGACTCGAACATTGGGCTCATCCCTACTTTAAAACAGTGTACGATATAGAAAAGGAGGACATAGAGTTTCATTGCATTACGCCATATTTGTTTAACACCTTTAGCTTACAAGAATTCCCCTTTGAGGCTTTCTTCTAAGAATGGTACAATATGTACAAATATAAATGCATGGAAAGACAGATCCTTATATTTCCTAACTCATTAAAACATGGAGGAGAATCTGTTTGGTTCATAGACCATGTCTTTCATAACACCTGCTAGGTTCTGCTCTACAAACACTATTTAATCATCATTATCAAAATTCCGTCTCCCTTGCACACACCGCCTAATAAATATCCATAGTACGGACAGAAAAAAAAAAGAAAAAAGAAAAAAAAAAAAGAAGCACATTGTAGTCAATAAATTTAGTGTTAATGTAGTCAATACATTTTTCATTATCTACCCCAAAAAGTATAAAAAAAAAAAAAAACAAAGATATGCAAATATAAGAAACAGCATATCCTCCAGTCTTTTCTGCTCCCTACCACACCTGAAATGGGGAAATACAAAAAAAAATGAAAAAAGCACTACTGACCGCCATCCCATCATGTACCAGCTGAGCTCTTTGCATCAACATCCGTTGCTGGTGGCCAGGGGAGGGCTGGCAGCCTAATGCCCCGTACACACGATCACTTTATGTGATGAAAAAAACGACGTTTTCTGTGAAGTAAAAAACAATGTTTTTGAAACTTCACTTTTCAAAAACGATGTTGCATACACACCATTGTTTTTTCACAAAAAGCGAGGTTACGTACACCACTCTTTTCCATTGAAGCTCGCTTCATAACTAGCTTCTGGGCATGTGCGGGTTGAAAAACATCGTTTTTAAAAACTTCATTTTTTTTCATCACATAAAGTGATTGTGTGTACGTGTCATTAGGCCTGGGGGGCAAGTCCAGTCAAGTGGCCCATAGAGCGTGGAAAATTGATGAATCGAGGAAAACAGTGTAAGATTTTTAATGATCACAAGAGCCCGGACAGAGGCCCCCCCTTACATCAGAGTCCGCACAGAGGCCCCCCTTACATCAGTCCGCACAGAGGCCCCCCTTACATCAGTCCGCACAAAGGCCACCCTTACATCAGTCCGCACAAAGGCCACCCTTACATCAGTCCGCACAGAGGCCACCCTTACATCAGTCCGCACAGAGGCCCCTCATACATCAGAGTTTGCACAGAGGCCCCACGTACATCAGAGCCCGCACAGAGCCTACCCTTACCTCAGAGTCCGCACAGACCCCATATACATCAGAGACGCACAGACCCCATATACATCAGATCTGATGTAAGGGATGTTCTGGGAAACTTGATTTAAGGGTGCATGCTGTGGACTAGTGTGTAAAGAGGGTCTCTGCTCACCAAAGCCTGCCCTCCTCTCCTTTAACAAAGTCCACAGAGCACCCCTTTTTATACACTGGGAGGCAGGAGAGACTAGAGAGGGTGCGCTTACCAGGATGGAGGCTGAGGCGCAGGCAGGCTGTCTGATGCTGTTTTGGGTTCACATTTTCTCTCCAGTGCCCACACATGCCCGGGCAGGGCAGACTCAGAAGGAGGAGGAGCAGATGAGCTCTGTTTCTCCTCGTGTCTGTGCAGAGAGAGAGAAGGGGATGTCAGCGCTGGTGTGCGCAGAGTCTGAGCTATGTGTGAGACAAGACATAGCTCAGCTCTGCAGCCATCTACCTCGGAGCTGACACAGGCACAGCTGCATAGTGGGAGGTGAGCGGGGGCCATGACCTGTGTTAACAGAGCTCCAGCAGGCATATTCCTGCTCTGCGAAAACAACATTTGGTAGTGACGGGCGGTGGCTATGCATATTGTCACCAGCCCGGGGGGAGATTTCCACCCTGCCCCTCCTGCCAGCCCTCCCGTGCTGGTGGCCATTCCTTTCTGGGCTAAATAATGCCCAGTGCCATTCAGACATGTACAGAGATGTAAAATAACAAATGTAGCTGTGCTGACCCACTATGTGAATCAGTAGGCTATAACATTCATAAAGACCAATATACGTGACAATATTGACTATGCCTACCTGAGTATAAATGAAAAAACATACATTAGGCAAATAAAAACAAATAGCGAATTCAAAATATACTGAGAAAGTGAATTGAGATCTTGTCTCCAATGAAGAATGACAAAAATAAATACCAGTAATGTCCAAATATTATTACCAAACAGGTGCAAACAAAAAAAACATAAAAATTTATTTAAAGTTCCTAGGTCATTAAAATCTGGTGAAAACTCTGTGACATCCAAAAAGAACTCCGCCACCATGAAGTATGAAATCACCATAAAGAATAAACTAGCAAGCAAACAGAGCTTGCGGCTGTAAACCCCAGCCAAGGCCTTTTCCAATTTCAGCAACCTCTTTGGTATGGGATGACTGCATAGCTAAATATCTTATGGATGATTTCTCAAAGGTTGTAGCGGGAATGAGAGAGGCTCACCATAGTGTGAATCAGCATAAATAAGTGATATTTATTATTAAAAAAAAAAACACACTTACATAGAAAGGAGTAAAATCATAGCATAGCATATTATGTAAAAAAAGCAGGCCGGCAATAGCGAACGCCCGTTCGCCCCCCAAGGTTCGGAATGTGATGACGTCAGCACGTCCACTCCACCCAACGCGTGTTTCATCACACAAATTACATTGTCTGGGGCACTACAGAGATGGAATAAAATGTAGCTGAAAGACATACATGACAGGGTGGAAGTAGCTACCAGGTTAGAATGGGTTAACGTTATGGGACTGTATATTGTTGGTAAATTAAGCTCTAACCTTATTGGATGGTGTCATGGACCTTGGAATGCTAAAGTGTTTCTACTCGAAATCTGTTACACAGTAACAGTCTTAAGGCTAACTCCCTCTCCAGATGGCTTGATTGTTCTATGTCTGGCTATTGTGTACATTGAGTGCCCCCTGGGGCTTCTGTCTCATTACACATAGCAGTCATGCTATTCAAGCTATGGGACCAATCCCTGTTGACTATTCAAAGTCCTCATTTGCATGGCTTAGGAGGACCTGAGTGAGAACCACAAATGTACTTTACAATTGACCAATAGGAAAGCGGTTATTGGGGGTGGGATGTACCAACTTATGTATAAAAGTGTGTTGTGTGGCTTCCAATAAAAGAGTCCTGTTTAAACTTACATACAGCCTGCCTGGTGTTTGTTCTAATGGATCTCGAACAGCACATAGCTGTAGTTCGGATCCCGGAGCCTTGGATGACTGAACCATCAGATGTTGCGATCTGCAATCTGACTCAATAGCAGCAGAGGAGTGTCGGGAGAGCGGAACCGAGCGAGCACGGGTCTTGTTACAGATGTGCTACGGGGTGATGAGGAGTCGGATAGATAGTGTTGAAGGGAGGAGCAAAAGGGGCATCACCTACAGATTGAAAATCGTAGGAGAAAAGTCCCTCCCTCCCGCCCTTGTGAAGAAGTCTGTTTACAATTCTGGAAGAAGATGGTCATTGGCGGTTGGGGTCCTTGACGAGGGTATACAACATGAGGTATATTGATGAAACGTTGGGACCCATCTAATGTATGGAGTCCTCCTGGTTGGTCTTTTTAGGGTAGTTGAGGTGGTAGGGGTCTGTGGTCAGTTAGTAAGTCCTCGAGGTGGCTGGGGCAGAAACTAACTTAGCGGTACCACAGATTCCCAAGTTGTGGGACATGGTGTTGTCATGGATCTGTAACTGGTTTTCGTCTTTGATCTGGTAGATATACAAATGTCTGTGCTTAACTATGGTTTTGGATTAATAAAAGGCCGGCCAGTTAACTCCAACACGGCTTCTGTGTCCTTATTTAAGAATTAAAGGGGGTGGCAGTGTACAGGTTTGAGTATGGTAGTAGGCGATCTGAACTACCTTAGTCATTTGAATCACTGAGCCAAAGTGGTCATGAACACACTTCTTGAAAAGTCGTCATCACGGAACCTGAGCTCACATTAGAATGAAGCAAAGAGCAGGACTCGCACATCACATTAACGCAGTTTTGTCTAGCTGTGTGGACCCCACAGTGTTAACACTGAATGAGAAGAAAAGTTCCCACTTATCACCTGACCATCTGCACTTCACCTGGAGTTAAGAGCAGTATACTAACAAGCCACTTGCTTGGACAATTTATTGTTTTTGGTAACCTCCCAGTTACGTCCTTTCCATTCCTTCTGCTGGAGTTGCCCCTTCAGTGACAGAAAGTTACCCAATTTAACATTAAATGGACAAATATCCCAAATAAATTAAGTAGGGTCTTTGAACTCAATTTTGCCCTGCTAATTCGACAGTTCAAGCTTGACTTCCAACGTAGGGATAGGGAGGTTTCCAAATGGTTTGGTAGGACCGAACTTTCTCCAGGATTCCTAACGGACCTACAGTATGTTCAAAATTCTTGAGATTTGTCTTTGGAAGCCAGTGAGAGTGCACAGGGCTATCTTATTAATTCCAAAGGAGATAGGTGGGATTGGATTTCCTGATCCAACCAAATATCAAGAAGCCCCACATTTAGCGAGTAGTTGACTGGTGTGTGTGCCAAGCAGCAATGGATCCACATGAAGCACGTGCCAGTTGACCTGCCAATGGAAGGACTGGCTATTAGATGTTGTTATTCCATTAGCTGTTAAAACTACACCCAACTGCTGGCATCTCCCTACAAAACACAGAAAACGGTCTTCAAAAACACCGCTCTCTCGCTCCACCTTTCCCAGGGGTTGGTAGACGTTTCAGCCAGGCCTGACAGACCCTCACTTTGATACAGCAGGGTTCTTTCAGGATCTTACTGGGTTGGGAGCCATTTGATGACGAGAGGAGAGATAAAGTAAATTTCCTGCCCAACCTCGACTTTCTGCGCTGTGCACATCTCTACGCATTGCCGTTGGCATACGCTGTAGTGCATTTACCATCCACGTTCGTACAAACCTGCTTAATGGGTGAACCGCTGTGACACCCTTTGTCACAGTTATATACTTCACTAATTAGACTGGAAGTGCCACATGAACTCTTTCCCACAGTTATGGGAAAGGGATCTCAAAGTCACTTTTTCTCAAGTCCAGGACAGGATCTTACTTTTTGCTCACAAGGCATCTCTGGTGAGCAGTTATCAAGAAGGAGGGTATAAACTCCTTACTAGATGGTACAGAACACTGGCAGTACTGAATTGGATGTTCCCATAAGTATCCAATGCCTGCTGGTGCTGAGGGTACATTTTTTTCACATACTTTCGGAATGCCCAAAATTGAAAGAATTTTGGACAATGGTATAGCTGACAGACACCATTAAAGCAATCACAGGTGTGTCTCTTGGAGATAACCCTTCATCTGTCTTACTAAATGATACTTCTTTGTCTATCACAAAATACACAAATTCACTCTTAAAGTAATACAAGTGATATAAAAATAACAAACATGTCATACTTTATCTGCTATGTGCAGTGATTTTGCTCAGAGCAGCCCCGATCCTCTTTTTGGGTCCCATCGCCAGTGCTCCTGGCCCCTCCCTCCTGTCCCCAAAGCAAGTAGTTTGCTATGGGGGCACCTGAGCTTCGGCTCTGTGTGTCCATTCAGTCACAAACTTGTGGCCAGCCACGCCCCTTCTCTCTCCTCATTGGCTCACTGACTTGATAGCAGTGGGAGCCAATGGTGTCCACTGCTGTGTCTCAGCCAATCAGGAGGGAGAGTCCCCGGACTTTGTGGTTTTTGTGCAACATTTCTGGATAGAGAGGGAGCTCAGGTAAGTATTAGGGGGTCTGAGAGGGGGCGACTGCACAAAAAAGTTTTTTATCTGAATGTAAAGAACACATTCAGATAAAAAAAAAAAAAAAAAAATCTGCCTTTACAAACACTTTAACACATCTTTTAAATGCTGCGGAGGGGTATATATCAGTGTTATGGAAGAATACCACCCCGCCTACCAGATCACATTGACTAGCCAGGATAACTGAAATTAAACAAATTGAGAACCTTACCATGGTGCTGAAAGAGCAAGACGATAAGTATTGGAAAGTCTGGACCCCATAGTTCATTTACAAAGAACAGACCCCCCCCAGCCTCTCAGCAGTAACACCATGGAGGGCAAAATGGTCTCCCTTTTGTCATCTCCCCTCCTCCTCTTATTCCCCCCCCCCCCCTGTCCTCTCATTTTTTATCGTACATGTCTACCTTCTATCTGCTTTCTACCTCCAGGACCGAACCAAGTCCTAGAGTTCTGCTTTGTTAAAAAAAATTATTCAAATTTAAATATGAGAAACTGTGTTGCTTGCCGATGATCATGGGAGTGCATTCAACATAACATTATATGTTACTACAGCACAGAAGTATTTATAGAGACATGCTTTGTTAACCATGTGAATACCTCGCTTTTTATGGTGTATCAAGTCATGGTTGTGAACTGACGATCTGTGGAATGGCAATTCTGATTCTGTAAGAATAGTTTATAAAAAAATAAAAAATAAAACATTTACTGTGGAAAGAAGTTCTAAGTAGGGGAGGGTTGGAGAGGAATCTGGTAGGAAAGACCAGGGAAGGAAACTGCAAAAAAAAAAAAAAAGGTTGAATTTGAAAAAAATTAAACCTCTGCTTTACGGAACCCTCCCCCCTCCTGTGTCACATTTGGCACCTTTCAGGGGGGGGTTGCAGATACCTGTATTTGCACCCACTTCCAGGCATAGACCCCCACAGAATCTGCGTGGGGGTCTATGTCACTTCCGGCCCCCCCTCGCTGTCTTCTGGGAAACACACAGGTCCCAGAAGACAGTGTGGACCAGTAACAGGTTTTCAACACGCTTTAAGCAGTACTAAAGCCAGTAAGCAGCTGCCTTTAGGATTTATGCTTATGACAGTGTTCCCAACGTTCTAGTTGGCAGCACAGTGGTCTAGTGGTTATCACTTTTACCTAGCAGCAAAAGGGTCGCTGGTTCGAATCGCGACCACGACACCATCTGCTTGGAGTTTGCATGTTCTCCCTGTGTCTGTGTGGGTTTCCTCCGGGTACTCCGGTTTCCTCCCACACTCCAAAGACATGCTGGTAGGTTAATTGGATCCTGGCCAAATTGGCCCAGTATATGAATGAATAAATGAATGACTTGTATAGCACAATGCATGCGAACTGAATCGCCTCTGGGCGCTTTTTCCAGCCAGTGTCTGCTTGGCTGATGTGGTCATTTTTACCCCGTAGGATCATGACATGCTAGGGACATACAGTCATACACAACATAGATACATATATACTGGGCCAATTTGGACAAGATCCAATTTACCTACCAGCATGTCTTTGGAGGGTGGGAGGAAACCCACGCAGACACAGGGAGAACATGCAAACTCCAGGCAGATGGTGTCGTGGTCGGGATTCGAACCAGCGAACATTTTGCTGCTAGGCGAAAGTGCTATTCACTGCACCACTGTGCTGCCCAATTATATATATATATATATATATATATATATATATATATATATATATATATATATATATATATATATATATATATATATATATATATATATATATATATATATATACACACACAATGTATATATGTGTGTATGACTGTGTTCCAAGCGTGTCAAGATCCTAAGGGGTAAAATGACCTACCAGCCAGGAAGACACTGGCTGCAAAAAGCGCCTAGAGGCGAGGCGATTCAGTTTGCATGTGTAGCGCTATACAAGTCATTCATTTATTCTAGTCCAAAAAAAACTCCCAAAATGAACTCGGTGTTAAAAAGGGTTCAAGATGGCTAAAAGTTAAATTATTAGAGCTCTATGAATTTCTGGATCTGTGCACCTTCCGTGTCCATTATCAAGGACACCCACAGTCTTTGTCAGATTTTTTTTTAATATCACAGAATATAACTGAAAAAACTGGAACACCAAAAACTGGGCAGAAGCGATCGTATCTCCCAGGTGGACCGGAACAGAGATAGAATTAGAAATGAATGCTCTCAAGGCTGTAGTGTCTAAAACATATAAGAAGCAAGGGGACGACTAAGTCTACCAGGCACCTTCCTTTGGATGTATTGATCCATAAACGAAAAAATCCAATGGAGATAGCCTGATCCCTTCCAATAGCCATAACAGGTGTACGGGTCTGGAAAGTCAAGCAGAGATGTCGGTCTACCAGAGACTCAGAGATATCAAACAGCTAGGTGGAATAACAGTCTGGCATGTACCAAAATAAATGAATATATAAATATATATATATATATATATATATATATATATATATATATATATATATAAATAAATAAAAAAGAAGTTATAGAACAGGAAATGAAGGGAAAAGCTGAACAAAGACTGGAGAAAGAAAGTATATCATCGCCTTTACTTATCCCATTCACATTTTGCAATAAAAATGCATTTTAGCCTTAAAACAATTGTGGCTGGCTGATATTAAGTCAGCTAATTCTTTAAACTCTTTTTGTAGCCAGTGATTTTGCCCTGAGCCGGAAGCCTGAGGCATTCATTAGCCAGGCTCCGGCAATCTATACTAAAGTGATCAGTTTTTCCTCTGGCCGCCACTGCTGGGTGAAATCCCACTGCAAGAGATGACAAGGAGAAATTTATGTGCAACTTTTCACAGATAATATCTGATCACAGCCCTCTGCAATATTTCAATTTTAAAAGCAATGACTTTTGCTTTGTGGAGATTCTAACAGGTTAACCCTTTTGTGGCCATAAATGAAGGAAATTGAAAAAGAAGAAAAAAAAAAAAAAAAAAGTAGATGGGACTTCCTATGGGCCTACGATTAACAATTTAAAGCAACTGTCACTTCTGAAAAAAATATAATACAAAGCCGCACTTCTAAAAGAGAAATGGTGAATACTTACCTGTTCTATGCTGCTAATTTTGCTCTCCACCATTGCTAAATATTTTCTGCCCCTACTGCACTCAGTGGCCCTTACCTTGTGTCCTCTAGTGATGTTGGGGGAGGGGGGGGGGTCAACCACAAACCATAGAGGGAAACCAGGCAACCAGACACTTCCAGAAGTGTTGAGAGCAAAAGATTCTGCAGGCAAAAAACCTACATATTTATAACTATATATGAACATGAATAGCATGGAGTTGTTCAGTAGCAGGGATGAGCCGAACACCCCCCTGTTCGGTTCGCACCAGAACTTGCAAACACACCAAATGTTCGTGTGAACTTTAGAACCCCGTTAAAGTCTATGGGAATGTTTTCTACAGTGTCTGTTTTTTTTTTTTTTTTTTAACTATTTACACTTCCTTCGTGAAATGGTAGGGGTACAGTGTACCCCATTACCAATTCACATAGGGGGGGCCAGGATCTGGGGGTCCCCTTTGTTAAAGGGGTCTTCCAGATTCTGATAAGCCCCCCGCCCGCAGACCCCCACAACCACCGGGCAAGGGTTGTGGGGATGAGGCCCTTGTCCCCATCAACATGGGGAGCATGTGGCCTGGTGCAGTTCAGGAGAGGGGGGGCGCACTCTGTCCCCCCCTCTTTTCTGCGGCCGGCCAGGTTAATGTGCTCAAGTAAGGGTCTGGTGTGGATTTTTGGGGGAACTCCACGCCATTTTTTTTAATTTGGGGTGGAGTTCCACTTAAAATCCACACCAGACCTGAAGGGTCTGGTATGGATATTTGGGGGGAACCCCACAGTTTTTTTTTTAAATTGACGGCGGGGTTCCCCTTAATATCCATATCAGACCTGAATGGCCTGTTAATGGAATTTTGGGGGACGCCCATGCTTTTTTTTATTTTGATGAATGAATCCTCTCTAAAATTGCCAGAGCCGACAATTCATTATAGCCGCAAAGCCGGTTTTAACCACTTAGCAACCACCTGCCGAAAAATAACGGCGGCAAGGTGGTTGCTTAACTCTGGGATCATGTTATATAACGTGATTCCAGAGTCGCGCTCCCGCGCGCCCCCTGGGGCGCGCACACGGGAATGTCCGTGACCGCCGGGTCCAGAGGACCCGGCGGGTCACGGATCACGGTAAATCGCCGCTGATAGCGGCGGTTTACCACGTGATCGCGCCGTCCAATGACGGCGCGATCAGATGTAAACAGACCGGCGTCATTTGATGACGCCGGTTCCTCCCTCCTCTCTCTGTACCGATCGGTACAGTGTGAGAGGAGAGGGGAGGGAGCGGATGGCAGCGCCAGTGCTGCGGGCTGGATCTGTGACAAATGTAGTCACAGATCCATCCATCCATCCCTCCCTGCTCAGCCATCCCTGCTGCACATACTCTGCAATGCTGGGCAATACTCTGGGGGGGGGCAATACTCTGGGGGGGCAATACTCTGCAATACTCTGGGCATACTCTGGGCATACTCTGGGCATACTATGGGGGGCAATACTCTGCAATACTCTGGGCATACTATGGGGGGCAATACTCCGCAATACTCTGGGCATACTCCGCAATACTCTGGGCATACTCCGCAATACTCTGGGCATACTCCGCAATACTCTGGGCATACAGCGCCCCTGTCCCCGTGAGCTCGCATGCAGAAGCGAACGCAAACGCAAGTCCCGCCCACATATGAAAACGGTGTTCAAACCACACATGTGAGGTATCGCTGCGAACGTGAGAGCGAGAGCAATAATTTTGGCCCTAGACCTCTTCTCCAACTAAAATGATGTAACCAGTAAAAATATTTAAAGCGTCACCTATGGGGATTTTTAAGTCGCAAAGTTTGGCGCCATTCCATGTGGCCACGCTGTGTCAAAAAGTCCCACACATGGGGTATTGCCATACTCGGGAGGAATAGCAGAATGTGTTTTGGGGTGTAATTTGTGGTATGCATATGCTGTGTGTGAGAAATAACCCGCTAATATGAAAATTTTGTGGAAAGGAAATGAAAAAAATCTTGATTTTGCAAAGAATTGTGGGAAAAATTACAACTTCAAAAAACTCACAATGCCTCTTTCTAAATACCTTGGAATGTCTTCTTTCCAAAAAGGGGTCATTTGGGGGGTATTTGTACTTTTCTGGCATGTTAGGGTCTCAAGAAATGAGAGAGGATGTCAGTACATCAGATGTGATCAAATTGATCAATTTTCAGTAATTGGTACCATAGCTTTTAGACCCTATAACTTTCACCCAGACTAAATAATATCTAAATTTGTTTTGTTTTGTTACCAAAGATATGTAGCAGTATACATTTTAGGCCAAGTTTATGAAGAAAAATTACTTTTTTGCAAAATGTTATAATAGAAATGAAGAAAAATTCATTTTTTTACAAAATTTTCGTTCTTTTTTCATTTATAGTGAAAAAAATAAAAATCGCAGAGGTGATAAAATACCACCAAAAGAAAGCTCTATTTGTGGGAAAAAAAGGACAAAAATTTCATTTGGTTATAGTGTTGTATGACTGAGTTATTGTCATTCAAAATGTGAGAGCACCGAAAGCTGAAAATTGGTCTTGTTATTAAGTGGGTTTAAGTGCCCAGTAGTCAAGTGGTTAAATGACTTTTCTTCTTTCAGAAATGACACTTTGTGCAGGGACAGTTCTATGTACGGGAAACATGCACTTTTTCACATGCTGACTTTACACCCCCCCTAGGTATGAAATTTAAAGTAATATTACACTTTTAGGGTCCTTTCACACGGAGCGGACCGTTTTTCGGTCCGCTCCGTGTGTCCGTCAGCTCAGCGGGGGGTCTCCGCTCAGCTGTTGGCGGACAGGGCGGTCCCCGCACACTGTGCAGGGACCGCCCTGTCTCTCCTCCGCTCTCCCCTATGGGGAGTCGGATGGAAACGGACCGTCTGTCCGTTTGCATCCGATCCGTTTGGCCGGACGGAAGAAAAATAGGACATTCTTCCGTCCGAAAAAACGGATGCGGATCTGGCGGACGTTAGCGGATGCATCATCCGCTAACGGATCTGCTCCCATAGGGGTTCATTACAAGTCCGTTAATGGACTTGTAATTAGCGGACCGTTCGTCCGCTAGTGTGAAAGGACCCTTATTGTTTCACTTTTAGCATTATTAAATTCACTGCTCCCGAAAAACCATCCATTTTTAAAACTTTTTTTTGCATGGATACATGCTTCCTGGGACAGGACCCAGGTCCCCAAACACTTTTTAGGACAATAACTTGCATATTAGCCTTTAAAATTAGCACTTTAGATTTCTCCCATAGACTTTAACAGGGTGTTCCGCGGCTTTCCGAATTTGCCGCGAACACCCCTAATTGTTCGTTGTTCGCCGAACAGGCAATGTTCGAGTCGAACATGAGTTTGACTCGAACTCGAAGCTCATCCCTATTCAGTAGAAGTCCAGACTCTTTACATGGGGCTTCAACCATTATAAATATAACCCTAAGCCCTAACCAATCAATATACGCTTTGCGTGCGCAAGACGCTTACCCCCGACTTGTTCATTCCCCGACGTAGTTGGGGTAGGCGGTACAATTTGGCGGGGGATGGGTTAGCCATTCTCTGTGACCTTTGACCTCTGGGAACCCACATTCTGACCTTTGACCTCTGGGGGAGGTCCCTGTTCCAATTCCTGAGTCCTAGCCATATTCTTCAATGGGAGACCCCAACTTCAAACCAATCAATATACGCTTTTTGAGATTTTTATTACCAAAAATATGTAAAAGAATAAATATCGGCCTAAACTGAGAAAAAAAAAATGGCTTAAAAAAAAAATGGGGCTACTTGTTACAGCAAAAAGTACAAAATGTTGTATCTTTTTCCCATATTTTCAATTTTTTATTTTTTTTTTGTGATTTATAAACAAACACACGCAGAGGTGATCAAATACCACCAAAATTTTTGGCAAGTTTGCAGTTGTGCCATACTCTATTTTGAGATAATGGATTGAACAGTGCTCCATGAGAAGTTCAGAGCGTGGGATTTTATTTTTAATAACCTAACCCTGCTATAAACTTCACCACAACTTTAGCAGTGACCTGTCTGGCGTGTTCCTTGACCTTCATGATGCTTTTTGTTTGTTTACTAAGGTTCTCTAACATACCTCTGAGGGCTACACAGAACAGCTTTATACTAAGATTAAAATATGCAGGTGGACGATATTCACTAATTAGATGACTTCTGAAGGCACTTGAGTCCAATAGATTTTAGTTAGGGGTATCAGAGTAAAGGGGGCTGAATATAAATGCACACCACACTTTTCAGATATTGATTTGTAAAAAAAAAAATTAAAACATTTATAATTTTCCTTCCAGTTCACAATTATGTGTTGGTCCATCACATAAAATACATTTACCATTTATGTTTTTGTGGAACATTTCAAGTCGGTAGAAATACTTTTTCAAGGCATTGTATGTGGGCCTGTCCACACATATCTATTATAAGGCACCCAGTTCACTCTAAATGGGTCCTTAACGTGTCTTCTGACATATTGCGCCTGTACTGCATTTGGGCAACACAGTGAACCACAAGCATACAGAGCAAATCACATCTGTGCACTGTGGTGCGCTATAGTGCAGGTGTGTTTGTTTTTACTATATATGTGTGTGTTGAAGTGCCAATCAGAATGAAAGGCGACACATTGCAATGCGCATTAAGCACATTAATGTGTGATGAGGTAAAGAGTTATTACACAGGTTTTAATAGACATTGCCAAGCATGCATAGAAACATACTGAAATAGGATTTTTTATTTACTGTAAAGTCCTTTTCTTGGGGTACATTACAGGATGCAAGAGAGTATTCAGGTGAATATGTATATGCTGTTGCTGTCGGGAGTTTAGACACTGATAATAGTAGGAGTGTCTCGTAAGAACAGAGGGGAGGTGCCTGAGTTTTTTTTAAAGTATTTTAAGAAAAGTATTTTACAGTAAGTAATAAATCCTATTTTCTCATTCATATATCATAGGACACAGTGGGAGTATTCAGGTACAGAGGGACATCCAAAAACAATCAAACTGAGGGGTGGGCGATAGAGCAAACAAAGGCTAACAGGCTCACAAAAACAAACAGTTTAACAGAGATGGCTAAGGGAGCATACAGAGCCAAGTAAAGAACCAAACCAGTGATCCAGAAAATATTGACCAGCAGCTGGCCCACCCTCTCAGTGCCCCACTGAGAGCCTGAGCCAGCCACTCCTGTCCCCTCCACAGTCCGGCGCTCCAGTGAGTGCTGGAGGGGCAGAGCAGAGAGCATGGAGAGTCACCTTTCTGTGCTCAGTGCGGACCCAATAACTGAATGATCAGTGGTCTTTGATCGCCCAGTATGTGATGTAGAGCTGGCGGGGGAAGGCCAAAGCATTGAATCAAATGGTAAAAATTGTGAGATGCCAATTTCCTAGCTTTCAAGGACATAGGGATGACTGAATCCAATAGGTGTCTGTTCCCTAGGACCTGGGCTTCAACAGCCAAGCTGTTAAAGCCAGCAACTGAATATCTGGGTGGCAGATCAGCTCTTGGGACAGGAGAGCCAGATGATTCTAGAGGCCCCACAGCGAGTCTGCCAGGAACACGATGAGGTTAAAGTACCACGTCCTCCTTGGCCAATTCAGTGCAATGAGAATCACCAGAATGTCATCCATCCCAATCCTCTAAAGTAGTTGAAGAAAGAGTTTCAGGAGAGAAGAGTAGATCAGGTTGAGCTCATCCCACAGAGTCATCGGAGCATCCACAGCAAAGGCTAGCAGATCCAAGTATCTGGAGACAAACTTGCAAAGCCACAAAGGTCCACATTAGTCATCTTCTATTTGCCACAGAGGTTATGAAACACCTCTGGGTGAAACACCTACTCTCCAGTGTCCAGGCATTTATGCCTAAGGAATTCCACCTGACAGTATTTTATGCCAAGGGTGTTTATGGTGGTTGGGTCTGCAAAGTTCTTCCCAAGCCAGAATCAGATCCACTTTTATTTTGTGCTACAGGACTTCTTGTGCCTCCCTGATGGTTGATGTAAGCCACGGTCGTGGCACTGTTCAACTTAATCCTGGTCCTCCAGATGAAAGGCAGAGGAAATCACTGAGTTTCAGAATGTTGACTAGAAGTCGAAGATATGCTACTACCAGTGACTAGGTCTCTTGCCATCAAGGAGGTGTCCAGGACAGGCTGGCATCTGACATGAGTACCTTCCAGACAAGTTGAAGGAAGGGCTAACCTAATTCCAGATCAGGACCTGAGAGCCACTCAGTCAGGGCAATCCTAGTTTTGGGCATCAGGCATATGTGATGGTCCACAGACTAGGCCTTCTTGTCCTATGCAGACAGAATGTGGAGTTCCAATCGTCTGGAGTAAAATTGGTCATATGGAACGGCTTAGAAAAGGGCTACCCCTTCAAGCCCAGAGCCCTAATGTAAAACTGCTAACTGATAATGTTCTGAGTACACTGCAGAACTCAGGAAGCGTCAGATTTTTTTGGGTACAGCTAATAGGCATCCTTGAAGTCCACAGAGACCACTGTCCATTAGGGTGACCACATTTCCAAACTACCATTCAGTGGAACCCTCCCTTCCCAAAAATCAGCTTGTGGTGTAACGAATCACAGTACAGTGATTGGACGCAAGAGGCGGGATTTATGATTTCTCCAATCATAGGCAGGGGACGGGGATTGTGCTCCTCCAGGCATTCTCGGGCCAGGACAAGTACTGTCAGTGAGTAAAGCGGTGATGTGGCGGCCTTTTTTGGGGGCATTAGTTTGGCTTGGGGGGTGGTTGTGTCAGTTTCATTCTGCGACACTGTATTGTCCTGGAATGAATGTGCCCGGGACAGACCTGCAAAATGGGGGACTGTCCCGAGCAATCCGGGACACGTGGTCACCCTACCGGCCATAGAACTGCGTGCATTACAGGCCTCCTCAGACCACCGTCCAGAGCACTGTGCAATGCATTACAGGCCTCCTCAGACCATCCAAAGTGGCTAAATCTGTATCCTGAGTGTTTGTTCAAACCTTAACACCATAAATAACATTACATTTTTTTTACTCCAAGAGTATATAATAAGTTTGGAAATTCTAGAGAAATGCATTACAATTTAACTAAACCAATTTTGATTTTAGTCGACTAAAATGTACTGCTTTTAGTCAACTAAATACGACAAACGGATGACCAAAACTAAAATTGCATTTTAGTCAAAAGACTAAAACTAAATTGAAATTTGCTGCCAAAATAAACACTGCGGTTAAGCAGACAGCATATACATTTTCCTAGCCATCTCCCCGTTAAGCAGAGAAACCTAAAAATATATACACAAACACTCACTCTAGCACCTACCTAGGGGGGGCTTCATATACACTATGTCTATTTGATAGGTGTTGTCGTGTCACACATTTCACAGAACCTGTTATCTGAACTTTCAGAAGGCGGAGTCAGTAAAGGAATTCCTGCTTGCAGGTGCAAGGTACCATTGGATATGTAGTCCAAAGACAATAAAGGTAGGCAGCAGAGGAGAAGCTGCCAAGCATGCAGGGAATCCAGGACATTGTGGAAAAATTTACCCAGCAGACAGTCAAAACTCGACACAAAAGGAGATTTTGCAAGCAAGCTTATGTTGGATTCTCAAAATAACTGTTTGTTTTGCATTTAAAATGCTGATGTTTTAAAATAAAAGTGTATGCTGTGGTTGTAGATCTCCTTTAAAGAGGTTTCTGAGGAGTGCTGTGAATCAGGCAGGGGACACGGTTCCAAGACGATCAATATCAGGCCCTTTAGAAGGGAGCATTAGAAGTCCACGGTTAGTGGACTATAAGCGGACAAGACCCGAAGGACCACTGCCTTTGCACTTCAGATCTATCATACTCAGTATGCAAGTAATGGGCTTTGCCACAAGGTCCTGCTGAAGCAATAAATGTTAATGTCCATTGTGACTGTGTCACTGGAAGACAGCTGAGAGCCCGAAGCACTGCCCAGAGGATCAGTAGTGTGGGTGCGGCGGAGAAGATGGTGGGAACACTGCAAGGTCCATGTCCGCTTCTGAAAAACCTCACACACATTTGCAGAATAGTTTCTCACAAAGAGGCTGTGCAGGGTCAGTGGGGTGCATCAATTTTGTTGTTGTGAGGACAAACATGGAGGCAAATTCAAATGTGGCACTTTGTCTCCACCCTTGGCGCTCCAGTATTAAATCTGTAGGGCATGGACTAGAGCAGTAAAAGCTAGTAGCAGTAAAAGTTAGCCCAATTTTTTTTGCATAATGTGAAAGATGAAGTAATACCGAGTAAATAGATACCCAACATGTCATGCTTCAAAATTGCACACGCTCTTGGAATGGTGCCAAATTTCGGTACTTAAAAATCCCCATAGGCGACACTTTAATTTTTTTTACTGGTTACATGTTTTGAGTTACAGAGGAGGTCTAGGGCTAGAATTATTTCTCTCACTAACGTTCGTGGCGACACCTCACGTATGGTTTGAACACTGTTTTAATTTGTGGGCGGGACTTACGTATGCATTTATTTCTGCGTGCAAGCACACGGGGACAGGGGCACTTTAAAAAATAGAAATGTAAATTTTACTTTACATTTTTTTTTTCTTTTTTTTAAAGTGTATTTTGTGCGTGAACTCGAGAGAGAGAGGAGCCGGACTGCAGGAGTTGGCAGGAGTTGGCAGTAGGCAGACCCTCCCCCCCGGAGGCAATCGCCATCCTTCTCCATGCCCCCGGTGGCAATGGCGGGTGTGAGGGGGGGCCTCCCACTCACCCCACCCTACCTGCTCCACTTGGGAGCCCGACTGGGGCCCAATGGGACCCCAACGGGGCAGAGGGACTCCCCCTATGAGGGAGTGAGGGGGTCTAGCCCACCCAGCCAGCCCCGTAGGTCCTTTGCCTCTCATTTTTAGGAGACCGCATGGCCAATGTGCGTGCGTGGTAAACCAATTTCGTGTGCGTGCAAGTGTGGTGGTTTTTGTGGGGGGGTGGGTGTACTAAGCACAGGCGTACCTTGCATAGCACACCCATCGGGAGCCGGGCTGAGACCACCAAACGCAATTCACATGTAGCCGAGACCGGGATCCGAACCCTTGGCTGCAGAGGTGAACGGCTTGTCAGCGCAGTGCCAATCACGTTGAACCACCACAGCTCCCTTTACTTTACATTTTTTATTTGACAGTTAAATGCAGAGGTCAGGTGTGATATCAAAACATCGCGTTTGGCCTCCGACGATCATAGAGACTCCAGTGACCATCTGGTCCGCCGGAAATCTCTATGGTAAGCATCCAGGGCCAGCGGCGGGAGGCGTCCACTCTCACCGCCAATAAGAACGATCAGCTGCTATGATTGTTCTTATGGTGTATGGAATCTCCAAAGGAAAAAGACAATATCTGAATGATGCGGCCAGCCATCGGCAAATTAATAAAACAGGTTAGAACCTTGGTTAGGTAATAATACTGCCTGAGTGTCTTTCTGTCCCAGTTGTAACTATCCCTTCAATTAAGACAAAATATGTGGGCACTCTTTTTGAAAATAGTGATTTTCTGGCCATTTCAGGTCATTTTGAGTCACTGGACCAACAAAAGCCTGTAGATCAGTTCTGACTTGCTGCATTCTTGCAAAGTATCAAAGCCATGCAACCATAGGCGTGCGCAGAGGGTGTGCCAGATGTGCCTGGGCACAACCTAATCACCTTGTCTGCTGCAAATGCCCCCTGTTTGGACCCATGATATTTCAGCAAAGCCCCCGAATGGGGCTCCTAAAAAAATATATGTAAAAACGGATAAAAAAAAAAAAAAAATAGTAAATAATAATAAAAATGTAAAACAAATCTAAAAAAGGCCTAGTTAGACTTACCGGTGACGGTATTTCTAAGAGCCTTTCAGGACAACCTTGGAGAGAGCGCAGCCCCGCCTCTTCATTAGGAAACACATGCTGGACTTTAAAACCCCTCCTCTTCCACCATGGCCTCAGTTATTGTGGTCCGACTCCCTGGAAGATAAAGCACAGAAACCACAACACCATGATAGACTTATAACTTATTACTCTAAAATACATTTAGGGAGGGAAATAGCGGTTGTCCTGAAAGGCTCTTAGAAATACCGTCACCGGTAAGTCTAACTAGGCCTTTCTCACCTCGCCTTTCAGGACAACCTTACCAAGTAACTTACCCTAGGGTGGGACTACTGCCTGCAGCACCTTCCTGCCAAAGGCTTTATCTGTGGCAGATAATAGATCCAGCCTGTAATGTTTCAGGAACGTTGAATAGCTGGACCAGGTGGCTGTTCGGGTGTAGCACCCGCTCTTTCAGCCCAAGATACTGCAGTTGATCTTGTTGAGTGTGCCATAATGCCTGAGGGAGGTGTAATATCTTTGGTTTTGTAAGCTTCCGTAATTGCGAGTTTAAGCCACCTTCCGAGCGTACTTTTGGATGCTTTTTCCCCCTTTACGAGGGCCTGGAAAAACTATAAACAGAGCATTTGTTTTTCTGAACTCTCTAGTGACTAGGAGGTATTGTATCAGACACCTTTTCACATCTAGAGTATGAAACGCTTCTTCTCCAGCGTTAGAAGGATTTAAAGAAAAAGTGGGTAAGATGATTTCCTGTGAACGATGAAAATTAGATGCTACTTTTGGGAGGAAAGCAGGATCCGTTTGAAGAATCACTCTATCTGGAAAAATTCTTAAAAAAGGTTCAGAAATGGCTAGAGCTTGTAGCTCACTAACTCGTCTTGCTGAAGTTATTGCCACCAAAAAAACAGTTTTGAGAAATACATTTTTCAAAGAAGTATTTTCTAAAGGTTCAAACGGTGCTCCTGTTAAGCCCTGCAAGACAACTGATAGATCCCAACTTGGAAAACTTTTAAGAGTCACTGGTCTGCTTCTTGAGAGTGCTCTGAAAAATCTGGAAATTAAGGTTCTCTAGATAGTCCTTTCTAAAAAAAAAAACGAAAGAGCCGCTACCTGCGTTTTTAATGTACTAGCTGCAAGACCTTTCTCCATTCCTTCATTGAGAAACTCTAGAATTGAGACAAGACTTTTAGGTTGAAAATCTTTAGCGGAACACCAGGAATTAAATTTCTTCCATACCTTCTGGTAAATAGACCTTGTTACTTCCTTCCTACTTGATAATAAGGTTTTCACTACTTTATCGGATAAACCCTTCTTTTATAGAATGTCCTCTTCAGAAACAAGGCACACAGGTTCAATCTGTCTATTTCTGGGTGACACACTGAGTCTTGCTTTAGAAGGTCCTTTTTGGCTGGTAATCTCCATGGGGGTTTCATGGCCAGATTTAGCAGTGTTGCGAACCAAGGCCTTTTTGGCCAGAAAGGAGCGATCAGAATCAGACTGGTCTTCTCTTCCCTGAATTTCCTTAACACTAGTGGAATTAGGGGAAAGGGGGGAAAAGCATAACACAGATGGTAATCCCATGGGTGGGCTAGAGCATCTGTGCCTATCGCTTGGTCTCCCCTGTGCAGGGAAAATAATTCTTGGACCTTGGTATTCTGTTGGCTGGCAAAAAGATCCACCTGAGGATGACCCCATTTCACTGTGATCCTATTGAATATCTCCTGATTTAGGCTCCATTCTGCCTCTTTTACTCTCCTTCTGCTCAACAGGTCCGCTAGTAGATTTTGGGACCCCTTTGAGTGAATTGCCGATAGGAAAATTACGTTTCGTTCTGCCCATGCTAGTAGCTGATTGGCTAGTTCCATCAGCCCCTGGCTCCTGGTCCCTCCTTGCTTGGTCACGTAGGCTACAGCAGTTGTATTGTCTGATAAGACCTGTACATGACAACCCCTCAGTAATTGTTGGAAAGCCAGGAGTCCCATGAAAATGGCTCTTAGCTCTCGCCAATTTGATGACCTCCTTGCTTCCACCTTGGACCAAGATCCTTGGGCTGTCTGTCTGTCCAGGTGAGCACCCCACCCCCATGAACTTGCGTCCGTTGTCAGACGCTTGTCCAACGGAAGGACCCAGGGGCGACCCTTTGACAGATTGGACTGGTCTCTCCACCACCAGAGGGACCTCTTTGTGCTTGATGTTGGCTTGAAAGATTTCTCCAGAGATTGCTGATGAGACCATACTTGTAGGATGTTTCTCTGTAGGGGTCTGGAATGTAACCTGGCCCATTGTACAGCAGGGATCGAGGCCGTAATCTGGCCTAGCACTGCCATGGCTGTCCTTACTGACACTGCTAGATTCGTCTGGATCTGACAGACTGAGGAGTTGATTTTTTTCTATTTTTTCCTGAGGGAGAAATACCTTTTGGAGAACTGAGTTGATGTTGTAGCCGAGGAACATTATCTCCTGAGAAGGGTCTAAGTTTGATCCAGATTTAACAACCACCCCAGCTCCTTGAGGTGCAATTGTGACACTTGGAGATTTGTCACTAACTGATCTTTTGAGTCTGCGAAAAATAGGAGATCGTCCAGGTATGGGACAACCGAGACTCCCCTCAGCTTCAAAGGCTCCAAGGCTTCCGCCATTACTTTCGTGAAAATCCTGAGGGAGGATGATAGGCCAAACGGCAGAGCTTTGAATTGTAGATGCCAAATTGAAGTTCCTAAGTTGACTGCCAGACGCAGAAACTTTTGGGAGGCCTGAGCAATCGGAATGTGGAGGTACGCGTCCCTTAAATCTAGAGATGCCATGAAGCACCCTGGTGTTAGTAGCTTTGTTATCGTATGGATAGTGTCCATGCGAAAATGCTTGTACCTGATTGCCTTGTTCAGGATCTTTAGATTTAGAATCAAGCAGAATTTTCCCGAGGGCTTTTTTACCAAAAATATATGGGAGTAAAACCCTTTCCCTTCCTGGTGCTTCGGGACTTGTATAATGACTCCCTGTTGTATCAGATCCTTCAGCAGGATCATCATTGCGGAAGCTTTCTCCTGAGCCCTTGGAAGGGTCGTGATATAGAACCTGGATGGAGGACACTCTGGAATTCCAGGTTGTACCCCTGTGCAATGATGTTTTTTATATAGAGACTTTTGGTGCAAAGATTCCACTGAGGCCAAAAAGCGGACAATCTTCCCCCCACTGGAGTCAGATTGTCATTTGTCTTTTGAGGACTGGTCTTGGGGGGACCTAAAGAGAATTCCTCCTCTTCCTCTACCTCGCTGAGGAGCCCAGCGTTTTTTATTTTTCTTTTTTTTGTAGGTCTGCTGAAAAGAACGAAAATTTTTCTTGATGGGTGGTTTCTTTTTGGTAGGGAAAGCCTTCTTTTTGTCAGCTGTTCTGTCCAGAATTGACTTTAAAATCAAAGGAAAGGATTCTAATAAGTCTTTCCTTGAAGTGCCCGCCTTTACATGGCTCAAAAGTTTTTCCACCCAGCACTCTAAATTTCTTGCTACCACCGTAGAAGCCATGGCCGGTTTAAGGCTGAGTGAGGTAGAGTCCCAGGCCTTTTTTAGCAGAGAGTCCACCCTTTTATCCATGGGGTCTTTTAGTACTCCCATATCTTCAAATGCCAGATCTGTTCGGCGGGATACGTGGGAAAAAGCCGCATCTACCCGAGGCTTTTTATTCCACACTTCAGAATCCTCATCCTCGAAGGGAAATCTCTTCCTTGGGCTTTTAGAAAAGAAAGGACCCCTTTCGGGATCTTTCCACTCTTTTTTAACAGTATCCGAGACGACCTTATGAACTGGGAATACTTTACTTTTGGAATCATCCAAACCCTGATACATCTTGTCGTGAAGAGACATTTGAATCTTTTCCTCCTGAATTTCCAGTGTAGCATAAATTGCATCTAGTAGATCATCCACTTCATCTAGAGAGACCTTATATCTAGAACTTCTGCTATCATCTTCCTCTCCCTCTTCATCTGAATCTATGACTGAACGGAGAGTACTTGTCCCTTCGTCCCCTAAGTCCACAGTCTCTTTAGAGGTGGAGACTCTAGGCCTAGGTGGTGATTGCTGCGTTTCAGTTTGAGCCACTGGGTTCTGAACCAACATACTTTGAACCGAACTCAGGGAACTTTTAAGTTCCTGCACTGAATAGAACAAATCCCTATATTGCTGGGATGTTTCTTCTTCCACTAAGTCCATAATACAGGATCTGCATAAAGCCATTCCCCAGGTATCTCTCAAAGGATTTTTGCAAGAAGGACACTTCCTTTTAGGTGGTGGCTTTTTTGATTTTTCCTAAAAAAAAAACACAGAAAGAAAAATTTCTCCAAAAACACCCCCCCCCCCTTTTTTTTTTAAAAAAACCGCCACCACTGAGGAAGATCCTTTGGAAAGACACACAAAAACACCACCTAAGTGCAGGAACTGACAGGGACTGAGAGAAGTTACCTCTGACCCTGCAGTACACCCTGCTCCTTTAAGGAGGAACAATCTATCACCAAATGAGTCCATAAGGTAAAGAATTGAGGCACCACTGTACCCCTTCTACCTGGACCTGAGCGGCGTCTGGGGCGCCTGACTCTGCTGAACCCTCTTCCATTCTGTAGCAGAGAAGCAGCTGGCACCGTGGAGATTTTTAAATTTTCCCAGGTCTGACGTCATCTGTAATGGCCGGAACCGGAAGACGCCGCTCTTTAGGCCTGTCCCCTGACCCCTGCGTTCCAGGCAGTGTGAACCACGCGCCGCCGCGCCCCCACAGGAAGCCGCGCCGCTGTGAATGGCGTCCCCCGCCACCCGGGACCGACATGCGGAGGAAAAAACGCTGATAACAGCAATCGTACCGCCTGGCCACCTGAGCCAAAACCGCGGACCCCGGGCACTTAGCGCTGCCGCCTGTGGAGCCTTCACTCCACTGAGCAGGGAGAGGCTGGAGACTCCGAGAACACCCCCCTACACTTAGGGGGGGCTGGGATGGCCCCTGCACAACGGCAGGAAAACAACAGGTAAGCTTACCCCAATACACCCTTGGAAAGAGCGCAGCTTCCCCTGGTTCACAAGCATGCAATTCCACCATGGCGGAGGAAACACAATAACTGAGGCCATGGTGGAAGAGGAGGGGTTTTAAAGTCCAGCATGTGTTTCCTAATGAAGAGGCGGAGCTGCGCTCTCTCCAAGGTTGTCCTGAAAGGCAAGGTGAGAAAATGATTTAATAAAATAGTAAAAATAAAAACTACTGACGCTATCCACTGCCCCACTGACATTGTCCACTGCTCTAGTGACACTAACAGTATATACATGCATAGGGTGACCACGTGTCCCGGATTGCCCGCGACAGTCCCACATTTTGCAGGTCTGTCCCAGGCACATTCATTCCAGGACAATACAGTGTCCAGAAATTAAATTGACACAGCCACCTCCCAGGCCAGTCTGATGCCCCCAAAAAAAGGCCACCACATCACTGATTTACTCACTGACAGTACTTGTCCTGGCCGGGAATTCCTGGAGGAGCACAATCCCCGCCTCCTGCTTGTGATTGGAGAAATCATAAATCCCGCCTCTTGTGTCCAATCGATGTGCTGCGATTCGTTACAGCACAAGCAGATTTCTGGGAAGGGAGGGTGTACCTGAATGGTAGTTTGGAAATGTGGTCACCCTAACATGCAGACGTATATGTGTTTGAGCTTTGGGGTGCACACCCATGCATGCAACTAGCATTTTCAGTAGATGGTCAGCACCAGCATTCTATGCATTTCTCTTACAACAAAATTTATTTTAATGCAAAACTTCAAGATGGCCCTCGCAGTCCTCTCCGTCCCTAGATGGCGTTCCACTATCTGGAGGAATGGCAGCCGGTGTCATTCAATGCACTTCCCATAGGCCCAAACTGTCTTGGACACACCCCCTGGGCATGCTTTTATCATGCTCACACCCAAACCATCCCTGTGACAGTGTTCAGGGGTTCTCATCCCGCCCACCCCCTCTTTCAGCAGCTGTCACTTTTGAAATTTGCAAGGCTTTGCAGGGCTCTGCCCACACAGCCGGATTCATTCACAGCAATCTTGGAATTAAATTAACTACAAGTCCCATCTGCCACCACAATAGATGGGCTTGTTGTTTATAATGGAACACAAACACAGTGATAACTGCACTCTACAGGCCCGTACACACGATACAGATGTAAATATTCGTCTGATGAACAATCTGCCAATTTTCAGATCGTTAGTGTGGTGCTTTTTGACAGCCAATTCAGTTTATTTGTCCAAAAACTGGAGGTGCAGGTTGAACATTTGTTACTGCTCTGCTCACTACATCCACCCCTACACACCACATAGAGGTAACTTAATCCGCCGATCCCAATCTAATCAGCGGCTCCTGAATGGGGTAGCACTACACTAGTCAACACATTACATCACTTCTGAAGTTGTATTGTGTCATGTGAGAATTTTCGGATGGCGATTAACCTCTTCACTTTCAACTTGAGACTAGCATGAAACAAAAAACAGACAAACGGTCTTCCGAAAATCTGATCGTGTGTATGAGGCTTTAGGCAGGCCATACATGGGTTGAATTTTGAAAGAATCTTTTTTCGAAATTCAGAATTTTTTGGTGATCTGATGGTGCCACCATTGATTTCGAAATTTGATCTGCCACGCCTTCAATTTCATCGCATTTGGATACAGAATTTTTTTTTTTTTGTGGCTGGGAATTCTCTTTTTTTGCACTCATGCGCATCCTCCCCCCCCCCCCCCCCCACCCCCCCAATTACAACTCCTTGCACAGTTCTCCCATTATTGATTAGAAAATAGTTCGCTTTACAAAAAAATCCAACATGCCCTATTACTGAAATTCGATGCTGCAGCATACCAATGGTTCGAAATTTGAACAAAATTTTCTTTTTGAAAATCTTATCTAAGAAAATTCTTAGTCCATTGACACTTCCTCCAGCGGACTAAAAAGTCCGGCAGGGAGCTGGAAGAAGGGTCTGCAGGAGTGTGGAATTGCACCCATGATTAAGTGATCGTGGTTGCGATGGTTTGCAGGCTCATTTGCAAAAATAAAAACAAACAATAGATGCATGTTTTGTTTTCCTGCAAATATATGTGCATTTGTTATTTGCAGCATAAACAAAAAGATAACACAATGCTTCTTTCCATGTTAATACCGTTCCAATAGTATAAAGATAATGTACTTACTTCAGCATTGTGTCCATAACAGAAGCACCACAGAGCCCAGCTAGCTGCCGAGGTTTCCAGCCTGTGTCTCCAAACCCCACACAGGTGCAATCATCAGACTTCCTTGTCAGAACTCACTCTTTCCCCTAGTTCCTCATCATTTTTCTACTTAGATTACCCCAGCTGTGTTTCTTAAAGGGCCGCTGCACAGAAAACCCCTATTTACATTTTCTAAAAATATGTGGCTGGTGCTCCAAATTTTTGGGGCAAACAAACAAAAAAAAAACATCAATTGTAGCCTCACTGTGCCCATCAAACGCAGCCAGTGTGCCCATCAAACACAGCCACTGTGTCATAAAATTGTCGCCACTGTGCCATGCCATCAAATGCAGCCACTGTGCCATTAATTGTCGCCACTGTGCCATGCCATCAAACGCAGCCACTGTGCCCATCAATTATCGCCACTGTGCCATGCCATCAAACGCAGCCACTGTGCCCATCAATTGTCGCCACTGTGTCATGCCATCAAATGCAGCCACTGTGCCATTAATTGTCGCCACTGTGCCATGCCATCAAACGCAGCCACTGTGCCCATCAATTGTCGCCACTGTGCCATGCCATCAAACGCAGCCACTGTGCCCATCAATTGTCGCCACTGTGTCATGCCATCAAATGCAGCCACTGTGCCATTAATTGTCACCACTGTGCCATGCCAAGCGCAGCCACTGTGCCATCAATTTTCGCCACTGTGCCATGCCATTGTTGCCACTTTGCCAGTATGTAAAAAAAAAAAAAGCGCACATGCGGTCAATTCGTCGAATATTCCGAATCGCCATGAAATTTGCCATTTCGATTTTTTTTTTTATAAAAATATACGTCGATACCAGGACGCGCCCAAGATTTTCATCAGCACGCAATTTGAATGACATTGCGCGGTATGCTCTGATTGGCGTTCCTTTTTTCCCCACGCTTTCGATCATGTTAAAAATGCGAAGATTTGAAGTTTTTATTCGTTTTTTTTTTGTTTTTGATTGAGGTTGATTGAGGTAGTTCTGAACTAATTAGGTCTGAGCAATGATATATTGGGCACGCACTCATGGGCAGCATGATTACGGACTGATGGGCATCATCTGGGCACTCATAGGTGCACTTAGGCGGCACAGGTTGATAGGCGGCAAGGTGGGCAATAACAATTGAAGGCGGCAAGGTGGGCTGAGGCGGCAAGGTTGATCAGGTGGGCATTATAGGCGGCGGTCGCGAATATTCGTTACTGGTATATCGAATACTTGGCACGATGATCATGATGGCACTTGGATATGTTGCCAATCAATGTGTGGGCAATTGGCAAAATTTTTTTTTTTTGTCTTTTTTTTTTTTTTGTCTTTTTTTTTCTTTTGTCTTTTTTTTCTTTCCCTGGTGGTCCGTGTTGGCGATCCGATGCGCTTAAACAATCGAACCCCCCCCAGGAGAATGGCTCTCCGTAAGATAGTTCGGCGCTCTTCCTACAATCAGCGTGATTGGACACGGCTGAACGTTAACGAGGCTCGCGGAGACTCGTTTTTTTTTTTTGAAATAGAAGAACGTCTAGTCACGATTTCATAACCATTCGATATTAACGAATATTCGCTATATTTTATAAAAAAAAAAAAAAAAAAAATTGCGAAATTTCGCTATTGCGAATTTTATTGCGAAATTTGAAAAATATGAATATTCGAAATAGCGAATATTCGCCGCGATATTCGAGATATTATGCAATATTCGTAGCGAATATTCGCAATGCGAATATTCGTGAGCAACACTAGTGCCATCCTATGCATGAAGGTGAAAAAACACTTTGCAATGCCCGGCCCCCTAGCCCCCCCTCCCCCGTTTTACTTACCTGAGCCCCAAATTTAAAAAAAAAGTGAAGCGCAAAAAAACAAAAACATCACCCCGTAATTATGCCATCTACCCAAAGTCCACTGTGTATATGTGTTCAAATCAATTTGTTAAATATAGAGATCTGCCTTTTGACAACTCACAATAAACATGTAAATTATGCGTATATACTCGAGTATAAGCCGAGGCACCCAGATTTACCACAAAAAAATGGGAAAAAGTATTGACTCGAGTATAATCCTAGGGTGTCCATCTGCATGCCCCACTGTGCCTCACTAAGTTCCATGACTAGACTGAAGTTTAACCCCTTCCTTACGGGGCCATAGGCAATTGACGGCGGCAGCAACCCCTCACCGATCAGAGTGGACGTCATATGACATCCTTTGTTCCCGGCGTTCTAGGGCGCGCGCGCGATTACCGCCGATCACGGCAGGAGTGTGGATCTGTGTGTGTAAACACACAGATCCACCTCCTGTCAGCGGTGAGAAGACTGATGTGTGTTCCCAGTACAGAGGAACACACATCGGTCTCCTTCCCTTTGTGAGTCCCCCTACAGTTAGAACACACTTTAGGGAACATTTTAACCCCTTCAGCGCCCCCTAGTGTTAACCCCTTCCCTGCCAGTCACATTTACACAGAAATCAGTGCAGTTTTATAGCACTAATCGCTGTGTAAATGTGAATGGTCCCAAAAACGTGTCAAAAGTGTCCGATATGTCTGCCGCAATGTCACGGTCACATTACTAGTAAAAAAATAAATAAATAAAAATGCCATAAATCTATCACCTATTTTGTCGACGCTATGGGCCAGATTCAGAAAGAATTCGATTCCCGCAGAGTATCAGAGATACTCTACGCCGCCGTACTTTACCTGGCTCTAGGAGGAATTCAGAGAGATTTTGGCCCGTAAGGTACGGCGGCGTAGTGTATTTCTCCCGGCGGAATCAAAATACGCAAATAGGGGGCATGAGGCATTTAAATTAAGCGCGTCCCCGCCGCGATCGAACTGTGCATGCTCCGTTCAAAAATTTCCCGCCGTGCATTGCGCGAAATCACGTCGTTACATCATTTTTTTTTTGAGTAGCGTCATTTACGGACATTCCTATTCCCGGACAACTTACGCAAAAAATTTAAAAAAAATTGAAAGTCGACGCGGGAACGACGGCCATACTTAACATGGGCCGCGTAACGTTAGACCAGCTAAAAGCTGGTTTAACTTTACGTAGCGAAAAAATGACGTACGCGATTGCGAACGACGCTCGTAACTTCGTGGATCTCCGTAAAAAGCTCATTTGCATACCCCGACGCTGAAAACGATGCGAACTCCACCCAGCGGCCGCAAAAAGATCGCAGCGTAGATCCGAAGGCGTACGAAGACGTAAGCCTGTCAGATCGAAGCCCAACGCCGCCGTATCATGGTTTGAGGATTCAAACTAGTGATACGGCGCGCGAAATTTGAAATTACTCCTGTCTAACACCAGTTAGACAGGCGTAATCGCTCTGTGAATCTGGGCCTATAACTTTTGCGCAAACCAATCAATATACGATTATTGTGTTTTGTTTTTTTTTACCTAAAATACGTAAAAGAATACGTATTGGCCTAAACTAAGGAAAAAATGTTTTTTTTTTTTTTTTTTTTTTTTAATTGTGATATTTATTAACCACTTCATTACTGGGCACTTAAACCCCCTTCGTACCCAGACCAATTTTCAGCTTTCAGCACTGACGCATTTTGAATGACAATTGCGCGGTCATACAACACTGTACCCAAATTATATTTTTATATTTTTTCCCCACAAATAGAGCTTTCTTTTGGTAGTATTTGATCATCTCTGCAATTTTTATTTTTTGCGCTATAAACAGAAAAAGACAGATTTAAAAAAAAAAAAAAACACAATATTTTTTACTTTTTGTTATAATAATATCCCAATTAAAAAAAATAAAAAATGTCCCTCAGTTTAAGCTGATACGTATTCTTCTACATATTTTTGTTAAAAAAAAATCGCAATAAGCGTTTGATTGGTTTGCGCAAAAGTTATAGCGCCTACAAAATAGGGGATAGATTTATGATTTATTTTTTATTTTTTACTAGTAATGGCGGAGATCTGCAATTTTTTTTGTCAGGCCTGCGATATTGCGGCGGACATATTGCACACTTTTGACACAATTTTGGGACCATTAACATTTATACAGTGATCAGTGCTATAAAAATGCACTAATTACTGTATAAATGTGACTGGCAGGGAAGGGGTTAACACTAGGGGGTGAGGAAGGGGTAAATGTATTCCTTGGGTGTGTTCTAACTGTGTGGGGGGAGGGGGGGTGACTGGAGGAGGTGACCGACGATGTGTCCCTATGTACAAGGGACACAGATCGGTCTCCTCTCTCCCTGACAGCACGTGGAGCTCTGTGTTTACACACAGAGCTCCACGTCCCTGCTGTCATCTGCTGGGACTGCCAATCGCGTGTACCCGCGGACATCGCGGCCGCCAGGCACATGCATCGGCTTCCCAGCGATGCGACGGCACAGTGTTTACCCGCTGCGCGCCCCCCCATCGGTATTGCAAACAAAAGCCGTCCAAAGACGTCCACCTGGCACCTCAGGTCGGCGCTGTAGACACCTTTTGACGATATCGACGGCCTGAAGTGGTTAAATAAAAAAGTAAAAAGTATTGTGTGTTTTCGCTCTTCTTTTGTTTATAACGCAAAAAATAAAAACCGCAGAGATGATCAAATACCACCAAAAGAAAGCTCTATTTGTGTGGGGAAAAAAACATAACAATTTAATTTGGGTACAGTGTTGCATGACCGCGCAATTGTCATTCAAAGTGCAACAGCGCTGAAAACTAAAAATTGGTCTGGGCAGGAAGGGGGTGAAAATGCCCTGTATGGAAGGGGTTAACATGAGAGCAGGGAGGTTTGAACGAATTTGGGGGCCCGGGAATCTCCTGTACCGGACTGACAGGAGGAAGGAAGAGGAGCTCGGTCACGCTACAGAGAAGGGAAAATGACGACTCGAGGCAGCAGTGCTACAGGCTCTCTATAGAGCGCTCAGGGGGCTTCAGCATATAGGAAGGGCCCTGCTTGGGGCCTCAGGCCAGCTCCGGGCCCCAAGCATTTGCTTGGTTTGCCTGCCTTGTAGCGACAGACCTGCATGGGAGTCTATGGAAGGGGTGCCCGGTTTTTAAAAATCGGTGCTCCCCAACCATAGGTCCCCCAGACAACAAACTTTGCACACTTGTAGAGGACAAATGGGGCTACATATGTGCCAAGTTCCGGGTCCAGGGAACTCAGGACCGGCCAATACCGGGTCCCCAAATCACCAGAGAATCACCAGCAAAGTGAGCAAGCAAAAGAAATATCTTCATCAAATGATTACAATAACTCTTTAACCATTTCCTATCAAGCCCATTGTACATATGACATCCACAGGAGGGATCTCCCATCCTGGGTGGACTTCATATGATGTCCTGGGCTTCCTTGCCATCTAGGGGCACGCTGCATCGCTCGGGAACCGGTACGCGTGCCCGGCGGCTGCGATGTCCGCCGGGCACCCGTGATTGCCCATGATCACACAGATCCACGTCATGTCAGAGGAGAGGAGACCGATGGTGTGTTCCCAGTACAGAGAAACACAGATCGGTCTCCTCCCCTTGTGAGTCCCCTCCCCCTATAGTTAGAATCACTCCTTAGGGAACATATTTAACCCCTTGATCTCCCCTAGTGTTAACCCCTTCCCTGCCAGTCACATTTATACAGTAATCAGTGCACTAATTGCTGTATAAATGTAAATGGTCCCAAAAATATGTCAAAAGTGTCCAATATGTCCGTCGCAAAGTCACGGTCACAATAAATATTGTGTCACGGTCACAATAAAAATAAATAAAAAAAATATATATAAAGGCCATAAATCTATCACCTATTTTGTAGACACTGTAACCAATGAACCAATGAATATATGGTAATTCCAATTTTTTACCAAAAATATGTAGAAGAAGAATATTGGCGGCCTAAACTAAGGAAAAAATGATGTTTATTGAATCAAAAAGTAAAAAATATTATGTTTTCAAAATTTTCGCTCTTCTTTCGTTTTTGTAGAGCAAAAAATAAAAACCGCAGAGGTGATCAAATACCACCAAACGAAAGCTCTACTTGTGGGGAAAAAGACCATAAAGAATTCATTTGGGTACAGTTTTGCATGACCGCGCAATTGTCATTCAAATTACGACAGCGCTGAAAACTAAAAATTGGTCTGGGCAGGAAGGGGGTAAAAAATGCCCTGTATGGAAGCAGTTAAATCACCTTTGGCTTAACAGAAACCGCATTATTTTGAAATGGTACACTAATAACACACACAGGGCCAGATTCAGGATGGCGAGCGGGTCTTTTGGCCGGTGTAACGTTTCTCATTTACGTTATGCCGCCGCAACTTTACACGCAAGTGCTGTATTCACAAAGCACTTGCTCCTAAAGTTGCGGCGGCGTAGCGTAAATGGTCCGTCGTAATTCAAATTCGGCGGGTAGGGGGCGTGTAGTATTTAAATTAGGCGCGATCCCGCGCCGAATGTACTGCGCATGCGCCGGCCGTCAATGTATCCCATTGCGCATGCTCCAAATTATGACGGTGTTTTCGACGTGAACGTCAATGACGTCAATCCCCATTCACGGACGAGTTACGCAAACGACGTAAAAAAATTCAAATTCGACGCGGTCACGATGTCCATACTTAACATAGTATGCGCCTGCTTTTTGGTGCTTTATCTTTACGCCGGGAAACCCCTTACGGAAACAGTCTTTGATTTCAGAAATACGTTTACAGTTCGAATTCGAATGCAATTCAGCGTAAAATTTGGAAATTTGGACAATTTTCGTTTTGTTATTCGGAGCATTTGGTAAACTTATACTGTAATTCAAGTATTCGGATATATCGGAATTGCCAAAAGGGGCCAAAAATTAATTTGGAACAGAACAAACAGCACATGTCTAATAATTTGAGATCTCACTGTTTGGTAAGAGGCTATTATTTACACAGTTTGGAAGAGCACTTTATATGCCTCAAGGTGGTCATTCACTCACCCGTGGATCACATTTATCAATTCATCACATTGTGGACTATATTTACTATATTAAAGGGACACTAAAAGGTTCCCATTTAAAAAAAATAAAAAAAAATAACAAACGTTATACTTACCTCGTTAGAGGGAGGACCTTATAGAATAAATAGTGACGTGAAAAGAGTGTAACACTAATTTGGGTCAATAGATCACCGAAAACCAGTGATGATTCCAGTAATAGATAAGCTATTTATCCAACTGAGCCAAGAGCAGGAATACTGTAAGGAAGAGAGCCTACAAATCAGATTCCAATCCTGGCCTTAATAAAATTGATATGTGTCTATAGTAGTACATATAACCAGATGTGCTATACCTCCCATGTAAGGGTGTAGTGCACCCCACAAATGTGTATATAAGTATGTCCAATAAATCAATAAGGATCCTATTCAACAGACATATAGGCAGTCCTTTGGTTTTTTTGGTTTGGGCGCTGCATTTTATTTTTACACTGTTTTCACAATTATCTTTTTGTTGTGCTGGCTGCCCAGAAGTTCATTTGGTTTAGCGCAATATATACACTTTATATAAAAGTTATACTTACCTCCACTGTGCAGCTCGTTTTGCACAGAGTGGCCCCAATCCACGTCTCCTGGGGTCCCTCGGTGGCTGTCTCGGGTCCTCCCCGCAAGAAATAACCCCCTTCATGGGAGCTCTCTCCCATGGGAGTTAGTTCTTGTGGGCTCGCTCCCGGCTATAGCCGCCAACTGTATCACTTGGCCCCGCCCCCGGCGCGGTGCGTCATTGGATGTGATTGACTGCAGCGCAAGCCAATGGCTGCGCTGCTATCAATCTATCCAATCTAGCCAATCAACAGCCAGACTGAGTGTAGAAGAGGATGTCGAGGGCAACCGGCTTAGGTAAGTAAATAGGGGGGGCTGGGGGGGTCGTCATTGCCAGTTTTTTTGTCACCTTAATGCATAGAATGCATTAAGGTGAAAAATAAACTAACCTTTACAACCCCTTTAATTTATTGATTTACATGCGTGTCATTCAGAGTATATAACATTTTCCGTTTTTTGCACTATATACAGTCTTATTCACATGACTGTTCTCTGTTTTTTTTTTTCTCAAACAATAGGTGCTGGAACTCAACCACGACCCCCTACCAAACACCTCCAAATCACATCAGATAGTGGGTATGGTCAGTCAAATTTCATGAACAGTAGAAGGGTCTTAAAGGGGCATTAAATACCAAGAGTGCATTACATACAGAGTGCAGAGTTCAGGGGGGTTACAGAGCTGTCACTTGTAAACACAGAAACCGGTGTGTTTACAAGTGATTGTAGTGAGCAGCCCCCCCACCCCCCCCCCCCCCGAGGGTCTGAGCCAGAGGTGGTGGAACTGAGTTCCACCAAGTTCCCCCTAAGAAAAAAAGCCCTGACTGTTCTCATTTAGCGCTGCACAATTATCTGTCAGATTGAGGTAGAGAGTTTCAGAGGATGAGAGAGGCTTTAAAGAAGTCCTGGAGATGAGCATGGGAGGAGGAAACAAGGGGGATGGAGAGCAGACGGTCCTGGGAGGAGCCGAGAGGACGGTTTGGGTGATATTTAGAGATAAGATTGGTGATGTAGCTTGGGGCAGAATTGTGAATGGCTTTGTACATTATTGTTAGTGTTTCAACTTGTATTCGTTGCTCACTGGCATGTTTGGGCATTTACTTAAAGGGATAGCGTACTAACTTTTTTACAGTTTATGAGAGGTTATCTTACTTTATGAAACCAGATGTAAAAACCAATATGTGCAAGATGTTCTCCTTGTTGCAAGGGTTGGAGAATGACTGATGAGTTTTAAAAATTCAAGTCCCCGTATTTTCTGCTCCACGGCTCCCTTCACCGTAATTCAGCTTCTGTCACTAATAATTATAATTCTCTCCTTTTCACCTCCTACGTCCCTGTGTGGTACAATCGTATCTATGTATGTGCTTTGTTCAAAGAAGCCAATACCGAAGCATTATGCGTGCTCCCCAGAGGGTTGAGCCCGCGCTTGTCTAGAAGTCGCGTGATGTAAGGACCTCGGCCTTGTCAGCTAACGCCAGAAACCAGAATCTGTCACTTGCACAAGGGAAGGTGATGTGTAACACACACACAGAATGTTCCTGTCACATTCAGTTGGGTAATTGGGTCGATGATTAGGAGTTTCAGTGTCTCCCTGAGGTTGGAGTTAATTGCACAACGTATTCTATCAAAACACGGACAATTGTCAAATGCTTCTTAATGAACTATTCATAGAAAAGCTAAGAGGGATCGTCTGCCCCAGAACATTTCACTCACTAACGTGTAGTGTCATTGAAAGTCTTCAGCAGGACAAATCATGAGCACTCTGCCGTCCACGGCCTTCTGTAACACTTTATGAACAAAGACGGAAAGTCAAATTCTAAACAGACTAAAATACGCAACGGAAATGCATTTATATGGATCGTTATACTGGTGTTAATATTTATGATGCTTCTGTTATTCTCACATCACTGACAAATTGCACCCCAGAAAGTGATGTGATTTTCTCTATTTCAGTTAAAGTCACAATTTCTTTCTAGATTTGGATAGATTGTTAGAAAATGTAAACATTTTTTAGATTTCTGTATGTGAGCCTGTAGGCAGGGGCAGTCTTCACACGCTCTTCCACAGCTACACTGTTGTTGGAGAGTAAGTCAAGAGAAACATGGTTACTCTATGGTTTCCTGGGTCACTGGGGAAGCTATTCTATTGGATGCTGCCATCCCATATGACTCGAGCAGCCATCTTGGGTCACGTAGAGCCTATTTAAAGTGGTTCAAAACCTTCTATTTCTTTTAAATAAAAATAACAAACATGCCTATACTTACCTGGTCTGTGCAATAGTTTTGCACAGAGCAGCCCTGATCCTCTTCTGGGGTCCCACTCGGGCGCCCTAGGCCCCTCCTCTTCATCAGGTACCCCTACAGAAAGGCACTTTCTTTGGGGGGCATTCATGCGGGCTCACTTTAGAGTCCTGCTGCTACATCCATTACATAGTTACATAGCTAGTCAGGTTGAAATAAGTCCATCAAGTTCAACCAAAAAAAAAAATACTATCCCATATACACAAACCTACACCCACAGTGGATCCAGAGGAAGGCAAAAAAAACTGCAAAGCATGATCCAATTTGCTACAGCAGGAAACAAATCCTTCCTGATCCCCTGAGAGGCAATTGCATTTTCACTGGATCAACTTTACCTATAAATGTTAGTACCCAGTTATATTGTGTACATTGACAGCAGAACTCTGCCCCGTCCTGTGTGTCACAGAATTTTATTGGCAGCAGCGGTAGCCAATAGTTTCTGTTTCTATCAGTTTGAGGTGAGGAGAGAGACAGCGATGTGCACGGGCTGCTGGGCTCGTGCATATCACTGGATTGGGCTCAGGTAAGAAAAGGGGGGAGTCTGGGGGGGAGCTGTAGCACACAAGGTTTTTCTCCTTAATGACTAAAAAAGGAAGGAATTCAGCGCTGGAGATAATAAACAAAACAAATTAAATAAATTACAATAATGCAAGCCAGCACTGTAGGATCAATTCAAATAAAACGTCCTTAATGCACAATATTGGGATGGGGAATATTAAGTGGAAACCAACTTTTCTGTTTGAAAAAGGGTAAGTACGGGAAGGTGTTGAATATGAGAGAAGCTAATGAATATGTAGCGCCCCCTTGCCTTCATGGGCACTACGCTAAAGTTAGTTGGACTGGGAGAGTTACGTTGCTCCCAGTCATGATTTACCTAAATTGTGACCTCTGTCATTCCAGAAAGGTCCACTGGGTCGGTCTGCATTCTAGGGATGTGGTATCATCTCTGGTCGGCAGTTGGCGCTAGAGGGGTTTCTGGCAGACCAAATCTTCCCCAGCAGCCAATTGGAGGAGTTTTTCCCTCACGGGGCATGCTGGGGAGGGGTATATCTGTGACAATCATCTTCGCGGGGTCCCAGTTCCAGGTGTGGCATCCACCTTCAGGGTGCGCGCATCCATGGACCCTGCCGGCATGGCCCACCTGTCCAAGCTTACAGGCTTCACCGAGCCTCAACCGGAGGTGAAAGGGGACCCCAGTGACTTGCTGGGTTCCCAGTTCTATTAAAAAGGATCTCAGGCTGAGTGCCGCGTGATTGAGGGATCGGCCTGAGGAGGACCCGGAGGCAGGTTGTCCGGCAAGGCTTGAACGAACCAATCGGGGATCTGGTGACCGGGATGCTACAGGTACGCTTTACTGTCTCCCGGTGACCTGGGCTAGAGTCTACTGGAAGGACTCGCCCTGTTCACTCATTCAACAGAAGTGACAACGAGTTCTCAAATTGGTACTACTAAGGGCAGGCTTGCCTGTTCATATCCAGGCCTGACACCGCAAGTTCTCCTCTTCTTTCATCAACCTTTCTCTTCCTTCCTAACTGAAGTTCATGTTGGCTGTGCTGGCCAGGAAATAAAGCATTGGAAAAAAACTTTATTGACTGTCTGGACCTTCGCTCACTGGCTTGTTCCTGCATCACACCCCTAGACAACGCTAGGGTAACTTAATTTGCTGACTCCAACAGTTAATCAGCGGCTCTTTTTCGGGGGTAGCGCTACAAATAAAACAGTTTGTGGAGTAGTAGAAGAAGAAACTGGTATTGAAGTGTGAGATTGTCGGATGGTAGAGTCCGTAGCTACTGTATGTGGGATAAAAAACATGCATGCTCGGAAACAATTCGATGCATGCTCGGAAACCATAGAATTTAATTTTGTCGGCTCATCATAGTCTTTTACTTCACCGCGTTCTTGGCAGTTAAAAGTTCACCGGACAATGTTCAAATTCAACAGGGCTAATTCAGGTCTTGGCTTAGTAAGGACACCCGTGATTGAAGAGATACATCTAAACAAATTGTTCCAGAGACTCGTTAGGTGTTTGCACTTCCAAAATACATGCAAAATATTACCCACCTCTCCACAACCCCTCCAGCACATAGGGGAATTGTCTTGGGAAAATTTGGACAGCCTGTAAGGCGTAAGGTACCATCTTAAAGAGATTTTATGGGCAAGCTCCCAGTGGTTGGTGCATTTAGAGGCCTTGTATACTGAGTTGAGAGCTACTTGCCACTGTGAGATGGAAAAGGTACCACCCAGGTCTATCTCTCACTTCAAAAAAGGGGGGGACTTGACAAAGGTTCGTCTGTGCTGGAGAAGGTTGTAAAAAAGGGGGATTCCTTTAATAGAGGGGGAAGGGGACCCAAAAAATTTCCAAACCGGGGTCGGGAGGACTATTTTGTGACTATGAATGGAATTTAGAAAATGAGAGACTTGACGGAACTTAAACATGTCCTTTGATGAAAGATTGTATGTGGCCTGGAGGGACTGGAAGGACGCAAGCCGACCTTCCAGATAAAGGTCCGAGACATGGGTAATGCCCTTGGCACTCCAGTCTCCCAGATTAATGTCAGGGATGGCCTCTGCCAGGACATCAATGGGTATTGGGACTTCCACTAACTCACCTAGGGGGATGGATAAAGCTCCCAGATCCCTCCACGCCTCTAAGGAGGCCCGAATGGACAAGGGAACCTGTCTTAGGGGAAAGGGTCTAATCCGGTCAAGAAGCAGAAGAGACCGAAGGTCCCTGGTGGGGCTCATTGATCTCTCTATACCACACCATGGAACTGCCGGGGGATCCGCAAACCACGCCCTGAGTTGGTTTAGAAGGGATGCCCGGTAGTAGTCCTTTATATCCGTGAGTCCCATACCACCCGCTGATCTATGTCTTGTTAGCAAAGCCCTAGAGCACCTGGGTCTGCGTGCGCTCCACACATAAGACCTTAGAATAGCGTTCAAAGACCTCAGGTGTTGGGGTTTTAAAGGGACTGGGAGGGTACGGAAGACATATAGGATCTGGGGTAGAAGCAACATTCCGCACAGTGGTGACACATCTACTGCTTGCAGCTAGATCTCTCATCACTCGTAATTGGAAATCCAGTACGGTCCCCAATCTTTCAGAGGTGATCGCCCTCACCCGTGAAAACTACATTTATGAATCTTTGATAGCCTCTAGAACTGGACAGAGGAGTAGCTTCGATAAAAAATGGCAGGCTTGGACGGAATGGACTAATTAAACCAGTGTGAGCCATCCTTGGTTGAATGACCTCTTACTGCTCTCTTGAATGATTACTCTACCCTATATGGAGGTTCCCCCCCCCCCGCCCTGATCAAAACACTTTCTTGAATCTTATCAAGATCCAATGGTCCATCTCACCCCCCCCCTCCCTTTTGTTTTGTCCCCCCCTTGGTGCTTCCCTTTCTTCCCTTTCCCTCTCCTTTATTCTTTTTAGTTTATTATCAATTCCACTACTAGTTGTATTTTCTGTCTCATGTCATACACTTGTATCATCATTTAGCCTGGGACTTTGGGCTCGTTTAGATGAATGCAGGCTTTCTTTGGAATGTATGGTATGATGCCTTTGTTTTATTTGCATTCCTGCTCTTCGTAAGTGTCGCTTTCAACGATAACCTGAGGCCTTATTATACGCACCTGTTATATTTCTTACTCTGCTGTTGTATGACAACTCTATGTTTGTTACTGTATATTTTTTTTTATACACCCAATAAAAATTTAAATATAAAAGTTCACCGGACTTTTGTGTGACCGTGTGTATGCAAGGCAGGCTTGAGAGGAATTCTGTCGGGAAAACCATCGTTTTTTTTTGTCCGATGGGAAAACCGGTCGTGTGTACAGGGCATAAAAGGACAGATAGAGGAACTTACAGAACATGTTTTTTTTTGTGGGGGGGGGGGGGGGGGTACAATTTCAGTATTCCACATGTTAGTTACAAAATCTCTAGGACAACATACAATAGCTACGGACTCTACCACCCCACAATCTTAACCTTCAATACAGATTTCTTCTTCTACTATTCTCCAAACTGTTTTATTCATTTGCTTCCCATATATTCAACACCTTCCCTCACTTACCCTTTTTCAAACAGAAAAGTTGGTTTCCACAAAATGTTTCCCATCACATTTATGAATTACTGTAAAAGCAGACTTGTGTCTTCCTTCCTCAACTGATGACTTTGATTCTGTTGTATTGTATAGTTTTGTTATGTCACTTCCTGTTGTCTTTGCATCGGAGAACCGATAAATAATTTTTCTTTCCTGAATTTTTTTTCCTGTGAAATGTTTATCAGGAGAAGTGTATGCATAGCCATACATTGTATGTACATATGGCAGAGAAGTTTTTTTTTTAAATTATTATTATTATGGGCTGTTTCCCTGCTGTATAAATGCACTCTCCCTATGTGGCTTGGTGACCATTGTTGGAAAATTATAGTGGTCAACAAAACCAGAAATTAAAGTACTTTTCCAATGGGGACAACTTTTCCAGCAACGACTTTGAAGGAAAAATAATTTTTCATACATTGTAGACATTTCCATACACTCTATGGATATACATACACGTCTCCACATTTCTTTTCAGGACAGGGAGTGATAGAAATCTTTTCAGAAGAGACAAAGGCAAAAACACATTTTAGAAGTGTGGGAAATGGCTAGAACTTTTGACAGTGTGTTTATTGCTGTATACAGTGGGTATAGAAAATAATAAAATAATGACCCCCTTTAACACATTTTGTTGCTTTGCAGCCTGAACTGAAGACATGTTTTTGTTTTATCCAGCTGTATTTACCAGTGCAACGTGTCCAAATGAGAAATATAACACCAACATGTCAGGCCCCCTTGGGTCAGTATTTTGTTGAATCCCCGTTTGCTTTAAATACAGTCTTTAGTCTGTTGGTATATGTCTCTACTAACTTTGCAATATTTGCCCACTCTTCTTTGCAGAACTGCTCAAGTTCAGTTAAATTTGATGGTGACCGTTTGTGGACTGCAGTCTTCCACAGTCTCCACAGATTTTCAATGGGGTTTAAGTCTGGGCTCTGACTAGGCCATGCAAGGACATTCACCTTTTCTCCTTCAACTACTGTGTGGTAATTTTTGCTGTGTGCTTTGGGTCATGTTGGAAGGTAAACCTTCCCATTGACAACTTTCTTGCTGAAGAATTTGATGATATTTTGCCCCATCCATTATTCCTTCTATCCTGACAAGTGCTCCAGTCCCTTCTGCAGAGAAACACCCTCTTAACAGGACATTACCACCTCCATGTTTTACTATAGGAATGGTATATACAGGGCTCAAGTCCTGCGGGAAAGCGTGGGAACGGAGTTCCTGCACTTTTTTCACAGCAGGAACTCAGTTCCCTTTGCAGGACTAGAGCAGCCAAGCCGCCCGAGCCAATCCTTCACTAAGCAGCGATGCCCAGCTTGAGTCACTGTCAAGGGCAGGCAAACCTTAGTAATCCTTTGTTACTGGCCACTTCTTGTATATGGATTTATCGGGTAGTGTGCGGGTATTGCGTCATTTCCTCAATGCTGCAATGTCTTCTGGGAGACATTGCGAAGGTCTGCCGCGAGTTATCGCGGGATTTAGAAAGAACTTCCTTACCCGCACACTACCTGATTAATCCATATACAGGAATCGGCCAGTAACATAAAGGATTACTAAGGTACAGTGGATCGAAAAAAAAAAACATGCGGTTTAGTAATTATGCATATGAGCGTATCATTTTTTTTTTTTTGGTGGGGAAGTGGATCTTGGGTGGGCGTTCCCACAGTTTTTTCCCCAGGACCTGACCCCTGGGTATATATGAGGAAGAGTTGGATGGTCAGAAAAGCAGATGATCGGGTCTCCCAGTCCCCGGTGTTATTAAAAGAACAGGAAGGGTAAAGAGAGAACAGGGCTCTCAAAGCAAATGTGTTTTTTTTTATGGGAGACACCAGTACTGTTTTTAAAGGTAAGCACAAACAACAAGATTATTTAGAAAAATAAAATGTTTTAATACATCATTTAAAAATACAGAGTACATTAATTTACATAGACCGTAAAAGAGCTTGGGAAACAAGATACTTGGTTGTGCAGCTAGCCAACATGTTTCACACAGTTGTGCTTCATCAGGGCCTTGCACTCATCTTTGGTTTCCTCCTATAGGAATGGTGTTATTTTGTAGACGCTATAACTTTTGCGCAAACCAATCAATGTACGCTTATTGCGATCTTTTTTTTAACCAAAAATATGTAGAAGAATACGTAAAAAAAAAAATTGGGGGAAAAATGTGATATTTATTAAATCAAAAAGTAAAAAATATTGTGTTTTTTTTTTCAAAATTGTCCCTCTTCTTTTGTTTATAGCGCAAAAAATAAAGGTAATCAAATACCACCAAACAAAAGCTCTATTTGTGGGGAAAAAAAACCCCATAAAGATTTCATTTGGGTACAGTGTTGAATGACCGCGCAATTGTCATTCAAATTGCGACAGCACTGAAAACAAAAAATTGGTCTGGGCAGGAAGGGGATGAAAATGCCCGGTATTGAAGTGGTAAAAATAGCTATAGAACTGTAAATGTATTTAAGAAATATACAGTACTACTAAATCTGTGAACTATGCAAAATATAGCGTTGCAAGGCAAAATAAATGTCAAGAATGCTTTTTTTTTTTTAAATCAATACCATACTTTAGTCACAAGATGAGTAGATCAACATTGGCCCTGCTCAGCGTGTAATAAATTGAGACTTTTGGCAGTATTTCTTGTCAAACATGATAATCCAACAAATCAAGAAAAAGAAGAGTGTCAGACTATCCAGAAATGTGTACAGTGTCCGTAAGTGTCCTGCAAAAAAAAAAAAAAAACACGTTATTCCTGGCTCTGAAGAAAACAACATGTTTAGCACTTTCCTGCACTTTACAACTTTTCTTTCAACGGGAAATCTTGACGAGGGAGTCCGGATTGTGTTGCACCGATCTGTGTTTTCCTTTCTCTGCGTATTTATTATTCCTTTTGGGATTATTTAGGAATGGAAAATGATCCCTGAAATTACATGGGAGTCTGGAATTACACAGGAGGAGGAGGCAGAGGACATGGTTACAGTAAAACACGTCTCCCGCGCATACAGACTTAAAGGCAGGAACATCCCCAAAGCATAGCGGCACATTGCTCAGTAGCTAGATCTCCTCTGTTTCAATGTTTCTTAAGTAAATATTTTTTGCACAGCTTCTTTAGCAATCAATGGGTCCAGCACAATATATAAAACAATTATAATAAGTGGCCTAACTTTAAACAAAAGTCAGGGTAGTTAGTTTTCAGACAGAGGTTGCCAACGTTTATTTTAACCCCTTTAATACAGGGCACTTTCACCACCTTCCTGCCCAGGCCAATTTTCAGCATTGTCACACTGAATGACAATTGTGCAGTTATGCAACACTGTACCCATATGAAATGTTTTTATTTTTTTATTTACACAAATAGATAAATAAAAGTTACGTTTTTTTTTTTTTACTCAAATTCTTTTGGTGGTATTTAATCACTACTGTGTTTTTATTATTATCATTATTATTATTATTATTATTATTATTATTATTATTATTTATTGTTAAATAAATGTGTGTTATAAAATGTTGAATATAAATAATCTTTCTTCATAAATTTAGGCCAACATGTATTCTGCTACATATTTTTGGCTAAAAATAACCCAAATCAGTGTTTATTATGTCTGTAGGAAAGTTATAGAGTCTACAAACTATTGTATATATCTGAAAATCGATCGTTACTGATGGCCTGCTTAATTTCTTGAGGCCTGAAAACACCAGGACAGTACAAATATCCTCCAAATTATCAATTTTTGGAAAGTAGAAAGTCAAAGGTATTTAGTTAGAGGCATGGTGGATTTTTGAAGATGTAACTTTTTGTCACAATGTTTTGGAGAATTATTATTATTTTTTTTCTTTTGTTCCCAATTTTTTTCCAGACTTTTTTTTTTTTTTACATACTGTCACTGGTGCAGTACAGCATTATGATATAATGGGCAGTGATTAAGGACACTGACTGGTGACAGTAAGTAATAAAAAAAAAAAATGTCTTACATTTTTTTTTTTACACACTGTGACTGTGACTACTCTGGGGATGTGATCAGGATTTTTTTTTCTTTTACACAGCCATCAATTGACAATAGGCTGGGCAGGAAGTGGTTAAATTAAACCTAATTAACAAATCTTTTTTCCCCCAATAACCCCATATTTTTTCCAGACCGTGTAAAATGAATGGTGGTCTTTTAAGTCATTTATGCATGTGGCCTTAGGCTATAATGGGGAAGCCACTACAAATATAGCATATGGAGGCATCTACAGGTGCAACAATGTCTTCCTGAAAGATTACATGGGGATGGGCAGGGTCTTAAAGTGACTGTAAAGGCTATTTTTTTTAAATAACAATCATGTCATACTTATCTCCTCTTTGCAGTTAGTTTTGCATAGAGCAGCCTGGATCCTCCTCTTCTCAGGTCCCCCTTTGCTGCTCCTATTCCCTTCCCTCATTTGAGTGCCTCTCAGCCAGCAGTTTGTTACAGAGGTCACTCAAGTCGAGTCAGAGCTCCGTGTATCCATTCAGACATGGAGCCCTGACCTGGCCCCTCCCTCTCTCTCCCATGATTGGCTGACTGACTGTGATTGCTTGCTTTGAGGGCAATTGGCAGCAATGAAGGGCCAGCAGTGTCAGCGAGGGACCCAAAAAGAGGAGGATCGGGCTGCTTTGTGCAAAACCACTGTACAGCATGTTTGTTATTTTAAAAAACAACATTGCCTTTAATATCGTTTTATTTTTCATTAAATTGTTTCTTACTGTGTTTTTTAGTCTCCTTGTATCATCCTCTGTGAGCTCCGAAACCTCTAATTTTCTTCTTAATTTCCATTTATTTGGAAGTGTATGTTAGCTGTGGTCATTATCACTGCTCAATGCTTACTACAAACCTTGTAGTCCATAGTCCCTAGTCTATAGTTACATAGTTACATAGTTACATAGTTAGCTAGGTTGAAAAATGACACAAGTCCATCCAGTTCAACCATAAAAAAAAACAATAACAAAAAAAAAAACAGAATAAAACACAGTCCAATCCCATACACCCAACTCCATACCCACAGTTGATCCAGAGTAAGGCAAACAACCCCAGCAGAGCGATGATCCAATTTGCTACAGGAGGGGAAAAAATTCCTTCCGAAGAGGCAATCGGATTTACCCCGGATCAACTTTACCTACAAATCTTAGTACTCAGTTATATTACGTGCATTTAGGAAAGAATCCAGGCCTCTCCTTAAGCCAGGGATCCTCAAACGACGGCCCTCCAGCTGTTGTAGAACTACACATCCCATGAGGCATTGCAAAACTCTGACATTCACAGACATGACTAAGTATGATGGGAATTGTAGTTCCTGAACAGCTGGAGGGCAGTAGTTTGAGGACCCCTGCCTTAAGCAATCTACTATAGCATTAGGGTGTGCATCCCAAAGCTCAAAAACACATGTGTGTTTGTATATATAGCAGTAGGGCAATGGACAGTGTCAGTAGAGCAGTGGATGATGGCAGTAGTTTATTTATATTATTTTTTAATTTTAACTTTTTTAACTATTTTTTTTTATAATTAAAAAATTACAATAGTTTAGGCACCCCATTGGGGGGCGTTGGTGAAATATCAGGGAGCTAAACAGACCCCTGATGGCTCACTTCTCAGACAGAGAAAGGGAGTGAGGAGAGATACCCCCATCCCTTTCTCTGCAGACAGGCAGCAGGGGGAATCTGCGCAGCACAGGGTGATTAGGGTGTGCCCAGGCACACCAGGCACAACCTGTGCGTACACCCAAGTCCATCTTGGGAGCGAGCAAAAGAAAGTGGCTAGGACCATTTAGAACAGATGTAGCCACCAACTCATGGGAAGTCGGATCAAAGTAGCAGAGAAAAAAAAGAGGCATTTAGAAAATACATTAAAAAAAAAGAAACATAATTTCCTGCCTGGCATGCTGGGATTTTTAGTCCTCAACAGTAGGAGGATCACAGCCTGACCATCGAGCACTTACACCCCTCCCTGCCATGCAGTTTGACATTGCCAGAGTTCACAGGAAGTTTCCAGTGTGCACCTCAAATATAAATCACGCCACATTTTGTGAAATCACATTACAGGCTCCAGTTAGATGTGTCAGCATGTGTACAGAGTTTTCCCAGCACTCCATAAAATGCCAGTATATGTTTTGCTGGCCATCCGTGTGATTATATCTTCCCTTTTTTTGGACTTACTGTGCGAGTATACAAATATTTATGTGAGAGTATATCAGGAAAGTCACAGCTTGTGGTTCTATTTTATCCCTGAACACATCAATTAGGTAATCTGTGTATGCCACATCCCATGTTATTCTTTGTGGCCCTCAGGGTTTGTGAATATTTACTCAGTAAACTCACTAGTAGCAGCAATGACCACCTCGAGATTGTTAGTTCTCCTGTATCTCTTCCCAAATCAGCCCAAATCAGCCCAATTAAAGTCTAATATCAGTTTGAGACCAGGACCATATTACTCTGTTGTAAATCTGCACTCCATTCAGAATGTGACCTCTTGGAATGGTAGGTGCTGGAAGTGGCACCAAAGTATATGGATCTAGAAAGTCAGCAGAACTCCAGAAGATTTTTTTTACACTTTTTTATTTTGAAGAATACATGTCACCAGTAAATACCAACATTTCAGGACCCAGGGGCGGACTGACCACTCCTGGGGCCCCTGGGCAATACAAGATTATGGGGTCCCACAGTATATACACACACAAAAAAAAAATCACAATAAACGTATATTGATTGGTTTGCACAAAAGTTATAGCGTCTGCAAACTATGGGAAAGATTTATGGCATTTTGTGGCATTTTTATTTGTTTTATTTTATTTTATTTACTAGTAATGGCGGTGATTTGCGATTAGTAGCGTTACAGAGACTTTGCGGCGGATAGATCGGACACTTTTGACACATTTTTGGGACCATTGACATTTATGCAGCGATCAGTGCTATAAAAATGCACTGATTACTCTGTAAATGTCACTGGTAGGGAAGGGGTTAACACTAGGTGGCGATAAAGGGGTTAAATGTGTTCCCTAGTTAGTGTTTCTAACTGTATGGGGATAGGACTGACTGGGAGAGGAGATATATCGTTGTTCCTACTTACTAGGAACACATGATATGTCTCCTCTCTCCTGACAGAACAGGCATTTGTGTGCATCCCATACAACAAGGTCAAATTTGGTGGGAATCTGTGGCAGTTTTCTATATGGAGAAAACTTTATTAGTGGCAGACTTGCACTAGTTTAAATTTCACTCTAAAAATAGAAACTGGCTTAGGTGGCACAGATATCATGAAACAGGTCTATCTTCTAAGTTAATGTGGTGCCTGCCACTGCTGATAGTTTCCTGCACCATTATAATAGCGCAGGCAGCTTAGTTATTTCCCCTGTATGTATCTATGTCAGTGTCACAATATAAAAGTTTTACTGTGACCTTACTGAAGAACGCAGTATTATTCCAGCTAGGAGAATTACAAATACATTCAGTACCCTTGTATGGCCTCTTCTCTGTCCATGGTACTGATAACAACAAGCATGTTGGAATGATGACGAAAGTGATCATCAATTGTCCTTTTCCTAATAGACGGATACCGTGAAGTTATTACTGACAGTTTCGGTTTCTTTTTATATATGATCCCCTTTGAATATTATTAGATTATGTTTTTACTCTACAGCCATATGCCTAGCAGTGAAAAATAATTGATTGCTGACATTAAAGCTGCAATGTTTGAACATCCAGAAATTAAAGTGTCTGTGTTGCTCTGGGGCCACCAAATTCCAGATCAAATTGTTCCTCTGTGTAGGTGAAAGAGGACTTGGATCAAGAGAAAGGCTCGGTTCTCCTTGGTGAAAGAGGACTTGGATCAAGAGAAAGGCTCGGTTCTTTTTTTATTTTTTTTTAAAGAAAAAAATAGAAAGGCTCGGTTCTTCTCGGTGAAAAAAGGACTTGGATCAAGAGAAAGGCTTGGTTCTCCTCAGTGAAAGCAGACTTGGATCAAAAGAAAGGCTCGGTTCTTCTCGGTGAAAGAGGACTTGGATCAAGAAAAAGGCTTGGTTCTCCTCAGTGAAAGAGGACTTGGATCAAGAGAAAGGCTAGGTTTTCCTCAGTGAAAGAGGACTTGGATCAAGAGAAAGGCTCGGTTCCCCTCAGTGAAAGAGGACTTGGATCAAGAGAAAGGCTCAGTTCTCCTTGGTGAAACAGGACTTGGATCAAGAAAAAGGCTTGGTTCTCCTCGGTGAAAGAGGACTTGGATCAAGAGAAAGGCTCGGTTCCCCTCAGTGAAAGAAGACTTGGATCAAGAGAAAGGCTCGGTTCTCCTTGGTGAAACAGGACTTGGATCAAGAATAAGGCTTGGTTCTCCTCAGTGAAAGAGGACTTGGATCAAGAAAAAGGCTAGGTTTTCCTCGGTGAAAGAGGACTTGGATCAAGAGAAAGGCTCGGTTCCCCTCAGTGAAAGAGGACTTGGATCAAGAAAAAGGCTCAGTTCTCCTTGGTGAAACAGGACTTGGTTTAAGAGAAAGGCTTGGTTCTCCTCAGTGAAAGAGGACTTGGATCAAGAAAAAGGCTTGGTTCTTCTCGGTGAAAGAGGACTTGGATCAAGAGAAAGGCTCGGTTCTCCTCAGTGAAAGAGGACTTGGATCAAGAGAAAGGCTAGGTTTTCCTCAGTGAAAGAGGACTTGGATCAAGAGAAAGGCTCGGTTCCCCTCAGTGAAAGAGGACTTGGATCAAGAGAAAGGCTCAGTTCTCCTTGGTGAAACAGGACTTGGATCAAGAAAAAGGCTTGGTTCTCCTCGGTGAAAGAGGACTTGGATCAAGAGAAAGGCTCGGTTCCCCTCAGTGAAAGAGGACTTGGATCAAGAGAAAGGCTCGGTTCTCCTCGGTGAAAGAGGACTTGGATCAAGAATAAGGCTTGGTTCTCCTCAGTGAAAGAGGACTTGGATCAAGAAAAAGGCTAGGTTTTCCTCGGTGAAAGAGGACTTGGATCAAGAGAAAGGCTCGGTTCTCCTCGGTGAAAGAGGACTTGGATCAAGAAAAAGGCTCAGTTCTCCTTGGTGAAACAGGACTTGGATCAAGAGAAAGGCTTGGTTCTCCTCAGTGAAAGAGGACTTGGATCAAGAGAAAGGCTTGGTTCTCCTCAGTGAAAGCGGACTTGGATCAAAAGAAAGGCTCGGTTCTTCTCGGTGAAAGAGGACTTGGATCAAGAGAAAGGCTAGGTTCTCCTCAGTGAAAGCGGACTTGGATCAAAAGAAAGGCTTGGTTCTTCTCGGTGAAAGAGGACTTGGATCAAGAGAAAGGCTTGGTTCTCCTCAGTGAAAGAGGACTTGGATCAAGAGAAAGGCTCAGTTCTCTTTAGTGAAAGAGGACTTGGATCAAGAGAATGGCTCGGTTCTCCTCAGTGAAAGAGGACTTGGATCAAGAAAAAGGCTCGGTTCTCCTCAGTGAAAGAGGACTTGGATCAAGAGAATTGCTCGGTTCTCCTCGGTGAAAGAGGACTTGGATCAAGAGAAAGGCTCGGTTCTCCTCAGTGAAAGAGGACTTGGATCAAGAGAATTGCTCGGTTCTCCTCGGTGAAAGAGGACTTGGATCAAGAGGAAGGCTCGGTCGTACGACTTTGCACTGTGACTTCCTTCCAACTTGATCTGCCTTTTATGCTATTTAGGTGCCTGTACAAGGGCTGAAATCGCACCCAAGTTGGACCAAAGTATTGCAGGAACCTTTTCTAAAGTCAGAGCGACTTGTGTAACGTCAGTTAAGACAACTCTCCTAGGGAAACATTGAATATGACATGTTATCCAACTTGGGGTCTCACAGGTTGGATCCTATGTCACAGCAGTGTAAAACAAGAACCTGCCAGGAAATACCATATTTATTGGCGTATAACATGCACTTTTTCCCCCTTAAAATCAGGGTAAAATTGTGGGTGCGTGTTATACGCCGAACTGCTGCCTCAGAAGGGAAGGAGGGAACAAGCGCCACCAAAATAGACAGAGCCGAGTGTACTGTGTACTTGGCTCCGCTCGCAGTCACGCCCAATCCAGCCTCTTAGAATTTAAGTTCCCGCCATCTGTCTATCTCGACGGTGCTCGTTCCCTCCTCAGCAGGCAAAAGGAAGTTGTTCAGAGCAGCTGGATTTATCTGGCTATTCAACTAAACATTTCACAATGCAAAGTGAAAAATAGAGTACCGTATTTGCCGGCCTATAAAACAACCTTTCATACTTAAAAATTGTGCTCAAAAATCGGGGGTCGTCTTATACGCCGGATGCAGACTGCAGGCGTCCATTTTTTTAAAGCCGCGCCTCCCCGTGCTGTTCCCAGCAGAGCCTGTGTTCAGTGTTCTGCCTATCATGGACGTCGTCTTGTCCTCGGCCTTGGATGAGAGTACGTCCATGATAGGCGGAACACTAAACACAGGCTCTGCTGGGAGACTGAGTGTTCCGTCAATCACGGAACAGCACGAGGAGGAGGCGCGGCTTTTAAAAAATGGACACCCACTGTCTGACTCACTCTGCCAGGCATAAAGGGATGAAGATCGATGAAGTGAGGTGAGGCATGGTGAGGCAATGGCACAGTGAGGTGAAAGCAATTCCCTGGCACCCATATTCCTACATCCACTTTGGCGGGGGAAACACACTAGAGTGAGCATCAGAGTAAATGGAGACTAAAGCATCATTGTCCCCTGGAGTCCTAATTAATGTTAGTCATGCAGCTCAAAGCAAAACATAATGATGTTGCTTAAAACCCAAACATTTACTGTATATGGCAAATTCTTACTCCTTTTGTGTGTATTAACTTGAAGAGTGCATACCCAATGATACACCTTTCTGCTTCCAATAATTGTTATTGTTGAATATTTCAAAAGGGGTACAAAGAGTACAAACATTATTGCATATGACAGGATAGAGTCATTATAAATATTGGGATAATTACAGAATTCCAAAAATAAGATACATAGAATATAAGATCAAGAGGTCTCATGTTACATAGACAGGGCACACACAAACCAAGGGCACCCAAGACCCTCAGAGCACCCAGTTTAGCCAGAGTCTAGACCCTGGGGGCTCAGGCCCACACCCGCCGAGTGTATGACCAGATAATGTTTCAATAATTGAGGAATGACTTAAAGTAAGTAAAAGATAGAAATGAGAAGAAAGGAAAGAGGACTTTGGTGATTGAGAGATCAGATCCAGATTGTTGCCCTTACAGATGGTTCAGGTAGCACCAAATACATATTTGATCCAGGGATCCCATTTTTTCCCAAAGAAGGCAATTTTATCATGTAAGATAGTCGAGAGATAGTCATTAACCATGATTTATGACAATTTGGCCTTCAACAATTCAAGAGGAATTTTGGGGTACCTTCAAGATCTGGTGATAACTATTAATACTGCTATTAAAATCTCTTTGTGTGTCCTGGTGCCCCCTCCACTGGGCGACCCAGTAATGCCTGATGTGGAATGGATACACCTTTTAATGAGCTCATTGACTAAGCCCAGGTGAACTAGCTTACAATAGCAGTGGGAAGTTGAAGCAAAATATTCTGTACCTTCTGAAGTGGGACATGTATTAGGTTCAACCTGCAGTTGAACGGTTTCAATTCCTGGACATAGGATTGATCTGGGAATACCTTGGGTAATAATAAGAACTATAAATGATAATCTGTATATAGGCAGAAGCAAAGGAACAGGTGCAATTTTAATTACACTTGTTTAGCTATTGTTTCTAGTTTCCTGAAAAATATGATATTCAAATAACCTGTTCTGTGACCCTGGATCTTGAGGTTGCATTCACAATTGTCCATTTTTTTTATAAAGTGTATTTTGTGTGTGTACTCGAGAGAGGAGCCGGACTGCAGGAGTTGGGAGTAGGCAGGCCTCCCCCAGAGGCAATCTGCCATCTTTCTCCATGCCCCCGGGTGGCAATGGCGGGTGTGAGGGGGTCCTCCCACACAGCCCGCCCTACCTGCTCCGCTTTGAAGCCCAACGACGCAGAGGGACAATTGTCCATTTTAAGGCACATCTGTTTCCACTGAAATCAACTGAAAATAAAACACGTCAATACTTGATGCAAAATATACTTTAAGAATGCATTAATGTGTGTGTGTGTGTGTGTCGACATACAAGGCAGCTAACCTATAAACAATCATGCATGACTACAGTCTGAGGGTTCAGACTACTGCATTAACACAACAAGTTAATTAAAGTGCTCTACACAAAGGGCTTGTTTACTTAAGTGTTGCTCCATGAAGAGCGATCCGTAGTGGATGACTTATTAGAGAGTATTCCACAAACCGGTTTTAACCCCTAAGGCCGCGTACAGACGAGGAGACATGTCCGCTGAACATGTCTCCTCGGATATTTGGTCTCATGGCGTGTACACACCATCGGACCAAAATCCCCTCAGACGAATAACGCGGTGACGTGGCGGTGACGTTGACGCCGCCACGTCACCAATCCAGGAAGTAAAATACTTCCACGCATGCGTCGAATCCATTTGACGCATGCGGGAGATTTATGTCCGCTGGTTAGGCGTACTAACCAGCGGACATGTCCGACGGACAGATTTCCAACGGACAAATTTCAAAGCATGCTTTGAAATTTGTCCGCTGGAAAAACATGTCCGCTAGGTCGTACACACGATCGGATATGTCCGCTGAAACTGGTCGGCGGACCAGTTTCAGCGGACATGTTCGATCGTGTGTACGCGGCCTTAAAGCTCCTACCACCGTGCTGCTGTAAACAGGTTGCGTTTGGCGATGGAACTGCTTGCCAAATGTGTAACAAGGTATAATTCTTGCCACTCCAGGAAAAAAAGTGTAACAACCACAGCAAGTATATAGCCCCGTCCAGCTGTCTTTGCAGCTTAAAGCAGAGCTTCACCCAAAAGGGGAAGTTCCACCTTAAATCCTCCTTCCCTCCTCGAACATATTTGGCATATCTTTCCTGGGGGGGGGGAGGGGTATGCTAGTTTTTGACATGTACCAGCCCCCCTTCCGCTTGGATTGTCTAGACTATCAGAGTAGACGTTCACCTATTCCCCTCCCCCCAACGTCTTGCCCATAGTGGGCAGCCGTCTGTGCATCCGAAAGCAGCATAGCAAGCTGCCCGTGGCTAGGATTCAGGCGCCGGGAACCTGAAGGCTAGAACTAGCCTGGGTGAGGATGGCACTGGATTCCTGGACAGGTAAGTGTCCATTAATTAAAAGTCAGCATCTACAGGATTTGTAGCTGCTGATTTTTTTTATTTTTTTTCAACTTTAACGAGGATGGTTGAGGGGCATTAAAAATGCAATTTAATCATGTGTTCTTAATGCCCCCAGCAAGTGTAAACTTAGCCTTAGTCGGATAGTTAATTTGGTATAGGCTGGTCACAGACCTTAAAGCGGAGTTTCGCTCACCGTTGCAAAAATGAAAAGCCAGCAGCTACACATACTGCAGCTGCTGGCTTAAAATTATAGAACACTTACCTGTCCTGGAGTCCAGCGATGTCGGCACCGCAGCTGATTTTTCCCTCAGCTCTCGGGGTGCTGCCGCCACCATTGCAGGTAAGGGGACCCGGCAGTGTAGTTTTACGGCTTCACGTCGGGAACCCTACTGTGCATACGTGAGGCCCTGCTGCTGCTCTCTCTCACACTGGCCCAGGGTCGGGGAAGGAAGAGGGAGGAGGAGGGAGCCCAGGCAGTGAATTGAAAAATACCCACGGCTGATGCTCCCGGAAGTGGAACAGCATACCTGTGAAAGAAAGGTATCCTGTCCCTCCTCCCCCTGAAAGGTGCCAAATGTGGCACCAGAGGGAGGGAGGAGTACAACGAGTGGAGGTTCCACTTTTGGGTGGAACTCCGCTTTAAGGAGGGTGGTTGAGGGGCATTAAAAACGCAGTTTAATCATCTGTTCCTAATGCCCCCTCTCAGCCGCAAGTGTAAACGTAGCCTGATTCAGGTAGTTTATTTTAAATAGGCTTATCACACACCTTAACGCACTAGAAACAGGCAGGTTTGTGACATGATTACTTTTTTCTACTTACAGCTATTGCAACTCACCTGTTAAAGCAATTTTGCTTATTTTGTATTACAGCAACAATATTTTAGAGCGTATCAAACACTGTGAGCAGCAGAAGAATGCTAAGACTCAATAAAATCACCTTTTCAATGTATTACACATACACTAGGGCCCAATGAAAAGTAAGTCTGTTCAGCTGAAGGTTTCTTTGTAATTACTGCTTGTGATATTATATTGCCATTTTAGTATCGCGCCTTGTGTTTTTTTTATTATTATTATTATATGTGTCCCCAGTGAGGACACAGAGGATTTCAAGGCTCATTATATAGGCACAAGGCCACAGACTGAGCGATTTACTGGACTGTGTAAATACACTATCCCTAAAGCAGAAACTTGACAAGATGATTGCACATTTACATGGCTAATCTTCCTCCGACGTTTCCCATAATCAAAGTCTGTTCTGTGCCTGAGCAAGTTGTTTCATTTGCGCTGTTTGTTACAGGCTGAGAGGATTAATGTGGGCTTCCCAGCTACTTATGTACCGCTATTATTTTCTCATGATGCATGTGATGGAAACCGCTGGATATCAATAATAATAACAATTATGTGGATGGCAGCCCCCCTTTTTCACGCCTTGCCGAGGCTCAGTGCTCCAGGCTGGGGTGAGAGCACTTCACACTGTGCTATGTGGGCCTCCAGCTGGGAGTTTTTACTTATCTTATCTTGTCCCTTCAGCAGCTTAATGGCCTGTGTAATGTGCATTAATCCTTCATTACTCTCATTACTCTAGAACTCCCACTAGCACCGCATTGCTGAATTGCAGCGTAGTGCATTGCTCATTTGCAAAAGAGAAGAATGCTCAGTTTGCAGGTATAGAGAGCACATGAACATCGAGGGGTGCTTGAATAAGGAATAACCAAATGATATGGAAATTAAATGTATGGATAAGTCAGAACCGTAAGTGAGAGGAAAAAATGGCGTACAGTACAGTACTGCTTACTGATGCGTCAAAGCACAGACAGTCCAGCAGAGATTCTTAAGGCTCCCTGTTCATATTAAAGTGTATTTTGTCTCTTAAGCAGGTGCAGTGCTGACCCATGCTGTGTGTTAGTAGAGGCCTTGCCAAATGTTGCCCAAGGCGCTGGCAAAGCTTTGCTGCTTGCTGTACCTAGGTGTTGTGGACAGCCTTCCCAGAAGAGTTGAAGCTGTTACAGCTGCAAAGAATGGGCCAACTCAATATTGAGCCCTACAGACTTATGCCTCGTACACATGACCGAGAATCTCATCGTAAAAGAAACCTCAACAAGGTTCTTGTCAAGCTTTCTTTGCATACACACTGTCGAGACAAAATCTCATCGTTCTTATACGCGGTGACGTACAACACGTACGATGGCACTATAAAGGGGAAGATCTATTCCACTGGCGCCACCCTAGGGGCTGCTTTTGCTAATCTCATGTTACTGCGTGTTAAGTTAAAGATTTGTAAGAGACGATTCGCGCTTTTCAGTCTGTTACAGCGTGACGAATGTGCTATCTCCATTACGCACGCTACTTTAACCGAAGGTGCACTCCCGCCTCTTACTTTATTCTGAGCATGCGTGGGTTTCTAAGCATACACACAAACGTGTTTCTCGTTGTAAATCAGCCCGACGAGAAACACGATGAGGAAATCTAGACTCCGACGAGGAAAAAGAGAACAGTTTTCTCGAAGAAAAACATACACACGGCCGTTTTCCTCGGCAAAAAAGCTCTGCCACCAAGTTTCTTGATGGATTCTGTCGAGGAAAACGGTTGTGTGTACGAGGCCGTAGTCCACCTAAAACTGTGTTTGGTAGCTGCTGCATTGCTAAACCACCTGATGGGTCCTTTTTTTCTCTACTGGATCTCTTTCTTTAAGTTGCTGGGTCTGTGCACCTATTTGTGGCCATCAAGTGATGCAAGGTTCTAAAATAAGCATAGACTGGGAAGGTGGGCATCAAATGGGGCAGACATCTTGATAGTGAAGTTTCCAAGGCTTATCCTTTAACCATTACTGAATATCCAATCGTAATCTTTATCTTACCTTAATGATTAACCACCATGTAACCCCTAACACTAACCTAACACTTAGCATGACCCTTATATCTTATCCTTAACCTGATTCCTAAATCTTACGCCTAAATCCAACTCTAATGTCTTCTACACACATTGGGCCAGATTCAGGTAGGCTTTCCCCCAAAAACTGCCAGCTTAAAAACTGCCCGGGAGTCCCAGTGGTTTTCCTGTTGGGAAAACTGCCATGGAGCATACACACAGCCGGGATTCCTCGCCAAAAGCAAAGATGGCAGTTTTCCTGCCAGGAAAAATGGTCGTGTGTAAGGCGGCGTACACACGACCGAGGTTCTCGCTGGAAACCAGCGAGAACCTCGCTGGAAGCTGCATTCCAGCGAGGACCTCGGCCGTGTGTACGCTCTCGGCGAGCATCCCGTCGGGAATCCCGTCGAGCAGAAATAGAGAGCACGCTCTCTATTTGCTCGACGGCCCGCCTGGATTAATGGCTGGTTGCCATTCCCGACGGGCGGGTCGCCGATTTAGACGGCCGGCAGAGAACCTCGACGGGCGGAACGATGTGTTCTGCCCGTCGAGGTTCTCTGCCGTGTGTACGCGGCCTATGAGGCATAAGGGTCCATTACACTATTTCTACAGTTTATTTTTTTCGTTTTGCCTGTAGAAGTAGCTTAATGTTATCCTATACATCCATGCACATTAGGATGTTTAGAGGCATATTTTAACCGCTTGTGGACCAGCCGATGCAGTTATACTGCGGCAGGCTGGCTCCGATGCACGAAACGTCATAGCTCTATGTCAGTCGCTTTAAGCAGGTTAGCAGACGCCTGTCCGCTGCATTGCTGGAGTGTTGATGCTCATGACCGGCAGTCTCCGATCGATCTCCGGGCATGAGAGCCAGAACAGGGACGTGTGTGATGCTGACGAAAATGCAGATCGTGAGTTCCTAATAGCTAGCAACCACAATCTGTAATTTCCTCTAGGTCAGTCCCATCCCACTTCAGTTAGAACACACATTGGGGAACACAATAAACCCCTTCCCTGCCAGTGCAATTTTTACAGTTATCAGTGTATTTTTATAGCACTGATCACTGTATATATGCCAATGGTCCCAAAAATGTGTCAAAAGTGTCTGATGTGTCCGCCATGTCACAGTCCCGATAAAAAAATGCAGATCACCACCATTACTAGTAGAAAAAAATTATAATAATAAAAATGCTATAAATCTATTCTCTATTTTGTAGACGCTATAACGCAAACCAATCAATATACGCTTATTGTGATTTTTATTACCAAAAATATGTAGAAGAATACATATCGGCTTAACCACTTGACCACTGGGCACTTAAACCCCCTTCCTAACCAGACCAATTTTCAGCTTTCGGTGCTCTCACAATTTGAATGACAATTACTCAGTCATACAACATTGTACCCATTTGAAATTTTTGTCCTTTTTTTCACACAAATAGAGCTTTCTTTTAGTGGTATTTGATCACCTCTGGGTTTTTTATTTTTTGCGCTATAAAAGAAAAACGGATGAAAATTCTGTAAAAAAAACAAAAAAAAAACTTGTTTCTGTCATATTAGCAGGTTATTTCTCACACACAGCATATGCATACCACAAATTACACCCCAAAACACATTCTGCTATTCCTCCCGAGTATTGCGATACCCCATGTGTGGGACTTTTACACAGCGTGGCCACATATAGAGGCCCAACATGCAGGGAACGCCATCAGGCGTTCTGGAACACCCAGACCAATTCTGACATTTCTCTCCTACATGGAAAAATCATCATTTATTTGCTAGAAAATTACATAGAACCCTAAAACATTATATATGCTTTTTTAGCAAAGACCCTAGAGAATACAATGGCGGCCGTTACAACTTTTTATCTCGTACGGTATTTTCGCAGAAATTTATTGAACGCGTGTTTTTTAAAAAACTGTTTTGTGCTTAAAACAAAACAAAACAGTAAAGTTAGCCCATTTTTTTTTTCATAATGTGAAAGATGAAGTTACGCCGAGTAAATAGATACCCAACATGTCACACTTCAAAATTGCGCACACTCGTGGAATGGCGCCAAACTTCGCTACTTAAAAATCCCCATAGGCGGTATTGCAGAGTATCGCGCAGGGTATTGCAGAGTATTGGGGTATTGCAAAGTATCATGCAGGGTATTGGGGTATTGCCGAGTATTGGGGTATTGTCGAGTATTGGGGTATTGCCGAGTACTGGGGTATTGCCGAGTATTGGGGTATTGCCGAGTACTGGGGTATTGCCGAGTATTGGGGTATTGCCGAGTATTGGGGTATTGCCGAGTACTGGGGTATTGCCGAGTATTGGGGTATTGCCGAGTACTGGGGTATTGCCGAGTATTGGGGTATTGCCGAGTATTGGGGTATTGCCGAGTACTGGGGTATTGCCGAGTATTGGGGTATTGCCGAGTACTGGGGTATTGCCGAGTATTGGGGTATTGCCGAGTACTGGGGTATTGCCGAGTACTGTGGTATTGCCGAGTATTGGGGTATTGCCGAGTATTGGGGTATTGTTGAGTACTGGGGTATTGTTGAGTACTGGGGTATTGTTGAGTTTTGGGGTATTGTTGGGTATTGGGGTATTGTTGGGTATTGGGGTATTGTTGGGTACTGGGGTATTGTTGGGTACTGGGGGATTGCTGGGTACTGGGGATTGCAGGGTACTGGGGATTGCAGGGTACTGGGGGATTGCAGAGCTGGGATGGATAACCTGGATGGATTGAGGGATGGCTGGATCTGTGACTGCATTTGTCACAGATCCAGCCACAGCTCAGCTGCTGACACCCCGCTCCCCCCCCCTCTCCTCGCACACTGTACCGAACGGTACAGAGAGGAGAGGGAGGAGAGGGAGGATGACGCCGGTTTGTTTACAAGTGATCGCGCCGTCATTCGACGGCGCGCGATCACGTGGTAAACGGCCGCGATCAGCGGCAATTTACCGTGATCCGTGATGAGCACGGACACTTTCGCGAGCGCGTCCCAGGGGACGCGCAATCGCGAAAGTGAAGGACGACGTCCCAGGGACGTCGTCCCAAGATAACCCCGCCGCGCCATAGCAGTAAAATGCTTATGGCGCGGTGGGAAAGTGGTTAAACTGAGAAAAAATTGTGACTATTTTTTATAGCAAAAAGTACAAAATATTGTGTTTTTTTTTTTTTTTAATTGTCGCTCTTTTTTTGTTTATAGCGCAAAAAAAATCGTAGAGATGATCAAAAACCACCAAAGGAAAGCTCTATTTGTGGAAAGAAAAGGATGTCATTTTTTGTTTGGGTACGTCAATACACTGCCTATGACGTGAACGTAACCTACGCACAGCCCTATTCACGTAGTACTACGTAAACGACGTAAAATACGACGGCTGTTCCGACGTCCATACCTTTGCATGGGTTAGCCACCTTTAGGTGGAATAACTTTACGCCGGGCGTACGCCTTACGTAAACAGCGTATATTTTCGCGACGGGCGCACGTACATTTGTGAATCGGCGTATCTCGGTCATTTACATATTCGACGCGTAAATCAATGGAAGCGCCCCTTGCGGCCAGTGTAAATATGCGCCTAAGGTACGATGTCGTAGGACACTTACGTCGGTCGTATAAAGCCAAATTTCAGGCGTATCTTGCTCTCAGACTCAGGCGCATAGATACGACGGTGCATCTGTGCACTTACGCGGCGTATCTGTAGATACGTCGGCGTAAGTGCTTTCTAAATCCGGGACAGTATATTTAATTTAATAGGGGGGTTTTGTGGTTAGCGCGGCTACATTGTCTTTCTACAACTTAACGTATTCATTGAAAAAAGGTGACAGTAGACATGTGCAGACTGGAATATTTTGTTTCGTTTTTTCGTTTTCGTTTGGAAAATAAATTGTATTTAGTTACTCCCGAAAATCGTTTTGATTTATTTCCGTTTTTCTTTGGGGAATAGCTTTCGTCCGAAAATCCAATAATACTTGGTTTCTGTCGAATGGTCAAAAGAATATTTTCTTTACGTCGAATCGTACATTTCCGTTCGAATATTCCGCCTGCAAGAATTCTAATGTTGTATGACTAGTAATAATGTCGAATCTATTTTCTCATAAATCGAAATCTAATCTCTGTAATGTCGAATCTATTATTTCTATATCTTTTCCCTATAATGTTGAATCTTTTCTCTATAATGTGGAATCTTTTCCCTATAATGTCGAATCTTTTCCCTATAATGTCGAATCTTTTCTCTATAATGTCGAATCTTTTCCCTATAATGTTGAATCTTTTCCCTATAATGTCGAATCTCTCTATATCGAATTTTTACCGCAACGAAAATAAAGCATTTTTTTTATGTCGGATCTTTCGGTTTTCGTTTCTTGCGCTTTCGTTATAGTTTGTTAAAACGATAAAGAAAAAAACTGATTTTCGGACAAAAATGCATTCAAACTAAAACGAATGCACATGTTTAGGTGACAGTGCCACCATGCCATATACTAAAAACCTGTTCCAAAATGTACAAACCAACAATTACTCATTCAATATAAAAAGGGAACTTTGTACGAAGAAAAAACGATGTATGGAAAGGGTACCCTTCGTTTAAGAAGGTCAGCTGTAACTTATGGTGTTCCCACAAACTTGGCTCTATGCCACCTGAACAGGACCTTTCTTATTGGACGTCGTTCTGGAAGTAGGTCAGAAACGGGACACTTTCACTTTTCCTGTTCGCACAGACCGGAAACTGTGAAATGTGCATGTGTTTTTATATTTCCAAGTAAACCGCTTCTCAAATTCCCAAGTAAACTGGGTTTAAGAGTGGAAAATTTCTCTTACCTATTCTTTGGGTGGTACAGAATTCTGACATTCCTGCAGACCTGCTTCCCTGTGCCAAGAGCAACAAGGATATTGTCCTTTTAATGTCTTAAAGGCTCTGTTTTCTTGTAATGCCAAATGTAATATTTTTTTGAAAACATTACCCCAGAAGTTTTCCAGCTGAGAAAACAGGCTGGTGAAAAATAGTTTCAGAAAACAAAATAAACTGTGCACAAGACATTCTGGGTGTGTATCCACAGCACATCTGGATTGGGGTATTTAAATTGCCTGTAGGATTTTTTTTTTTTTAACCCTGCGCAGCTGTTAGTAGAGGCCCTCAGGAGGAGAGTCGGGTCACCGGTCTCGGCTGCACCTCTTTCCTTTCCACACCCTTTTCTTGCTTTCACCTCGGCATGAATCAACCACGTGTAAAGTTTGTTTTCAGGCATTTAACAAATAAATGGACAGCTTGGGGGCTTTCTACAAAGAAATAAACCTAGAAATGTGAGAAGCATCTGGGTTTCCAGCATTGGCTTAGGACGAGGTTCTGCAAAGATGTTTACTTGTTCAGTTGAGGTGTCCTGAACGTCATGCCTCTGAGAGGATCCACCGTTTTTTTTTTTTTTATTATTATTCTAACAGACGTTTGGAATTAAACTCAATTTTCCATCACAAATGCTGCAGCCAAATCAATAAAATTCCTATAAACAACTGCATGGGCAATTTGTGAAAAGCTAATTTAGGCAGGTTAGCTTAGGACTGGACAAATCCCAGGATACACCTTACAAATGCCCACAAAAATCACAACTGGCTGGCACCCATATTTGTTTTAAACCTTTTCTACTGCAGCCAATGGAGTGGCACGTTCTCGGCATCCTTAAAGGGGTTGTAAAGGATTTTTTTTTTCATAATAAGCATCCTTCACCTGCAGACATTCTTCTTTTCACTTCCTCGTTGTTCGTTTTTGCTCAGAAGTTGCTCTATTTCTTCTCTGTTCTGTTCACTTCCTGCTTGTCTGATTTTACTCACCACCGTGAAGGGAGACTTTACTGCGGTGGTCAGTGATGTGTTCGCCCCCTCCTGGGAACTACATCTGTGCGGCAGGATGCTCTCTACGTGTTAGGCTGCGTACGCACGATCGAATCTATCTGCTGAAAACGGTCCGACAGACCGTATCAGCAGACAAATTTGATCGTGTGTACGGGCGGACAGAGAGATTTTTCCAGCAGACAAATTTTAAAGCATGCTTCAAAATCTGTCTGCTGGGAATCCGTCCGTCCGACATGTCTGCTGGTTAGTACACTCGTCACCAGGAAGTAAAACACTTCCGCGCATGCATCGAATCCATTCGACGCATGTGCGGACAGATATATCTGCTGGTTAGTACACTAACCAGCAGACATATCTGTCCGCACATGCGTCGAATGGATTCGATGCATTCGCGGAAGTGTTTTACTTCCTGGTGACGAGTCAACGTCACCGCCACGTCACCGCGCTGTCTGCCGGCAGGGATTTTGGTTTGATCGTGTGTACACGATCAAACCAATCTATCCCAGCAGACAAATCTGATCAAATCGGTCTGTCAGACCGATTTGATCGCATTTATTTCATGGACTTCAAGGAGGTGTGAATTACTGGGCGTGCCGCAATGCATACTGGGAAATGTAGTTCTTACATGAACGAGTGCCGCAAACCAGGAAGTGGATGAGAGAACAGAAACTAGAACGCCGGAGGTGATATAGATGAAGGAAGTTAATAGGTATTTACTAGTTTTTTAACAGAATCATTACACTATTCTGTCTGTCTACCTTGCAGACATTGGGCCAGATTCAGGTACCGTGCCGTATCTTTGTGCGGGCATAGCGTATCTTCTTTACGCTAGGCCGCCGCAACTTAGAGAGGCTGTATTCACAAAGCACTTGCTCCGTAAGTTGCGGCGGCGTAGCATAAAGTGGCCGGCGTAAGCCCGCCTAATTCAAAGTAAGAAGGAGGTGGGCGGCATCTATTTAAATCAAGCTTGACCCCATGTAAATGAATGGCCGGTCGAACTGGGCATGCGCGCGCATGATCAGAATCACGTAGCATAAACTCCCTAAGATACGTCGCCGTAAATGCCTATGACGTGAACGTAACTTACGCACAGCCCCATTCACGTAGGACTTACATAAACGACGTAAAAACGGCAGCTGTTCCGACATCCATACCTTTGCATTGGATGCGCAACCTTTTTGGTGGTTTATCTTTATGCCGAAAAAACGCCTAACGTAAATGGCGTAGATTACTGCGTCGGGCATACGTACGTTCGTGAATCGGCGTATCTTGCTCATTTGCATATTTAACATGGGAACGCCGAATGCGTCCAGCGTAACTATGCGCCCATGATACGCCAGCGTAGCAAGTTATGTGGTAAGTTACGTCGGACGGCTGAAGCCATGTTTTTCGGCGTACCTCGCTTTGTGAATTGGCGCAAAGATGCGACGGTGCACATTTGAAATAAGGGCGGCGTATCTGGAGATATGCCAACCTAAGTCTTTCTGAATCTGGCCCATAAACTTTAGGCAAAAAATTTGTTTCCTTTACAACTCCTTTAAAGTGGATGTAAACCCGAAAATGTTTTATTTATTTTTTGATGTCACAATGTACAGTTTTTGCCACACAGAGCAATCCTCTTTTATTGTTCAGTGAAATAAAACGGACTTACAAAGAAAAACCTTAGTCCGTTCTGCCCCCTTGCTGTGAGTGACAGGTTATTTACATATCTCATTCATTAGCCTGGAGACAGGCATTATTTTTTATTCCCACCCCCACTCCTTTTCTGAAGTCATGTGGTTACTTTTCTGGATTTTGACTGGATGTTAGTGATCATAGCAGAATTTAGTGTAAGAAATACATAGGAAAAAATGCATGTTGGAAAGAGATATACACCTATGTATCAATAAAAAGAGTACACGTGTGTATAGAATTGAGTATAGTACACATCTCATTGTCACGGAGACTGTCACCACGGGCAGAGGTCGGACTTAACGTCTATTGAACTCACAATTACCGGTTTGAAGTGGGGCATGGTTGGATACGTGTGATGCGATCCACTGATGCAGCCCTGGTTCTGTCGCTTAGCTGATCCCTATGAATAAATGCCAGGCGCCTTTGAATTTTTCTGCTTAATCTTGAATTTGGTAATCATCTGAGCGCTGCCTGGAAATTTGTGTGGTATTGATGCTCCCTGACAACTACGATTAATTAATGAGAACACCATCTTCCCATTTCCTGACTTTGTCATGACAATCACCTTGTCTATCTCTTCTGATCTCTGCCCATGCAGTTTTCTGTTCATTTAATCTTCCTAATAAACTACTGTAAAGCTCCCGAAGAAGTGTCCAAATAAACGCAAAACATGTTGGGCTAAATATCGTGTAACATCCCACCTTTTGAAAAAAATTCCATCGGTCTTCAAATCTCATATTGAGTGGCTACGATTTCTCCACTGTTTTGTTGCCTTTTGTATATCTACAATTTCTATCAGACTATCAGTTAGTGCTTACTCATAGTAAGCACTAACTGATAGTGTGAAACGCGTCAGCTGTATGCCCCTGTATTTTGCTGTGATGTGTGGTGTTTGAAAACTTTTACCAATAAAAGGCAACTGAGAGGTTCTTCCAGAGTGCGGCTGTCCAAATATTTCTTTCTACATTTGCTTTGTGCATTGCCGGCACCTGGGTTTCTCTGAGAGGACACTGATCTATCCATATACTCATCTGGAGCGGTGACTATCATTTCAACATTTGATCAGTGACATGTCACTAGGCAGAACAGGGGAATGCCTTGTTTACAAAGACCCGACCGCAATCACAGGCCGCCCGGGAACATTGAGTTCCCGGGACCCGCGAGTGTACTCATGCCCGCTCGGCGGCAAATTTAAAAGGGATGTACAGGTACACCCATTTGCCTGCCCATGCCATTGTGTTGACGCATTAGCACATTTTTTGGGGTAGCACTACATGTGCAGACTCAGAAGTCCAGGTTATCTCTCTGGTACACGCTGCAGTCGTCAATAGCAACAACAGAGGTTTGAGAGTTGTAATTGTAATGAAACGTCCCACACTCTGCTTGAGTGCTTTCATCAAATACCACTTTCTCCCAGTCTGAATATAGATGTCAGATATTCCAACCGCTGAGAATCATAAACAAGACAATACTTGTTTGATTGCTGAACATGGACTGTTTATTAGAACACGAATACAAGCCTTATATACAGTTAAATAGGAGGTTCCACCCTCCTGCTCATATTACTCTAACAATACTCCTGTAACCAGAAACACAAAATAACATGAGCTAATTAACTTAAAGCAGCCTGTGTGAATCCCTAACTACAATAAACATTACCATACCTATCAACACAGAACTCCTTCATACAATTGCAGGGTCAATTAGCACAACCAACAATGGGTGAAAGAGAAGCCATACTAAACTCATTTACATTATAGCAGACAACAGACAGACAGGTGGCTGGAGTTGACATCAGCATCTTCTAACAGTATGTGTCCCAACATTATGAATCAGTCACTATTTCTAATATGGCATATACAAGGTTCCCAGAGTCTGTGTGTCTTGGGGGGACATGGACCCGAATTCAACTTTTTATGACAAATTGAAGTTTAAAATTCATTACAGTTGCAGAGACAAAAAAGTCACTCTATGTATATATTTTACATAAACACATCTGTCTTTATATACATTCCAGCAACATTTACACTATGCATGCCTTATATTTTCAACTGTCACCAAAAAGACAAGATATTTGGCTTTCTGTTTGTGTCAGGCAATGAAACTAAACCTTATTTTCTCCAGAATGTTATGATGAACATGTTATCTAGTAACATTTCAGCAAGTTCAGTTCTAAAATTTCATACAGGGATTTATATGTCAAATGACAATAATAAAACATATGTTACAGCGTTGTCTATCATATCACTTCAACTCTAAATTTTCTGTTTCAGTAAAAGTGACAGTTGCTTGGCAGCCCATGCATTACAAATGGCAACATCAAACAAGATCTATAAGACCTGGGCAAATCCACAACCCTGTCTTGTTTATTTTTTAATTCTGGTTATATTGCAGTGCAACAGGTTATAGTATTAACCAGTGGCGGCTGGTGCTCAAAACTTGGGGGCGCAAGCGAACTGAAAAATACTGAAACGAAAACATCAATTGCAGACACTGTGCCAGTAAATGCAGCCAACTGTGCCCAGCAAATGCAGCAAACTGTGCCCATCATATGCAGCCAACTGTTCTCATCATATGCAGCCATCTGTACCCATCATATGCAGCCAACTGTGCCCAGCAAATGCAGCAAACTGTGCCCATCATATGCAGACTCTGTGCCTATCATATGCAGCCAACTATGCCCATAATATGCAGCTACTGTGCCCAGCAAATGCAGCCAACTGTGCCCATCATATGCAGCCTCTGTAACCATAATATGCAGCCACTGTGCCTAGCAAATGCAGCCAAATGTGCCAAGAAAATGAAGCCAACTGTGCTCATCATATGCAGCCTCTGTGCCTATCATATGCAGCCAACTGTGCCCATCATATGCAGCCAATTATTCCCATAATATGCAGCCAATTGTGCCTATATGCAGCCAACTGTGCCCATCATATGCAGCCAAATTGCCCAGCAAATGCAGCCAACTGTGCCCATCATATGTAGCCAACTGTGCCCAGCAAATGTAGCCAACTGTGCCCATCATATGCAGCTTCTGTGCCCATAATATGCAGCCACTGTGCCCGCTCACTCGCCTGCCCGCTGTCTGCCCAGCACTTACCCCAATGTGGTGGCGGGTCAGGAAGCGGGTGATGGCAGCAAGCTGTGGGATGGGTAGCATAGGTCAGGCGATGGCTCCTGTGTCCTCCCTGCATCTCTTTTTCCTGTTCTGCTAGGCAGCCAATGGGATCGCCTCTACCTTCTGCCAATTAGGTGACCAGTATTAGATCCATGCCTCCTGATTGGCAGAGAGGTGGTTCAGTATTAGAAAAGCAAATTTTCATTTGCTTTACTAACACACCTGGGTGGAATGCGAGCGCAATATTCTGCGCTCGCAGTTCACCTTTATTGAAGCCTATTAGAGCTGTAATTCAGACTGGATAGATTCATGCAATGCACATAAAGGGGGTGGCTGGAGAGAGGGGGTGGTGCCCGTGTGCCCTTAATGGACGCACCACCACTGGTGTTAACCTTTCCAAATTTCCAGCAGCTTAGGCTGAACATATGAAAACTAAAAGTAAAATAGGGGTTATCTTTAGTGAAAATTGCATTAATCAGTAGATCCAAAGATATAGGCATCTGAAATCATATTTTAAATGGTAAATGGACCCACTGATCAAATGACTTCAGAAGGGGGAGGGGAGCTAAAAATGTACAGGAAATGTTGAGATTTGCATATAACTCCCAAGATATGATTATGCTATTATATGAGTTTCAAGGCATTCTGAGGCCACATTCTTCCTTAACGTGGAAAACTTCCTTTAGAGTGTGGAGAATTTCGAACTCTACTGCTGTGTGTGACCCGGCTGGGAAGATTTTTTCCCTCACTTTCTGTCCTGGTGACTACTTTGTCAAAGTGATATGAAGGGAGGATAAATCTTCCAACTTGGGCTCAAAAAAGCTAGAAGTTTTAACACTTTTCTTCTTTATCCAAATTTTCTAAAAATAATGAAGTTACACTTTAAGCTTCCATGTTTGGCTACTGTGTACAACGTAATTAACTGCATGACCAGGAAGGACCAAGAAAGTTTTGTATGTGTTTTTTCATTAAAATGTACACAATGCTAGTGTACTTCTTAGGCCAATGGCAATAAAATAATAACAAATAATACGTCAGTTTAAAAGGTTAATCCACCAACAGTGAATTTTTAGTTAAGTGAAGCCCGTGGGCTAAGTCAGCCTGTGGCTTTGTGTATATATATAAATATGCCTTGGATACTCCAACAGTGAGATCTCCCTGTTATAATTTCTGATTCTGTTCCTGTCCATCTAGAATTGGTATGTGTTCCTCGTCTCATTATATTCTCCATAATATAAAATTACCATATATACTTGAGTATAAGTCGAGTTTTTCAGCACATTTTTTGTTGCTGAAACCCCCCCCCCCCCCCCTCGGCTTATACTCAAGTGACCTTTTTGCGCCTGATCTTCTTGACTTTGGGGACCCGGTCCCCTGGATCCCAGACTTGGCACACATGTAGCCCTACTCTTCCTCTACAAGTGTGCAAAGTTTGTTGTCCAGTGGATCTACGGCTGGGGAACACCGATTTTTCAAATCCGGGAACCCCTTCCATAAACTCCCATGTTGAACTGTAATTTCTCAGTGATTTTGGGGACCCGGTACCGGCCAGTCATAGGTCCCTTGGACCCGGAACTTGGCACACATGTAGCCCCATTTAATTATTGGTTAACTCATTCTAAAGAGTGCACGTTGGTGTATTTAAAGCCCCAAACATGTTCTCCGTTTCTCCTCTAATATAGCTCTCTCGGGATGACACCTCTAGGTCACTTTTTGTTTTACACCAACTCTGCTCCACAAACACTTCCCTCTTACCTAGGCAAGTATGATTATTACCATATATACTTGAGTATAAGCTGAACTTTTCAGCAATTTTTTATATTTTTTGTGTGCTGAAAATGCCCCCCTCGGTTTGTACTCGAGTCACCTTTTTGAGCCTGATCTCCCGAACTTTGGGGACCCGGTACTAGCACACATGTAGCCTCACTCTCCTGCTACAAGTGTGCAAAGTTTGTTGTCTGGGGGACCTAAGGCAGGGGAGCACCGATTTGTCAAATCCAGGCACCCCTTCCATAGACTCCCATGTAAAAAGTCAGTCTAGTCATGAACACAGTGAGGCATTGGCATAGTGAGGCATGAGCACAGTGAGGCACAGTGAGGCATGGGCACAATGAGGCATGGACACAGTGAGGCTTGGACACAGTGAGGCTTGGACACAATGAGACATGTGCATGGGCACAGTGAGGCATGGACACAGTGAGGCTTGGACACAATGAGACATGCGCATGGGCACAGTGAGGCATGGACACAATGAGACATGCGCATGGACACAGTGAGGCAAAGTGAGGCACGGTGAGCAGATCCCATCCTAGGCTTATACTCGAGTCCATACGTTTTCCCATTTTTTTGTGGTAAAATTAGGTGCCTCTGCTTATATTCAGGTCAGCTTATACTCAAGTATATATGGTATGTAACAGGAAAGAGTAGAAACCCTTCACAATGGCTAGATCGGGTGTGCAGACCTAGGAACTCAAATACATAGGTCCAGCGCTGCTGTTAGAAATCACGGGGCCCCATACAGGGCCCCACAGGCCCCCCCCCCCCCGAAATATAGCAAATCAATATTAAAACAAACAAATACACTAAAATCATTATTAGCGGATGCAAACATAAGAGAAAACCTGTGTGAATTAGCCCTTTTTTAAATAGTTTTTAAAAATCTTTAAACTTTTTTTGTATAATTTAAAAAAAAATGTAAAATGTATTTTATTTTACAATTTGTTATTTTTTTAAGAGATAGGTAAGCCAGCAGTGCTGTGGTTGGGCAGCACAGTGACAGGGGGCACAGAGGGGGATCAAAAGCAGGCAGAACAGGGAGGGGGTCGGTGCAGGGGGAAGTAATTCTGTAATTGCCCCTCTATTTCGACCACAATGATTCCCTCTGCTGTCCAGGCCCCCCTGTTTGCCCGAGCCCGCTACAGTAGGGCTGTTGGTCCCCCCCTATCAGCAGCCCTGCATAGGTCTTGTGAGGTCTCCAGGTAATATACAAAACTGTCTGCTGGTTTATCTTAAAAACGGAATTATCAATTTTGGGTGAAGCGACTTCTTTAACATAGCAAGTAGTTAGTCAAGATTATAATTTATGTCTGTTATAACCCTATTGCCCCTGAATATATTCCTTATACCCTTTCTTCTTGATGGATGCAGTCTCTCTTTTCCAGGTCCACAGAATCATTGAACTCCACTACATACGTCTGTGAAGAAAAGAACACCGTCATGTCTCTTAATTATATCTAATTACATTCAGGCAGAGAAGATCTCCCATAAGTCCTCATCTAAATAAATGTGTCTGCTTGCAATTAGAGGGCAATTTGGAGGAGTTAGGAAAAAATGGTTTGCTTTGGCAAAAAAGCATACACTGTTTTACGAAGGAGTCAGGCCGGGGCATTAGGGTTCTAATGATTGCATGTTTGTGTTTACATTTCACACTTGGTTACAATCCGTCTTCAGCGATCCCTGTATTACGCTGTCACTTCAATAAGACCCGAGCAGGGCTGGAACTGTTGTTTTTTTTTTTTCTTCTTTGTGAAATTGCACAATAGAATTTGGCATTGGAACGCCCAAATTGAACATTTAATATGTTTATTCAAAGAAAGTGTTAAGGTTAACATCCAGTTTCCAAATAATAGCTAACTTGAGTTATCATTCATTATTTAGTAAGTGCCTTCTTTTAAATAACCTGTAACAATATACATATGGCTGTCACTCTGACGCTGACTTTGGTATCTAGTCTCTTAACACTTGTCCCATCTGCTAAAGTTAACCTAAAGTTAACCTAACCCTCTAACATAGTTCTAAAGATTAACCCTTAAATGTTAAAATAATCCAAACACTTACGCTAATCCTCCTGCTAAATGTAACTGCCGGTAAATGTAAAAGCTACTAGGTAAGAGTGTGTCTTTAACCCCTTGTTTGCTTACACCTTATGTACCCACAGAGGTTTTCTGCTGCCAAGGACCAATCGTTTCCACGCCAAAATGCAACAGCACTAGAACCTATTAATTTGCAGTAACATTACAACAGAATACACTATGGGCCAGATTCAGGTAGATGGGAGCATCTTTGCTCTGGAGTAATGCTTCTCATTTACGTTACTCTGCCGAAATTTTAGGAGCAAGTGCTGTTATTCATGAAGCACTTGCTCCTAAAGTTGCGGCAGCGCATCGCAAATGAGCCGGCGGAATTCAAATTGGGCGGGTACGGGGCGTGTATTATTTAAACTATGCGCGATCCCGCAGCGAACGTACTGCGCATGCGTCGAGTGTCAATGCATCCCAGTGCGCATGCTCCAAATTCTGTCAGTGAACGTCAATGACGTCACATCCCCATTCATGAACGTTTTACGCAAGCAACGCGATTATAATTTTTTCCGACGCGATGACGACGCCTATACTTAACATAGGATACTCCACTAGGGGGCTGCTTTATCTTTACGTCGCGTATCGCTTTCGGAAACGTCGTAAAGTCACTGCGTCGCGCCCGAAAAAGATCGTGAATTTCCGACTCCCGCTGATTAACATATTTTTTCAGCGTTAATCAGCGGGAACGCCCCCGGCGCCATTTTTAAGTTGAAGTAACGATGCGATGGCGAAATTCAATTGCGCCGATCGCATCGGAACTCCAACCCGGCGTTTCTTGTTTTCTGGTTACAGAAAACAAAAACGCCGGCTTAAAGTGACAGTTAGGCTGGCGGATCAATGGATACTCCAGCCTAACTCTACCTGAATCTGGCCCTATATTGTCAAAAGTACTGGGACAAAAAACAACTGTCACTGCCCATACCTATGACTGGTCTTCACAGCAAGGAGCACTGGAAAGGGTGGACGCATGTCAAAAAACACACAGAATGGGGGGCGGAGCTAGCCGAGGACGGAGATGCACGCGTGCTAGCAGAGCTCCGGCACCAGCGGCTCTAACACGGCACATATCAGACCTCCGAGGGGGAAAAATCCTTCACTAAAGCGGCGTTCCAGACCCGGTCACCCTACAGACCCTACCCTGGTCATGACTCGGCGCAAGTCCGCGGGGAACCGGCCCTCTAAACTCACCGAGTTCTTCCCTATGGAGCGCAGGCAAGATGGCGCCGGGGCCTCTTCCACGCCGCTTCCAGGCCCTCAGAAGCGCACAACCACCGAAGGGAACCCGAACAAGAGGAGCAGCCCTCCTAGGAACCTGACATCCCCACCAGCTACACCATCATCTGGAAGCCCTGAGAAGACCAGGTTCAGGATGGATGCGATGGAGACTGCACACGAGGTGAGCTCTCTATTAGAATCAGGGGAAGATACAAGGGAACTACCAGACTCCATTGAAGGTTTCCCCACAGCTAATAAGCCAGTCCTGGACACTGTATTGAAAGAGATGCTGGTCTCGCTGCGGGGTTCATTGCACTCAGATATGATATCTTGTGTTCACAAGTTCAGTACAGAACTCAGAGGGGTGGCTGACAGAGTGTCTCATATAGAGGACAAAATGGGGGATTTCGCCTCCACCATTAATGACCTAGTGGACGCAAACGATAACAAAGAGGATGATATTGAGGTTATGAAAACAAAGATGGCAGAAATCGAGGATAGATCAAGAAGAAATAATGTGAAAGTGAGAGGTGTACCAGAATCTGTTAGGCCTCAGGAACTGCGTGAATATGCCTCCCAACTATTTTCTGCCATACTGCCTGACCTATCTGAGCTAGACTGCACTATTGATAGAATCCACAGGCTTCCTAAACCTGCATTCCTAGCTGATGATGTCCCTAGGGATGTAATCCTGCGCCTACATTTTTATCATACAAAGGAAAAATTAATGGCAGCATCTAGAAAGAGGGACAGCTTCCCACCAGAATACGTGAACCTTCAGTTTTATGCGGACTTGTCACAGTTTACTCTGCAAAAACGCAGAAACCTTGCCACCATAACGAAGGCTCTCAGGAACCACAACTTGGTGTACAAGTGGGGGTTCCCCACCAAGCTCATCGTCACGAAAGACAACCGAGACTATGTGATGGACTCATTAGATAGAGGCATGGCCCTGCTCAAAGAATGGGGGATTCTTCCTGAGCCCCAACAAGCCATACGTCAAGGGGGAGGAGCCAGGAGGATTGAAAATGAGTGGCATGTAGTTGGCCGCAAAAATGCCAAGACCCATAACTAACTACCCCGGAGATCTCCATTGATACGACGTGGCCGCTGAGGTGGAGCTGCCTCCGTAGGCCTTATTCTTGAGGATCCCTCACACCTGGCCACTGAGCGACTCTTGAAAGTCGCACACAGTACTTTCTTTAGTTTCTGGCGGTATGCCAGTATTACCTTTCTTTGTTACCTATTCTAACGTTACTTCTTTTTTTTCTTTTTTGATGTTGCCCTTTGCACGTTTTTTTGCCCTACCACCCGAAACCTTCCCTCCTATTTGGGAGACGATGACGCCGGACCCCCCTGCCTCACGCGAAATGGAGAAGTATCTGGCCCTTGGCTGCTGGCGAATGAATATCCTAAACGAGCCACCCGCAGTGAGTACCTTCTTGATGTTAATAGCCACACTTGAACACACCAACTGCATGCTGAAATGATACACTTCCTGACAATTAATGCCAAGGGACTAAATCACCCGGCAAAGAGGCGGTCTTTATGGAGAGAAGCCCTACAACAGAAGGCTGATGTCCTTTGTGTCCAAGAGACCCACTTCGACAGCTCAGCCCCTCCGAAATGCTCACATCCCAATTATCCGGTCACCTACTTTGCTAACGCCGACACCAAATCCAAAGGAGTAATGATCGCAGTGAGAGACTCTGTTCACTTTTCCTTGCATAAAGCCATTATCGACCCAATGGGGAGATATGTGATTTTGGTGTGTGACATCGACCTTGTATCCTATACAGTGGCGGCGGTTTATGCCCCCAATACAAAACAGACCAAATTTATACAGAGAGTCACCAAAAAAATTAGAGAAGAACAGAAGGGACTGTTGGTGATTTGTGGGGACTTCAATATCATCCCAGATCCGGTCATGGACTCCACCTCCTCACCAAAGCGCACTCCCCCGTCATTGGCTCCCTTTTTGAGGTCGAATGAACTTTTTGATGCATGGAGATGCCTAAATGCTAATGAAAAAGACTATACTTTCTTTTCCACCCGCCACAGGTCCTATAGCAGGATAGACCTATTCTTGGTCGACAAGGGGCTTCTCCTGAAATGTAAATTTGTTAAAATCAATGCCATCACGTGGTCGGACCATGCCTCTGTGGGAATGACAGTGGGGGACATACCTCCCAATACTCCAGTTAGCATGTGGAGATCCAACCCCATGCTTCTCCGGAGCGGTCCGACCAGGTCATACATTGAGACGAAACTCAGGGAATTTTTTGCTAACAATGAAGGATCAGTTACTAGCCCCTTCACCTTGTGGAATGCGCATAAGGCATGTGTGAGAGGGGTCATGATTCAACAAGGGGCTAGGGTTAAGAGGGAAAGGCAGCAGCGCACATTGACCCTAGTAGCCCAAATAAATGACTTAGAATCACAGAACAAAATTAAACCATCCCTCTCCCTGACTGAACAACTAACCCATCTACGCACTGACCTCAGGACACTGTTTCTTGACGACTATGAAAAAGCCTCTAGGAAATTTAAGCTTGCTTTCTTCACTAGTGGTAACAGGGCGGGCAAACTTCTAGCGAACAGACTTAAAGGACACAGAATTAAATCTAAGATTCCCTATATTCACCACCCAGAGACAAAGGTAAAACATTTTCATCCTCAAGCCATAGCTGACGCCTTTAGTCACTATTACGGGTCGCTTTATAACCTCAAGGATGATCCAACGATTACCCAACCATCCTCGGAAGCCATCGTGGCATTCCTAGAGAAAGTTAATCTTCCCTCCCTGACCCCTGACCAACTACTGGAACTAAACTCCCCATTTACTGTAGAAGAAGTGGAGAGGACCATACAGTCCATCCCATCAAATAAATCCCCGGGCCCCGACGGATTTATTGGAGAATACTTCAAAACATTCCAAGACATACTCAGCCCCTACTTGGTCCAGGTGTACAATGCCGCTGCTGCCTCATCCTCGTTTCCAAGGGAAATGTTAAGTGCCACTATAGTGGCTCTCCCTAAACCGGGGAAAGATCCAGATACACCCCAAAACTTTCGGCCCATATCATTGTTGAACAACGATGTCAAAATCTACGCGAAACTTTTAGCTGCTAGACTGGTGGACATACTCCCGGGGTTAATTAATGTGGACCAATCAGGCTTTACAAGGGGGAGACAAACGACAGACGCCACCAGGAGACTACTGAACATCATACATATAACAGAGCGTCGTCGAACGCCTTCTCTGCTCCTTGCGCTGGATGCGGAGAAGGCGTTCGACAGGATTCACTGGAGGTTTTTGGAAAAGGTCCTGGGGAGGTTTGGCTTCGAGGGGCACATTTACTCTGCCATAATGGCATTGTACTCACATCCTTCTGCACAGGTACTAGTGGCAGGTACTCTTTCCACACCATTTGACATCACTAATGGCACAAGGCAAGGGTGCCCACTCTCGCCTCTGATATTCAACCTTTTGATGGAACCTTTGGCTTCCCATCTGAGGTCACACCCACGAATCTCTGGGATCCAAGTGGGAGAGAAAAACCATGTGATTAGCTTATTCGCAGACGACATCATCCTGATGGTCACTGACATAGAAAAATCTGTTGAAACAATATACTCTTCACTGAGGGCATTTAACGAAATCTCATACTACAAAGTAAACGAATCAAAATCACATATTCTAGGTCTAGGAGTCCCTAGGGAAATCAAACTACGAATGGAACAGAAGTTCCCATTTGTATGGAAGGAGGAAGGCATTAAATACCTTGGAATTGTCCTAACTCCCACTTCCAAAGGGCTGCTACAAGCCAACTACACCCCCTTCCTGACCTCCTTCCAGGCTAAATTAGACGACCTGGCCAAAACTGAACTGTCATGGCTGGGCAGGTTGGCAGCCTTCAAGATGCAGGTGCTACCTCAGCTCCTGTACCTTTTCAGGACATTGCCTATTCCGATCCCTAATCCCTATTTCAAGTCCCTACAATCTATACTAAACAGATATTTATGGCGGGGAAAGCGGGCTAGATGTGCCTTCAGTAAACTGACAAAACACAGAAAAGCAGGGGGTATTGGTCACGTCCACCTACAAGGTTACTACTTTGCCGCCACTCTGTCCCAACTGCAGCACTGGATGGTGCCTGCCTCAGAAGCATTGTGGGTGGACTTGGAACAGTCCCAAATTAAACGAGGTACACTACGAGATTTTCTACTAACATCACACATAAGCGAAAACATGGACCCTACCATCGCGCCAACTATCAGGGCGTCGATTAGGGCTTGGGGCCACCTCCGCAGTTTCCACGAATGGTCAGGACCAGTGTCTCCGTTGCAATTCCCTATTACTGCTATACATAACATAATACCTGATATCAACCTGGATGGGTGGGTATCCAGGGGTATTCGGCAACTGAAAGATATAGTAGAGGGACCCTCACTTGTGACATTCCAGGAGCTGCAGGATAGATACAAGCTTCCAGCAACTGAGCAGTATAAATACAGCCAGCTCTCACACATGTTTAAAAGGAACACATACCTTCTCACCTCACTCCCTGTTAACATCTCCCAATTCTATCAACAACCCAAAGTCACCCCTAAAGGGATCTCGATATTTTACATGGGTTTACAGGAGAAACATAAACTATCTAAAATGCAACATATGGAGGCCTGGGAAAGAGATGTGGGGAGGAAATACACTATCCTTCAGTGGGTAAAATCTTTGAAGATTGTGTACTCTTCTACTAAGAGCACTAACCTGATGGAAACGCACCAAAAGCTGCTGTTGAGGTGGTACCTCACCCCCTATAGGCTATCTAAAATATATAGGGATTCATCTCCCTTGTGTTGGAGGAAGTGCGGGGAGACAGGTACATTGGTCCACATTATGTGGTCTTGCCCGAAGCTGAGTCGCCTATGGTCTGGGGTGTGGGGGATAGTCAAGGACATCATGGATCCAGTTGATCCGCTGACCCCGGGATTGGCATTACTATCACTGGAAATTGACAAAATTCCCACCTTTTGCAGAACTGTAGTGTCGAACCTCCTCCTGGCCACAAGGTTGGTAGTCCTGCGCCACTGGAAGAACGAAATACCGCCTTCACTTAATGAGGTAATTATCACAATGCATACACAGGGCAAATACGAGATTATGCACTCGTACACAATGGGTTCCTCTGAAGCCATGACTACAGCATGGTCCCCCTGGCAACAATGGTACTCAAACCTTACAGGTCTTTGAACTAGAGTGGTCACCTAGCGGACCACTATTTTTGTCAATAATGGAGGTTTTGTGCGTTTTGTGCGTTCTGTGCGAATTGGGCATATATGTTTTGTTTTGTTTTGTTTTGTTATTCAGATTGACCTTTTATTTATTCCTTATGTTTTGAAACTATTTCTTTAAAAGCATATTTAATACATGGTTGCATGAGAGACACCTGAACTTCTATGGTTTTGTGGTTTATACCTATAGTATGGAAATACATAGGGGTCTAGGCCCTCCCGTACACTCGCTTAGCACAGGGGCCCGGGGCTCTGGGCCGGACTACCACTCTGACCAAATGAGAGGGATTGGAGGAGGTGGTCTGGGTCTGGGTCCGGGTTCCTCCGTTTTCATGAGCCACTCGCGTAGGGCCTCTACTGAAGGGGGGGGCTATTGCGCCATATCAATGCCCTGTCGTGATTAGTCCGACTACATATAATCACCATACGAAGTATTGCTGTATGCTATATGCTACTATGTATGTGCACTATGACATTTGCAAGTACCTTTTACGTTTAATGTTTTTGCATATCTTTGCATTTTTTTGTTCCATGTATTGCACTTTTTCTAATACCTCAATAAAAAACATTGTTTAAAAAAAAAAAAAAACACACAGAATATCCAAGCTCAACTAACCAACCAACAGGGATGGACTGGCCATTGGGACTACAGGCAGTTTCCCGGTGGGCCGATGGCTCAGTGGGCCGGCTTCAGTGACAGTGGACCACCGCCCCCCCTCCGCTCCTCTGTCTCTCCCTTCCCGCAGCGCTCACCTAGGGAGAACAGAGAAGCAGGGGGACGACAAAGGAGCATGGGGGAGGGGACAGACAGCTGACTCAACACCTATGGCCTAGGAGTTTCTCACTTCTGCCTAATTCTATCCCATAAGGAGGGGCACCGAACTGATTTTTTCCCCCCGGGTGAAATAATGTCTTCCCCACTGGTACTGCCTATAAGAGTACCAGTACCAGCCATTCTACTCTAATAAAGTAGAATGGCTAGTGGCTAGTGAAGGTGGTGAGAGGGCTTGGGTGGCCGGGGGGGGGGGTGGGTGAAGTGGGCCAGTCTGGATGAAGTCCAGGGACAAATTTTTGTCCCAGTCCAGCCCTGCCAACCAATCAGCAACCAACTAAATTCACCTGTCTTACAGTGCATTAAAAACAGGGGTTTAGTTGCACGCATTTGCAAATACATATGTAAGCTGCAGGCCCCATCAAGGCTCCCTGTGCACTGCAGTCCTAACTCTAACATTTAAAGTCTCCTTATTGGAAACGCATAAATGCTGATGGATATATAAAGGGCAGATGACTGGAGGGAGCCCAGCCATCCTTAAAGAGCAGGGGCACACTAAACACCCAGCTCATAGAAGCAAAGGTGCTAGTGCGTTGCCTGACCACAATGACAACAATACAAAAAACAACTGTCACTGCCCCTACCTACGACTGGTCTTCACAGCAAGGAGCACTGGAAAGGGCGGATCCATGTCAAAAAACACACAGAATATCCAAGCTCAACTTACAAGCCAATCAGCAACCAACCAAATTCACCTGTCTAACAGTGTGTTAAAAACAGGGGTTTAGTTGCACTCATTTGCAAATACATGCGTAAGCTGCAGTCCCGTACTGGGATGCCTGACTTTACACACCCATGAACAATAATGGCATCCCAGTATTAGTCAGTAGGGTTTAATATTGAGTTGGCCCACCCTTTGCAGATATAACCGCTTCAACTCTTCTGCAAAGGCTGTCCACAAGGTATGGAGTGTGTCTATGGGAAAGTTTGACCGTTCTTCCAGAAGTGCATTTGTAAGGTCAGGAACTGATATTGGATGAAAAGGCCTGGCTCTCAGTCTCCCTTCCCAATTCATCCCAAAGGTGTTCTATCGGGTTGAGGTTCAGGCCAGTCAAGTTCCTCCACCCCAAACGTTCTCATCCATGTCTTTATGGACTTTGTTTTGTGCACTGGTCCAAATCATTTGGTGGAGGGGGGATTGTGGTGTGGGGTTGTTTTTTAGGGGTTCAACTCAATATTGAACCCTACGGACTAAGACTGGGTTGGCATTACAGTTCAGAAGTGTGTGTAAAGGCAGGCGCCCCAATACTAGGGCATTACTAAAAATACAGGCAATGCCAAGGCCAAACCCTAGACTTTCAGTGAAATAATAAACAGGAGCCAACTGTCCAGTGATCATTTCAATTGTAGTTAAGGCCGTAAGCAAAGCTGATCTTAAGTACCTCTTGAGGCTCCATTCCTCAGTAAATTCAGTGCAGAACTTGTATCCTGCCACAAGTTAGAGGTGAGGTTCTGTTATAATGGAAGGTTCCCTTGCCGTTCTGTGTTAATGCATGACAACTTCGCTGTTATGCCGGAAGGCAGGAGAGGAAGATTTATGATTTTAATAGGTTAATCCATTTAACAGTGATGGCTAATCATATTTCACATATCAGATACACAAAAAAGGTTTCTAAGGAGGTGACAGCTTTATTCTCTTACTGGGTTTACTAGCTTACTCTGTACACATGAATCACTGGAGTGATAAGTGATACATCCTTCTTCACCCCGAGATCAATGTAGATATAAAAAAGAAAAAAATGAAAAAGAGCAGCCCCATAAAAGGTTCCTGAACAAGTCCTTCCATTAGACAGGACCAGTAACTTTTCACTTTACACTTAACTTCTGTTATTGATTCTGACTTATTCATGGCGTTATTTAAAAACTCCCTACAGCTAAGATTGCTGTACTCAAGCCACAGGAGCCCAGCATCATATTTGTGACCATGGGCATACACCAGTATTAATGAAAATAGGCAATCCTAAAATGGGGAAGTAAGGACAGGTACAAAAAACCTTACCACCAATGTAAAGTTGCAGTGGAAGCTAATAGTTAAATGCAGCTGAAATACATATAGGGGGTTCTGTTTTACCTGCCAAGGGATTGTTTCTCTCTGATTCAGGGGCGGCTCTAGGCTATGTGAGGCCTTAGGCAAAACTTAGACATGAGGCCCCATTCTCGTTCACAATGGGAAAAATAATTCAAGCAAGAAAAATGGCTGCAGAAAATGCACGGATTTAGCACACAGGTGATCAGCACCACTTCCAGGGCACCCTCCTCACCCATCAGACATATTCAGCCAATGCAAAAGAGGGAAGAGAGGTGGGAGGTGAGAAAGAGAGAGGTGTAATAGAGAGATCCGATGACGCCGACATTGGTATTGATCACAGGCAAATTAGGTGGCCCCTGTCAGTGCGGGGCCTTAGGCGACCGCCTAATTAGAGAGCCGCCTCTGCTCTGATTGCAGACAATTTTGAGCGTTAGGTGCCACCACCAGCCAGGTAACCGATATTCAGTGCAGTTAAATCTCAACTGAACCATCATAAAAAAAAATTGCAAACATCTTTTTTATTCATTAGAAAAGAAAGGTAGCAGAGTCTTACCATTTATTTAGGTCATCTGTCTCCAAACTGTGGCCCTCGGGCTAGATGCATCCCTTTTCTCACCTTTGTCTGTCCCTTGGGCCACCGTTTCATCCACTCACACAAATAATGGGCCACCACTCCTCCCACAGACACCAATGATGGGGTACTATTCCTGCCTTGAATATCAACGACGGGGCATCATTCCTGATACCAACAATGGGGCACTATTCCTCCCACTGACACAATGATGGGGAGCCATTCCTCTCTTGAATATCAACAATGGAGCACCATTCCTCCCACAAATAACATCAATATTTCTCCCACTGGCACCAATGATGGGGAGACATTCCTTCCACAGACATCAATGATGGGACATTATTCCTCCCTTGAATATCAACAATGAAGCACCATTCCTCCCACTGATACCATCAATATAGCACTATTCCTCCCACTGGCACCAATGATGGCGAGCCATTCCTCCCACAGACATCAATGATGGGACACTATTCCTCCATTGAATATCAACAATTAAGCACCATTCCTCCCACTAATACCATCAACATAGCACTATTCCTCACACTGGCACCAATGATGGGGAACCATTCCTCCCACAGACATCAATGATGGGGCACTATTCCTCCATTGAATATCAACAATGAAGCACCATTCCTCCCACTGATACCATCAATATAGCACTATTTCTCCCACTAAAACAAATGATTGGGCATTGTTTACTTCCACTGACATCAGGACATTTTCTACTCCTACTGGCCACAGCCTGGTCCCCCTAAAGCCCAAGGGACAGTAAACTGGCCCTTTGTTAAGAAAATTTGGAGGCCACTGATCTAGATGGCAAAGACCCACATTCGATCAAACTATCAATTGATCAAGGTAGAAAATTGTTTGCTTTGCATCAATCAGCAGCACTGAGATTCTTTGTTTATAAATACAATTGATTATTCAGACAATGGTACTATGTGGTGGAAACAGAAATGTGATCAATATTGTATGGTTGTATTTCAATCCATAGTTAAGATATGATCGTAAATATCTTAACTGTGGATCGAAATACACTTCCCTTGTGTGGCATATGGATCAAAGGGGTTGTCAAATACAAATCAATTATTCCTATTGAAAGTGATCAATCAGAAAAAAAAAAGGATAATTTCTTGAAGCACGGAGGGCCGCTTATGCCAAAGTTAGAACCCTCCACTCAACAGGGAGTATGAGCTTTGCTCCTAAAGGACCCCAGCTGGCTTAGTTTGGCATTTAGGAACAAAAAAATCTCTGAGACACCTTTGTGTACAGAGAGAAATGTTCTAATGTAAAGGTTAACCTATCTTTACCCTTTCTTTGCATATTCACCTCCCTTGCATTGAGATCTTGTGCATGAAAGACTAACCCCTCTGTACAGAAAGATAATAGCAAAGAAGCCCCAGTGCCGAAATCTACTGTTCTACCTAGGTGCTTGGGCTGCAGTAGGGCTAGGAGAAGTATGATCAGCGTTTGATCTCTTACACAAGATACCAGGTGGACAAGGAGATTTGGCCTTCATTTGCATGTAGCAAAAGCCCACCAGGAGGCTCAGAGCTCTTATCCTAACTCCACCTCTCCTCCAGTGTCATGGTGCTGAGCTGGCTGCTGTACAAAGAAGAAGAGGACACAGTAGGGCAGCACTGGCTTACAGTGATTCTTGGTGGAGCACAGTGCAGTTTATAATTATCTACCCTGTATGTAATAGTTAATAATTTTGGTAACTAAAAGACCACAAAAATGTATTCAAAATATGTAGCTTTGCAAGACTCTGCCTTTAATAACTGGTCACAACTCTCAATCTTTCTAACGTGGCACTGCTTCTGTTCTAATTATATGGGATTGCTTTGCATCAGGCAATATGGCATATAATGACGTGTCACCAATGCCAAATTTACCAAAGTCACATTCTCCTCTTCATAAGTAGACCCCTATGTGTTGTGGTAGAACCGATATGGTAAAGAACTGTCAAAAAGGCACATATTTAAAAATGTTCTTCATTGCCAAAAAAAGCTCCTGTGCATTATTTTAGGTGTTGAGGCCCACTCAGTGAAGGAGGAGCCTTAAAGCAACAACCAGCTGTCGTTACTGAAGCAAGAACGCAGAAGGGCAGAATCTGCCTGGAAAAGATGTTCTTCTGAGCTAAACCTATCCATCTACAAGGCGACCACAAGAAAATACCACAAAGGAATTTTCCAAGCCAAGAAGAATTATTTTTCGGAGGCTATCAACGGTGCCCAAAACCGCCCCCGCGAACTCTTCAAGATGGTCACCCAGACCATGAAACCAGGATGCATTGAAGCCCCCAGTTCGGACACACAAGAATTTTGCAATGAGCTATCGGATTATTTCGTTAATAAAATCGAGGCAATCCGTGAAAGCATTCAGCAAAATTTTTCTCCCCTCAGCCCCCCCTGTAGCCTCTCACACAGCACCCATAGTAATTCTCCGATATCAGGTAAGTTCACCCTGGAACCCATCTCCATCGAGTCCACTAAGAATGTCATTTGTACTCTGCGCAATGGCGCAGCACCAAATGACATTATCCCCACAAAACTGCTGAAGGAATGCGCCGACATCCTGGCTCCTCCCATCACGCAGCTTATCAACCAGTCTTTCTTGGAAGGCATAGTGCCCTCACAGTTGAAAGAGGGTGTAATCCAACCCATCCTGAAGAAACCCTCCCTGGACCCCAAGGACCCACTCCACCGCCGTCCCATAACAAGCCTCAACGTATTCTCTAAGATAATGGAAAAAGTAGTGGTACAACAGCTGCAACTGCATCTAGAGACCTACAAGCTACTTGACCCATTGCAATCAGGCTTCCGTCCCGGACATGGGACGGAAACAGCATTACTGAAAGTATGGGACGATGTTCTCAAGGCCGCAGACGAAGGAGAATCTTGTCTCCTGGTTCTGTTGGACCTAAGTGCAGCTTTTGACACTGTAGACCACAATCTGTTACTGACTCGGCTTTCTGAAGTAGCCAGGGTCGCAGAAGGCGATTTATCTTGGTTCTCCTCTTTTTTGGAAAACCGATCGCAAACAGTGAATCTAGGACCTTTTACGTCTGAAAAACGCACAGTAACATGCGGAGTCCCTCAAGGATCGCCTCTGTCACCAGTGCTATTCAACATCTACCTTCGTCCTCTTTTTGAGATTATTAGCAGCCAAAATCTGCTTTATCACTCTTATGCAGATGACACGCAACTGTATTTCCGCATCTGCAATAGACAGGATCACCACCTCAATCTAGAGACATGCCTCTCTTTGATAGAGGACTGGATGACAAAGAGTTATCTTAAACTCAATGGAGCGAAAACAGAACTTCTTCTGTTTCACGCCAAGCGAAGGAATCAACCCTCAACAGCGTGGACCCCCCCGCCTATTTTGGGCAAGCTCATCACCCCTAGCGCCAAAGTCAAAAGCCTAGGGGTCATTTTTGACTCCTTTATGACAATGGACGCACAAATAGGGTCAGTGGTCAGCGGATCTCACCATCTACTGCGCCTACTACGCAGACTCACTCCGTTCATCCCTAAAGAAGATTTAGCGGTCGTGGTGGGAGCAGTTGTAAACTCCAGGTTGGATTATGCAAATGCCCTTTACCTCGGTCTCCCCAAATACCAAATCGCTCGTCTGCAAGTCGTTCAGAATACGGCCGCCAGACTTGTGACTGGGAAAAAACCCTGGGAATCTATCTCACCTTCACTGAGAGCCCTTCATTGGCTGCCAGTTAAAGACAGAATCGCTTTTAAAGCTCTCTGTCTTACGCATAGATGTGTCCATGAGAATGCCCCCCTTTACTTATGCGAATTAATAAAAGCGCATAATCCAAATCGCGTTTTGCGATCCACGAATCAGAACCTGCTCCAGGTTCCGAAAGCCAACTTCAAGTCCAAAGGAGAAAGAAGATTTGCGATCCAGGGTCCCAGACTATGGAACGCTTTACCAACCAGCATTCGGTTGGAGGAGAACCACCTAGCATTTAGGAAAAAGGTCAAGACTTTTCTCTTTTGATATCAAAGGAGACAGGAACAACAAGCGCCCAGAGGCGATTCAGTTCGCATGTGCCGCGCTATATAAGTTCTCATTCATTCATTCATTCATTCAACCTTCAAAGCACAAAAGCAAGAGTATTAACAGATGAAAGGTTTATACATGGAAAGGTGTGATCAGACCGTAAAGCAAAGGGTGCCCCACTTTGTTTTGCTGACCAGAGCCCTTTATTGTCAAAAGCAAGCCCTTTTTCTTCTCATCTAAAGTTAATCACGTACATACTGTTGGTGGCGAAAATGTATATTGCTGGGCTTTGAAAACAGTCGGTTATTCCCCTTGATAACATCAATAGTAAACTTGATTGGATTATGGTTAATTAGAAACTCACTTATACACTTCACAATAGCTCTAAAAAGTTTGATAACATATGGAACCCATGGATCCGTTATATCTCAGTTCCCTAATGAGACCTGGTCTTCTTCTTTTTTAATAATTTTTTCTCCATTTTTTCCCCCTTTTTTCTCAGTTGTTTAAATGTAATATATAGTTGGTTGTCTTTAGAGCCTTATATGATTCTTGGCCCAAACATTATTTAAAAATGTATTGAATCCCACTCACAAACTTCTTCTAAATGTGGTTGGAGGATAAGGACTCCATCTCACGTGGGGGGGGGGGGGGGGGGTGGCCATTATTGTTTGGCAGTAGCAATGTGAAAAATGTGTTCAATGATGGTTATATTTTAGACAACAGCCAAGACATCGCTAACATTGCCTAAAAAGTTCCAACTATTGGCTATGCATTTATTTCCATTCCAAATATGCATTTAATGAACAATAAATCACTGAAAATCAACTACTATCATTCCCAGCAACTGAGCCCTCCTAGGGTTTTTGTTTCTCCTTTATGTTAGCTCTGAGCCCAAGTGAGTGCGCTCAAGTTTGGTGGTTGGCTGCTTAAGGAAGACCTGTGTCCAAAGCGGTGTCCAAAAAAAGCTAGCATAGGGAAAAGTAGTTAAAAGCATTTTCAGTAGTCTCCCTGTAGCTGATTGGTTACCCTTTATTGACGTATCATTTCTTGTTCCATACTCTATCTTTGTGTGGATGCAGCTGTAGCACTTTTTTTCTCTCTCTCTGCGGCTACTGAGGTATGATGGCGCCACCTGTAAGTATTTAGTAGACTTGTGCACAACGGGAAAATTTGTTTAGTTTAGTTCTTTTTCCTTCCTGTTGATTCGTAATCATTCGTAATTTTGCTAAACTTGATTTTTCGTGTTCAGACTAATTTGTGCTTTCGCAAGTGTAATTTTTCTTTGAATCGGAATGATTCGTATTAAGGTAAGCCTTAATTTTAGTTGATTTATAATTCGTACATTGTTTTTCGTTGATTCGTATTTTTTTTTTTGGTTCGTTGATTCGTAATTTTCTGTGTCTCTCTCACAATGGTGCTGCCTAATGTGCTTTAAATGGATTTGTACTTTTCTAAATACATTGCGGTTATTTGTAACGATTCAAAATCTCATATTTTACTTTCGTTTTTGACATGCGGCTATAGCCTCCGCCCCCGTACACCATTTTGAGAGGGAGTTCAGCACGGTGAGGGAGGAGCAGAGAGCAGAGCAGAGAGTGTTATTGTTGGATGTGTGGTTGGGATCACAACAAGTCGACTTGCTGTTGAATTAGGCCGCATTACCGCAACAACGAATTATGCCAAAGGCATTCGGGCATTCGCTATTTGTGATATAATTTATTTTGGATTTGGGTTTTATTCGTAATTACTTTGTCCGGAAATTCGAATGATTCCGAACCTCCGAAAGTTGCTAAATTTGTCCGAATTTCGATTTTTTGCAAAACAAATTGCACAAGGCTAGTATTTAGGAGCAGAGTCTTCATAATCTGTGTGATCAGAACAAGGTCTTTAACGAGCACAGTGCCTCCACTCAATTGGGGCTTGTGAATAGCACGTGAAATCCCAATTGAGAAATATATCTCCACATAGACAGTAATCCACACAGCATTGTATTTGAAAGTCCATGTATTGAAAAAAAAAACATTCAGTGAACTATCCAACATAAAGTATTTCCAAACAGGAACATGAAATCATTAACAGTCTCTATGAATGTCTCAGTGAGGTGAATCTGCAGCACTTACACAGCCTGTGTTCTCTTAGCAAGAATTCATTGTTCTCTCTTTCTCTGTCTCCACCAACTTACCCACAACACCCCTTGCCACCCTCTGCTCTTCTTGATGACCTCATCCTTGGTGAGAGAGAGCATAGCAACCATATTGGAAAAGGGCAAACAAACACTGCATAACAAGAGTATACATTTGGTAATGAGCAAAGAAATGATGACATCACTACACAGCCATCATTTTTTTTTCTTTTATATATTTTTATTGGGTTTAAAATAAACAGAACGAAACATACAAAAAACAAGAACAATACCACCAGACAATCTGGTCATAAACAGTAGGCAATATGCTTAAACATAGAAAAATAAACAGATGTCAGATATAAAATAGGCACAATGGTAAAAGGTTCAGGTATATTACAAGGGCATAGATCCCTGGGGCACGGCCCATCAATGGTCAATCAAGAGTAGTACAATCAGTTCTGGGAGAGGGTTAGCAGACTAGCCAACCATCTACACCAAATTTTGTGAAAGGTTTTGCTCCGTTTCCGGAGTTCAAAAGTACGTTTATACAGTGGGATAGAATCATTAATACGTTTTAACCAGAGGGACCTCAGAGAGGTCTAAGCACCTTTCCTACACAACCATCTTGGTATATGACTTTGTTTCCTTATGACAGATCTGCCCCTCTGCTCGAAAATATTGAAGAAGCAGCAGGAGAGGTGAATGGAGCACAGATTCATAGAATGAATGATCTGGAAGCAGGGAAATTGTTACACCGCAGGTCCTTAGGGAAAGCATGGCTTAGTAATGACATTTAGGCCGCGTACACGCGATCAGTCCAACCCGATAAGAATAGTTCGACGGACCGTTTTCATCGGTACACAGACTGATGGTCTGATGTGCGTACACACCATCAGTTCAAAAAACGATCGTGTCAGAGCGCGGTGACGTAAAACACAACGACGTGCTGAAAAAAATGAAGTTCAATGCTTCCAAGCATGCGTCGACTTGATTCTGAGCATGCGCGGGTTTGAACCGATGGTCAGGCGTCCATCGGTCCGATTTTAAAGTATGTTTTAAAACTTTGGTCCGACGGACCGATGGGCCGTACACACGGTCGGTTTGGACCAATGAAACTGGACTTAAGTCCATTTTCATCGGTTTGGACCGATCGTGTGTACGCGGCCTAAATCTCACAGGACTAGCAGTTAGAGGCAACCAGGGGCGGACTGACAACTCATGGGGCCCCCGGGCAATAGAAGATTATGGGGCCCCTGGGCTTATAGATGGCCACCACGCCAGTGCAGAGGCTAGGCAGCCAAAATCTTGTGATTTTCACATCAAAAGCATGTTGGTTTCGGACATATCAGGGACAGATGTAAAAAAAAAACACACATTTTTACATAGTGTCACTGGTTTTACTGAGCCTGGTAACCCTGATGGGGCCCCTTAGTGGCATGGGGCCCTCGGGCAGTGCCCGAGTGCTGCAATGGTCAGACCGCCCCTGGAGGCAACAGTGCCTTGGATGATCTCATACTTCCGATATACAGCTAAAAAAGTTACAGAAGAGTGCTCTGCTGTTTTTCAGGAGTAATTCAAGGTAGAAAGTAAACATTTTAGTGTACTACTTAGGCAAGCAAATCTTCCTTGAGTTGCAGAGGTCTATTGAGTTGAGGTCCATTTTAAAGGGGTTGTAAAGGTACAATTTTTTTTCCTAAATAGCTTCCTTAACATTAGTGCAGTCCTCCTTCAATTACTTCATCCTTCGATTTTGCTTTTAAATGTCCTTATTTCTTCTGAGAAATAATCCTCACTTGCTGTTCTTCTGTCTGTAACTCCACACAGTAATGTGAGGCTTTCTCCCTGGTGTGGAGTGTCGTGCTCGCCCCCTCCCTTGGACTACAGGAGAGTCAGGACGCTCTCTAAGTTACAGATAGAGAAAGGAGTTGTGTCAGTGAGCGACCTGACTCTCCAGTAGTCCAAGGGAGGGGGCGAGCATGACACTTCACACCTGGGAGAAAGCCTTGCATTGCTGTGTGGAGTTAGACAGAAGAACAGGAAGTGAGGATTTCTCAGAAGAAATAAGGACATTTAAAAGCAAAATCGAAGGATGAGGGAAGTGAAGGAGGAGTGCACTAAGGTAAATGAAGCTATTTAGGAAAAAAAAAAAGTACCTTTACAACCCCTTTAAGCACTAAGCACTATGGGAATGCAGGTGGATTATCATGTGCTTCCCTCTACCTGGAAGTACTGCCCATTCTTCTGGACTGCTGCAGATTTTTTCATGTTAGAGAGTGTGACAGAACCCACTGTCATTGTGTGTTTTGGAATGGACTGTGGGCGGGACTCTTACCCACAGATTATGGCCCAGAAGAGACTGGAGACCTGGAGACAAGCTGGCATTGAGATTATGTAATATAATGTTACATCCCTTCTCCCCATCACCCCCTCTTGTTGCTGTGTCTAATTGTGTTGGTAAATGGCACATAGACAATGGTCTGGATTGAAGACGTCTCTCTGCAGGGGATGTGTATTGAGAGGCTGCCTGCTTACCATAATCCCTTTATGTTTATCTGTAGTTTCTGTTTCCATGTACAAGTGATATAGAATTTTCCTCTAAAGGATACCCTTAATGTAAAATTTGTTAAAAGTAGGGGTGGTTCACTGTGGTGATATGTATGGAGTGTCACTATTTTAATCTAATTGTATTCTTGTCTGTATTTATTGTTTTATATCAATAACATTTATATTTTTCTTTATATGTGATTTTCTTACAACTGCTCATCGTACTGTAATAGTGCAATCCAATTGACCATAACCCCCCCTTTTGGTTTTTGGTTTGGGATCCAAATTCCAATTTATATTCAATTTACAAGTGTTCAGATCCCATTGGTTGTTCCTTGTCCCCTACCCCCTCCCCTCTATGACAAAGCTAAGGGGAGTGTCCCTAACTGTGTGTAATCGTGTATGTCTTGTATTTAACAGTTTATGCTCTGCATGTTTAACCCTCAACACCTGTGTGGATTGTCTCGTGATTGAGGGGTTAAGGGCTGGTTATGGTGAATCTGCAGGCTGCGGGTGCGTTTGGAAAACAGGAGACACAGGTCTGGCGGATGTGCCCACCTGAGGTATCCGAGATCTGTCACAGGGAGCAAAAGGAAAGTAAAGGAAAGCTGAAGATGCTGCCTCCAAAAAAGTCAACCTGTTACTTTGCCCATTCTTTTTGCATTTACCAAACCTTACCACATACATAACATAAGTTGGATTTTGGTTTTAATATTATAGTCTCTACGATATTCTAAAACAACACTTCTATTACTGGTAATGAAAGGGTCTAGAATATAAAACCAAAGTGGGCCACTCTAGCCATAGAATCCATAGAATCACTTTTGAAGATGGCTTGACACCTCTTTAAAGATTCCTCCCAGAATGATTGATAATTATCAATGGCAAAAAAATTAATTACTACTTGGACCTTGCAATTAACATTAGCCGTTCCATTTGCATATTGTGGGGATAATTTATGCAGGGCTGGAAGGGAAAACTTTGCGCAGAACGTATTGATTGAGGGAGAGCGGCCAGATGTTGCAATCGCCCGGACTTTGGATGGGAGACACGGAAGAGATGAAGGACATTAGCAAAGTTAAAAAGCTATGATGGATGAGCCAAATGAGGTCCTCCGACGTGGACTACAAAAATTGAAGCAAGAGAAACATATGCTGTGGAAATGGCCCACTTATCAGGACGGATGAGTTGTATCAGGATTGTGGATTAATGGATCAATAGGAAAACCTTTCACACTCAACTCTAATTAAAGGGAATTCTATGCACAGACAACATTCTACCTTTTAATGTAGAACTTGAGACTCGATTTTATGTGCAGATTATGTCTGCATCAGATTTATTAGATGCTTTACATTTAGATTTGGATTAACATGCAAAAGTGCATTAATGGTACGCTTGTGCAGAATTATCTTCATGGCAGCGGGTGAAGCTAATAGAAAAAGCCATGAAACTCTCTCTTGAAGCTTCAGTACTTAAAGTACACCTAAAGGCAAAACTTTTTTTTTTTGTTATAGATAGAGTGGAGAGGGATTAGAACACGTATCAGTTTGTATTGCTGTCTGTGCCCCCATTAAGGAGATCCACCCTCTCTATTTGTCCTGTTTACCATTATCATTGAAAGTGAAAGCAAAAATCCTAAAATTTGGGTTGTCCCCAGAAAAGTAATAGCATGTAAATCTTCCTAAGATTTTTGTTAGGGGTATTAGTGTAAAGCCTGGTACATGATCAGATTGTTGGCCAAACGAGCGTCTGATTTTTGTCCAAAGGGCCTGTGCCTGGATCTTGTCTTGCATACTAACGGCACTCAATTTTAGGCCAACAAACACGAACGTGGTGACATACTACGAGGAATTTCAGCTGTTGAGCACCACCCTTTGGGCCCCTTCTGCTAATTTCGTGTTTGGTGAGCATTAATTCCAAGCATGCATGTTTGTACTTTGAATTTTTGTGTGACGGACTTGGGTACTGACCATCAGAAAATCTGACAACAGATTGTTGTCAGCCGAAAATATACATCCAACATTTGTTGGCCGAAAGTTGGACAACTATTGTCATACTAATGACTGGGAGAGGTGACCAATCAGTGTTCCTATACACTAGGAACACACGATCTGTCCCCTCTCCCCTGACAGGACATGGACACAGATCCGCGTTCCTGCTCTGTGACCAGCAATCGCAGGTGCCCGGCGGACATCACGGCTGCCAGGCACAAGCATCGGCTCCCGAGCGGCCTTTTAGATCGCCGGGAAGTCGAGGATGTCATACGACACCCGCCGGGGATGGCAGAGCCACCTTGCGGTCGTCATATTACAATACGTGGAATGAGAAGTCGGGATCGGCTCCTGAGTGCTCGACCAGCAATCGCAGGTGCCCCGCGGACATCACGGCTGCCAGGCACGAGCATTGGCTCCCGAGTGCTCGTGACAGATTTTAGGCCAACAGTCTGTCAGCAGACAATCCTCTGCCAACAATCTGATCGTGTGTACAAGGCTTAAAAGGAGCTGCATACAAATGCAGGCGACACTTTTCAGAAATGTTGTCCAGTTCACAATTATGTGCCACTTTGTGATTGTCTATAAAATCCCAATAAAATACATTTATGTTTTTGGTTGTAACATGACAGAATGTGGAGATTTCAAGGGGTATGAATACTTTTTTTAAGGCACAGTAGTTCCACTTTAAAATTCCATCACTGTTCATTTAAGAATATATTTTTTTAATCTTCTGTTAATTGGAGCAGGTATCATTGCAACCAAGTCATTTTTTTTTTTTTGCTATTGATTCCTCTTATATTCCGAGCCCTGATGAGAAAGTGTTAAGAGCCAAGCGCCGCCACTACTGCAATATAAAATAAATATATACCAAAGCTGTAAAGCAGGTTTATAAACGGCCTTGGAGCAGGTTGTAATCCAGCGTCAGGCACTATTACGAGAAAACATCTGCATGTGCGTATGTCAGCAGCCAACAGCAGTAACTAGAGTCCTGTGTTCGGTAGCTGTGCCAGTGACTGCAGTTGGCTTCATGTTTTGTGACAGGAATAAGTAGCTGTTAGTTTTTTTTTAGTGTCAGGAAATCTTAACAGTATCCAGTTACAGGAGTGCAAAGAGATTTATTGTGTTGCTTTGGTTTTTAAGGTGAGCCTTGAGCAGTGTATTACACAGGTAACAAAAGTCTGAGCAGAATTAGGATGTGAAAAGTAACACATTAGCTATATGGGCTACCAGGACTTGGGTAGAATGTAGTTTAATTCAGTCATTTAAAGAGGAAGTAAACCAGTGGCGGCTGGTGCTCAAATTTTTTTTGGGGGGGTGCAAACAAACTGAAAATGAAAACATCAATTGCAGCCACTGTGCCATCAAATGCAGCCATTGTACTCATCAAACGCAACCACTGTGCCCATCGTACGCCGCCACTGTACCCATCAAACGCAGGTACTGTGCCAATCAATTTGCCGCCACTGTGCCATCAAATGCAGCCACTGTACCCATAAAATGCAGGCCTGTGCCCATCAAATGCAGCTACTGTGCCCATCAAACGCAGCTACTGTGCCCATCAATTGCCGCCACTGTGCTATAAAACGCAGCCACTGTGCCTTTAAATGCAACCATTGTACCCATTAAACGCAGCCACTGTGCCCATTAAATGCAGCCACCGTGCCCATCAAACACACTCACTGTGCCCATAAAACGCAGCTACTGTGCCCATCAATTGCCACCACTGTGCTATAAAACACAACCACTGTGCCATCAAACGCAGCCACGGTACCCATAAAAAGCAGCCACTGTGCCCATCAAACACAGCCACTGTGCCATCAATTGCCACTGTGCCATCAAACGCAGCCACTGTGCCCATCAAACACAGCCACTGTACCCATAAATTGCTACCACTGTGCCATTAAACTAAGCTACTGTTCCCATCAATTTCCATCACAGTGCCAAATCAAACGTTGCCACTGTGCCCATCAATTGCTGTCACTTTGCCCATCAAATGCTGCCAGTGTGCATCCCCCGACTGCCGAAACTTACCCTGTCTCGGTGGGGCAGCGGATCATAGCGACGTTGTCCTTCATGCTCCTCGATGTCTTCTCCAATCCTCTCTTCCCATCCTCTGCTATGATTGGACACCTGATAGGCGTCCAATCACAGCGACTGATGTTTCAGCCAATCAGGTGACAAATTACAGACCCGAGAGGCGGTTCAGTGTTAGGAAATCAAATATTTATTCGCTTTCCTAACACACAGCTGGGTGAACTGCGATTGCCCAGCATGGCACCCGCTGTTCACCTTTTTTGATGCTCCAACCATGTGCAAAATAATACCCCGCCGCTGTAATTCAGGCTCCCGGCGCCCGAAAACAGTGTATATTGATTGGTTTGCGCAAAAGTTATAGCATCTACAAAATAAAGGAATAGATTTATGGCATTTTTATTATTATTATTTTTTTACTAGTAATGGCGGCGATCTGCGATTTTTATCGGGACTGCGATATTGCGGAGGACAAATTGGACACTTTTGACACATTTTTGGAACCATTGACAATTTTACATCGATTAGTGCTATAAAAATGTACTGATTACTGTGTAAATGTCACTGGCAGGGAAGAGGTTAACACTAGGGGGCGATCAAGGGGTTAACTGTGTTCCCTCACTGTGTTCTAACTGAAGGGGGGATGGAACTTACTAGTAGAGATGACAGATCACTGTTCGTACTTTGTATGAACACACGATCAGTCTCTTCTCCACTGAAAGAATCGGGATCTGTGTGTTTACACACACAGATCCCGGTTCTCGTTCTATTACGAGCAATCGCGGGTGCCTGGCAGTCATTGTGCCCGCCGCGCACTCGCATCGGCTCCGGCGGCGAGCCGCGAACATGTGCACGTGCCCGTTTTTACTTTTAAACTGTACTGCCACTTGGCAGATAAATAAAATTACCTACTTTTCTACCAATTATAGCATTTGTATCTCTGTCTTACAATCCTCAGCGGCACAATTAAAGTCCCACCCCCGTTCCCCGTTTTTTTTTTTAAACATAGTTGCGTCCTTATAGGGGATGGTGCCTCTGTAGGAGTACTTGTGATTCTACGCCTACCCCACATATTCCTTTATATTGGCTTTTAAAGCGGAGGTTCACCCAAAAATCTTTCTGGCATTAGATCCAACATACTGCTGACATCTGCAGTATGATGTTTTTTTTTGTACTTATCGTTTTATCAGGCTTTCTTATCTGGCACCGAGCGGGGATTCCTTCCGGGTATAGGCGTTCCTAAGGCAAGCGTAGTTGATTGACGGGCTTGGATAGCGCGTCATGCCTTCCAGAAAATACCCGAAGTGACACTCGGCAAATTACGGCGCCTGCGCAGTCGGCTCTATATGGCAGGCGCAGGCGCCGTATAGCTCCGTAAACAGCCGAGTGTCACTTTGGCTATTTTTGGAAGGCGTGACGCGCTATCCAAGCCCGTCAATCAACTACGCTTGCCTTAGGAACGCCTATTTCCCGCAGAAATCCCCGTTCGGAGCCAGATAAGAAAGCCTGCTAAAACGAAAAGTACAAAAAAAAAAAAACCAGCATACTTGGGTGAACCTCCGCATTAATATTTACAAATGCAGCAATTTGGAATTTGGATGGCACTGGGAAACACTATTTGAAAGATAAAAAGTTTGTTTTATATACAATTATATAGAGCAGACAAATGAGGCGGAAAGAGGGACAGAGGGACATTATTCCAAATTAGGGACAGTTGGGATCTACCCATTTTAATTTGAGTGAGAGTTACGGAAGCCAAATGTTTGATGTTACTCTGTCACTGTGCACTTAAAGCTAAAGTCATAAATACTCCTCTTCTCCAGCAATGCGACATCCACAAGCTCCTTTGCCGGTGCCAACACTGGAGCCACTTCTTTCCAGCACAAACGAGAACCTACGCTAAGCTGCACATAAATGCCACTCTAATGTACGTCCACAATACACTACAACACAACACACACTGTCCTGGGCAGTGTGATGCAACGTATTGCGAAAATAATTCAGCCTGCCCCCTTTTTTCTTTTTTAACAAAAACATATATTTTTGCATTTTGTTTGGTAGTTTATGAGCATATTTTTTTTTTATATCTTTACTGAAATAAAATACTATAATAAACATCTCCAATTGAGAGCACATTAACATTAACAATTATCAAAGTATATACCTTTTTACTTTTACGTACAAATTGTAATGTTTATAAAATATTTATTTTATTCTACTTATATACAAATTGCCTCCTATCCCTGTTGATGCCTTGTGAGGAGAAACGCAGCGTCGAGCGGAGCAATAATACCTGACGTCACCACGCCCCAGCTGATCGGACTGAGCCGCTGCTGGATGTTTTTATCTGATTTTTAAAACTGTTCTGACGGAAAAAAAAATTCTGATGTCAGTAATAGTGTTGCTCACAAATATTCGCATTGCGAATATTCGCTACGAATATTGCATATTCGAGTATTCGCGAATAACTCGAATATCGCGGCGAATATTCGCTATGGCGAATATTCGCTTTGGCGAATATTCGTATTTTTTCAAATTTATTTTTAAAACAGATCACATCCTAGTGATCTCCATCGACGTCTAAAAGCATTGCTGGTATGATTAGAGACCCTGGGCCGAGTAGCTGAGGCGATCCTTTTATGTTGCCGAAAATTCGCATTGCAAACATCAGAGCCAATCAGAATAACTCGAATATTCGACAAACGGAATATTGCGCGATTATCTTCTCCGCCCTTCTTTTGCATCAGAGCCAATCAGAATAACTCGAATATTCGACAAACGGAATATTGCGCGATTATCTTCTCCGCCCATCTTTTGCATCAGAGCCAATCAGAATAACTCGAATATTCGGCAAAAGGAATATTGCGCGATATTCCTTTTGCCGAATATTCGAGTTATTCTGATTGGCTCTGATGCAAAAGAAGGGCGGAGAAGATAATCGCGCAATAGGAATATTGCGCGATTATCTTCTCCGCCCTTCTTTTGCCCCCTTATTCTCCTTTCTTTTAAGTAGAGTTAGTGTAGCGTTAGTGTTTAGTGCATATTAGTTTAGTAATACAGGAAATGATCTCCGTTTATGAGAATTTCGCAATCATTTTCGCATTAGCGAAATTTCGCAAACATTGTTTTGGATAAAATATCACGAATATTCGATATTAGCGAATATTCGCGAATATTCTTCTATATATTCACGCAATATCGCGAAATCGAATATGGCGTATTCCGCTCAACACTAGTCAGTAACCCGCTTGATTGTTTAAATATACTGCACCATGAAGCTTTTTTTGTTTCCTTTTTGATATCCCTGCACACCACGCTATCCTATTTGGAGTGGACACTGGCTGTAATAGGATCAGTTGCAGCTCTTGGAAGTTTGGAGGAAAACGGATATGCCATCAGATCGGTGACTAGCTGCCTTGGATTTTCATAAGTGTCCCCTGGTTTGTTGAGCTCTTAGGCCTCGTACACACGAGCGGATATGTCCGCTGAAAACGGTCCGATGGACCGTTTCAGCAGACATCTCCGATCGTGTGTATGGGCTAGCGGACAGATTTGTCCACCCGACAGATTTCAAAGCATGCTTTGAAATCTATCGGGTGGGAATGTGTCCGCCCGACATGTCTGCTGGTTAGTACACTTACCAGCAGACATGTCGTCCCGCACCGCCGCCGCGCCGCCGCCGAATGGATTCGGCGCATGCGCGGAAGTGTTTTACTTCCTGGTGCGGTGACGTGGCGGCGTCAATGTCACCGCCACGTCACCGCGCCGTCCGCCGGCGGGGAATTTGATCCGATGGTGTGTACACGCCATCGGACCAAACTCCAGATCGGACATATCCGATGGAAACGGTCCGTGGACCGTTTTCATCGGATATGTCCGATCGTGTGTACAAGGCCTTAGACCCCTTTCACACTGAGGAGTTTTTCAGGCGGTACAGCGCTAAAAATATCGCTGCTTTACCGCCTGAAGAACTCCTGCACTGCATACTCAATGCGAAAGCCCGAAGGCTTTCACACTGAGGCGATGCGCTGGCGGGAGAGAAAAAATCTCCTGCCAGCAGCATCTTTGGAGCGGTGAGAGGAGCGGCGTGTATACCGCTTCTTCACCGCTCCTTCCCATTTAAAACAATGGGAAGCCACGGCAATACCGCCCGCAATGTGCCTCTGCAGAGTATTAACCCTTTATCGGCCGCTAGCGGGGGTTAATACCGCACTGCTAGCGGCGGAACCCGCGGCAAATCCGACGGTATAGCGCCACTATTTTTTGCGGCGCTATACCGCCACCGCGGCTCCCACTCCAGTGTGAAAGGGGCCTTAAGATCTCCGTAATAGAGGTCCATCTGATCCGGTAAGCGGCCCCTCTGTCTATTAAATGTGTTCCATTGGCTTAGCTGGAATATTGGATGAAGATTTGTCTTTTTGATTACAGCAAGATACCATCAGCTGTTTGCGATTTGGACACTATTTATTTTATTTATTTTTGTTGGCACCATTTGTATTGTTTCAGTATTGGGTCAATATTTTCACATTTTTACACTATGGCACTGTGTTTGCTTTCTTATTTTGGTTGCGCATTTGGTATCCATTGTTGACACTTATATACAAATAACACATAAAACAAAATAATAATAAAAAAAAAAAGACCCCCAACATTAAATCCACCTCACTTCAATAAAAGAAGGTGTGAAAAGGAGAGACAGCGAGAGAGAGCGTGAGCAGAAAAGAGAAAAATAAAAACCCTTTGGGCCAGATTCAGGATAGCGAGCGGTTCTTTTGGCAGCAAATGCGCGTAAAGTTGCGGCGGCGTAACGTAAATGAGAAACATTACGCCGCCGCAACTTTACGCGCATTTGCTGTATTCACAAAGCACTTGCTCCTAAAGTTGCGGCGGCGTAGCGTAAATGGCCCGTCTTAATTTAAATTCGGCGGGTAGGAGGCGTGTAGTATTTAAATTAGGCGCGATTCCGCTCCGAACGTACTGCGCATGCGCCGGCCGTCAAATTTTTCCCAGTGCGCATGCTCCAAATTATGACGGTATTTTCGACGTGAACTTAAATTATGTCAAACCCCATTCACAGACGAGTTACGCAAACTACGTAAAAAATTTCAAATTCGACGCAGTCACGACGTCCATACTTAACATAGGATGCGCCTGCTTTTTGGTGCTTTATCTTTACGCCAAGAAACCCCTTACGGAAACGGTGTAAAGTCACTGCGTCGGGCGAGCATACGTTCAAGAATTGGCATATCTCGCTGATTTACATATTCTCGGGGGAAATCAGCGGGAACGCCCCTAGCGGCCATTTTAAAATTGCAGTTGAGATACGACGGCGTAATACAATTACGCCGCTCGTATCTTAGCTGCAACCCGGCGTATCTTGTTTTCTGAATACAGAAAACAGATACGCCGGCGCAGATTCAGAGTTATGCTGGCGAATGACTGATACTCCGGCTTAACTGTACCTGAATCTGGCCCTTTGTGTTTTAATTAGGGGAACGACACTGTTTTACACCCTTTACAATTCCTCATATGTGAAAAAAATAAATAATAAATGAGCATACTGTATGTTTTAAGGTTATTTGTATAGGATGGTTTTGTTCTTGCACAATACAGGAAAATGCCTGTGTACCAAGTTTTGAAAACCCAGAAACATTAGCAGCTAAGGGAGGAAGCAGGGAGATATAGCCCAGTGCCTCAAGTTCACACGACCACTGAAAAAAGTAGGGTGGTGCTGATATTTATTAGGATGTATAAGCTGGGAGTTCAGTGCTGTCCATGTTTACCTAATTATAGTCATGAAATATGTTAAATTCGTTTTTTCTTATCATTTACAGTTCTGCAAAAAAAAGAAAAAAATTTAAAACACAAATTTACAAAAATTTCCAGAGAAGTTAACCTCCCTGGCGGTATGATTCTTTCAGATTTTTGGTGCTGAAAGCGGTACAATTATTTTGCATGGAAATTTGGCGTTTTATATTGTAGGTCTGTAATTCTTAGGAATAACTCACTTAAATCTGTCCAAACAAGAGTCTAGTAGACATCCCGGGTATGATAAAGTTTGAAACACAAAATCATAAATTACAATAACTGTAAATAATTATAACAAATAATAATATAATAATAAAAATGAATAAATAATGTAATCAAATCAAAAACACTGAAATTTGCTCAGTTGCAGAATTGTCGCTGTCATTACTTTCAATGTTTGACGATAAATTTCCCCACAAATCGCTATCGCTCAATTCTGCAAGTGATTATAATTTATTATCGCTGTTTTCTAGCTGCTCTAAAACCGCTTTTGATGTAAACTGGACACTTTTTGGTTGCTATGGACAATCTCCAGTTTCTGGGCAGAAAGAACAGTTTTTATAATATAAAAGTGCATGCAGGATACTGGACACTTTTTAGAAAAAAAAAGGATGTTTTAATAGCAGTACTTTATGCCATAAACTCATATGGAATTGGTTTAAGGAGCTCAGGTTCCTTTCCAAATGTTCAGACAAAGTGAGCTTCACTTGGTTGGGCTGGCTGACGTTTAAGCTCCACCCAGGTGCCGTTCTCCTTGGCTTCCTTTTTCTTCCTCTCGTTTTCCTTCACTCGCTGCAGGAAACTGCCTCTGCTCTTTGAATGGCGGATGTGCTCTACACGGACATTGATTCTCTTGGCAAGAATCTTACCATTTACTTGTTTGTTGGCAATTATTCCAACAGCATGCTGTGTGACATTATAGATCCGGACATTCTTGCCATGGTAGCACTTGTGTGGCATACCTTTCTGGATTGTGCCTGTACCCTTGATATCCACAATATCACCCTCCTTGTAGATGCGCTTATAAGTCGACAGTGGCCCGGACCATGCTTGCGGAAGGGTCTAGAGAACATATAACGGGTTCCTCACCTTTTGCCTCTTGTGTTCGTAATTTTTCAGTTAAAATTGCCCCTACTGCAATATGGCGGGTCTAGTGGAAAGAGCCACTCTGCGATTTTTATCATGACTGCGACTTTATGGCAGACACAATGGACATTTTTGACTAGTGGTGCAACAGATCATCATTGATCCGTGATCCGAACCGAAGATATTGATCCAAACCGCACACACGTGATCCGAGGATTGATTTCTGAAAAAAGTTGTGTGCATGTTCAGTCCACACACAGCGTGGTCATGGCGAGCAGAGGAACGGAGGAGCTTGAATGCCCCACGTCATTTAAATCCCCTATATGGGAGCATTTTGGCTTCCCTGTCAAATATAATGATAAAGGTAAGAGGTTAGTGGATAGAACCGTGACGATGTGCAAGCACCGTGGCACAAGAAAGCCATAGGACAGTGGAAACACATCAAGCATGGCCACGCATTTGAAGCGACATCACCCCAGTGTTTCCCCGACAGGAGTGAAAGCGAAAACGAAAGCTGCTCAACAACCGCTTATCACTGCAGAATTTTAGCAGCCCCTTGTTACACAGACCGGGCTAAAACCATCACAAAGGCTATCGGTGTGTTTATAGGTGCAGACATGAGGCCGTATTCGGTTGTGCTAAACGAGGGCTTTAAACACATGCTGAAAGTGCTTGAGCCATGTTACGACTTTTTTTTTGCTAATCCGAAAAATGATCCGATCCGTGACTCTGATCCGAGAAACGATCCGAACCGTACGTTTTTTGATCCGTTGCACCCCTACTTTTAACACATTTTTGGGACCATTGTCATTTTTTCAGCGATCAGTTCTATAAAAATGCATTGATTTCTGTAAAAACAGAAATTACACTGGCAGTGAAGGGGTTAACCACTAGGGGGCGCTGAAGGGGATATGTGTGTCCTAGCAAGTGATTCTAACTGTTAGGGGGAGGAGCTACCAGTGACACGTCACTGATCACTGTTCCCGATCACAGGGAATAGTAGATCCCTGACATGTCACTAGGCAAAACAGGGGAATGCCTTGCTTACAAAGGCACCCCCCTGTTCTGCCATTGCCGACCACAATCGCGGGCTGCCCGGTTCCTGGGACCGGTGGGCGCACTCACTCGGGGGGCGGCAAATTAAAAAGGGACGTACAGGTATGCCCATTTGCCTGCCCCTGCCATTCTGCTGACGTAGATTGGTGTGCGGCGGTCGCCAAGCGGTTAACAATACCAGCCTACAAATGTTCTGCTATTATTATATGTTGATTCTATCATCTGAGACAAATCGACTATGATGACAAACAGCTTCAGTTATAGATAAAACCCCCATGAATCCTCGTATTTACAAAGCAGTTGAATTCTGGACCATAATAACATAAGTACAGTAAACGGTATGATTGTAGCACACCTACTCGCCACTTTTGGGACCCTTTAGTTTGACCGAGGAAGTGGGCAGGCTGCTGTGGACTGATGTGTGCAGGCAGAGCGGAGGCTTGGACTTGTCTGGCCGCTCTTGGGAATCTCAGCTGTGATTTTCTTGGCAAAGGTTAAGAGGAAGGACAGACAGGTGTTTTTCTTGGATGCCGAGGACGTATATCAGCTGACTAGTCCCCTTACCGCAGTTTGTGGGGCACTGCTAGGTCACTCCCCACCTTCATCCTCAGGAAATCCACTTCATGGTACAAGGGATACTCAAACTTGCTACAAAGCTAGGAGAGTCATGTACAACACAGGACATTCAGATAAGGTGATCGTTTACATAAAAATGGAAGGTATACATACAATGCAATGTACTGTATAGGAATATAATCCATTTACAACCAGGAAGTAAACTCCAATTAAAGCGGAGTTCCACCCAAAAATGAAACTTCCGCTTTAAAGTGGAGTTTCCATCCCAAATTTTTTTTTTCATTATTGTGCTCATTAGACCTAAAAAAAGAAAAAAAGAAAAAAAAAATGTTTTTACTCATCTAGAAATGCCTGTTGCTATGCGGTCCCACGAAATCTGCCTCTGGAATCACCTAGGATTCTGACATCATCTCCCTCTAATGCTCCTGGGGAAATGTGTGTCATAATTTCCCAGGATGTAGTGCGCTGTCCAATTATCACTCCCCATCCAAGACTTCCTGGAAATTACTGCTTGTGGGCTTCACAATGCCCACAAGCAAAATGACAACCGTGTGGACACAGTTTTATATACTATCTTTTTTGAATAATTATGCGGAGCGGCGGCGGATTGTAAAATAGTAAGTGACCGGATTTATATTATAAAAACGCATGATGAAAGGACATACTTTTAAAAAATGCTAATTGTGGTTGCAACCCCGCTTTAAGGGAAGGTGACCCCCTGACATGTTACATTTGGCATGTCATTTTTTTTGGGGGGGGGGAGCGGAAACCCTCTTTAAGGCTGGATTCACACCTATGCAGTTTTAGTGCTTTACTTTTTGCATTTTGCAGATTTGCACTACAGTCCATTTAACATGGTTTCCTATGGAATATGTTCTGTAGCGCAAATCTGCCTGACTCATTGTTTGGTTTAATACAGCTCCTGATGAGTGGCAATGTGGCCACGAAACACTTCGAACTTCAGATGTCACAATCATGTTTAATCAATGCAGTTTTACGTACATTGTGTCCATTGTTTTATTACTATATTTGAATAATTTTCCTATGAGCAATATGTTAATACGAATTAATTAATTGAGATTGATTATGAATTATGAACCACTGTGCTTTTTACATATATAATTGTGAAATATTCATTAAATTTAACATTATCAAACCAACACAGCTCATCATTGCTTCCTAATTTGCATGCTTTACTTAAAGTCCCAACCTCGTTTTTTTGTGTCAATAGAGATGGAGGCAATCTGACTTAAAGGGGTTGTAAAGGTAAAAGTTTTTTTACCTTAATGCATCCTATGCATCAAGGTAAAAAAACATCTGACAGCACCGCCCCCCCGAGCCCCCGTTTTGCTTACCTCACCGTTCGAAATTCCTGGGCGCGTGCTTGTCATCCTCTTCGGTTCCCAGCCTGGCGGTTGATTGGCTAAGCTGGGCAGATTGATAACAGCGCAGCCATTGGCTGGCGCTGCTGTCAATCACAGCGGATGACGCTGCGTGCCGAGGGGCGGAGCCAAGTGATACAGTCGGCGGCTATGGCTGCCACTGTATCACAGGAGCATGCTCGCAGAAGCATTCCACCATGCTCGCTCGCTCGCATAAAGGTAGAAAGATTTTGCGAGGAGGACCCGAGACAGCTGCCGAGGGACCCCAGAAGACAGCGTTCGGGGACACTCTGTGCAAAACGAGCTGCACAGTGGAGGTAAGTATAACATGTTTGTTATGTTTAAAAATTAATATTTCTGACTTTAGTGTTCCTTTAAAGCGGGGTTCCGGGCATACATTTATTACATTTTTTTTTTAAATCTCACTATTACATTATTATGAATATTCATTAAAACATATTAATAAAGCATGACATGTATATAAACAGTTGCAAAAATGTACCTGCTATCATCTCAGAGATCGTGTGGCCGTTTCCATCATAGCTGTGGGCATTATGAAGCCAAGTTCATGTTTCTTCCTGGATTTTCCAAAAGACACAGTAATGCCCAGAGACTCCTGGGAAATGGGTGTCACCATTTCCCAGGAGGCAATGGGGTCTTAGGCCAGGAAGTTCTACCACCGTGGACTAGGAACTAGACAGATTACGAAATCTGCCTAGTGACAGCCATATAGAAGTGAAAAAAAAAATATTTTTTACTTTTTGCTATAATAAATATCCCCAAAAAAGATATACATTTATTTTTTTCCTCAATTTAGACCGATACGTATTCTTCTACATATTTTTGGTTAAAAAAAAAAAATCGCATTAAGCATTCATTAATTTGTTTTGCGCAAAAGTTTGAGTGTTTACAAAATAGGGAAACGTTTTATGGCATTTTTATTAATATTTTTTTTTTTACTACTAATGGCAGCGATCAGTGTGTTTTCTTTGTGACTGCGGCATTATGGCAGACAGATCGGACACTTTTGACACATTTTTGGGATCAGTGTCATTTTCACAGCGAAAAGTGCTATAAAAATGCACCGATTACTGTGAAAATGTCACTGGCAGTGAAGGGGTTAACCAGGAGGGGGCTCTGTATGGGTTAAGTGTGCCCTAAGGGAGTGTTCCTACTGTGGGGGGCGTGGCTGTGTGCGTGACGTCACTGATCATCGTTCCCTAACACAGGGAACAGACGATCAGTGACAAGCCACACTAAGAAGCACGGGGAGAGGTTTGTTTACACTTACCTCTCCCCATTCTTCCTCTCTGTGACCCGATCGCAGGATACCGGCGGCGATCTGGTCCGCTGTTCACGCAGGGACGATCACTGAGAAGAGGACCGGGTCGAAAGCGTGCCGGCGGTGGCGCGCTGCGCGACCCACGGCTGGGCTCTTATAGGGGACTTACATCTACGCCCTTGTGCTCAGCCGTGCCATTTTGTCGACGTATATCGTCGTTAAGGTGACCACATTTCCAAACTACCATTCAGGGACACCCTCCCTTCCCAAAAATCAGCTTGTGCTGTAACGAATCACAGCACAGTGATTGGACAGAAGAGGCGGGATTTATGATTTCTCCAATCACAAGCAGAGGGCAGGATTGTGCTCCTCCAGGAATTTCCAGCCAGGACAAGTACTGTCAGTGAGTAAAGCAGTGATGTGGCGGCCTTTTTTGGGGGCATCGGTCAGTTTCATTCCGGGACACTGTATTGTCCTGGAATGAATGTGCCCGGGACAGACCTGCAAAACGCTGGACTATCCCGGGCAATCCGTGACACGTGGTCACCCTAATCGTCGTGCGTGAGTAAAGCAGTGATGTGGCGGCCTTTTTTGGGGGCATCGGCCCGGGTGGGGGGGGGGGGCGGCTGTGTCAGTTTCATTCCGGGACACTGTATTGTCCTGGAATGAATGTGACCGGTATAGACCTGCAAAATGCGGGACTATCCCGGGCAATCCGAGACATGTGGTCACCCTAATCGTCGTGCGTGAGTAAAGCAGTGATGTGGCGGCCTTTTTTGGGGGCATAGGCCCGGGGGGGGGATGTGTCAGTTTCATTCCGGGACACTGTATTGTCCTGGAATGAATGTGCCCGGGACAGACCTGCAAAACGCGGGACTATCCCGGGAAATCCGAGACACGTGGTCACCCTAATCGTCGTGCGTGAGTAAAGCAGTGATGTGGCGGCCTTTTTTGGGGGCATCGGCCCGGGGGGGGGGGGCTGTGTCAGTTTCATTCCGGGACACTGTATTGTCCTGGAATGAATGTGCTCGGGATAGACCTGCAAAATGCGGGACTATCCCGGGCAATCCGAGACACGTGGTCACCCTTATCGTCGTGCGTCGGTCCTCAAGTGGTTAAAGGCAAGCTGTTCAAAAAAAGTTTGTTTTTAGGGTGGAACTCCGCTTTAATTGTCGTACACACGTCCGAGAAACTCGACGATCAAAACTGTAGTTTTTCTCGTCGAGTTTCTTGTCGAGGGAACTCGTCGAGCCAATTTTTTCCATTCCCTTCAAGGAAAAAGAAGACATGCTCTCTTTTTTGGCTCGACGAGTTTCTCGACAGTTTTCTCGTCGAAAAATGTACACACGACCGGTTTTCTCGGCAGAATACGTCTCCCATCAAGTTTCTTGATGGATTCCGCCGAGAAAACCGGTCGTGTGTACGGGGCCTCAGGCCTCACACCTCTTTCTATTTTATTTTAGATATTGACTTTATCAGTTATACACAGACAGCCAACAAAAATTCAAGCAGCAATGAGCTCTTTCAAAAATGTACCCGTAAAATACAAATTCTATACAAATAAATAAATCTATAAAATATCAGTTTATAAATGTTTATAAAAAAATAAATTGTAAAAAATAAAATGACTACAAAGTATTTGATTTTTCCTTGACCGAGAGTCATGTAAAGTGCTGTGACATTACTCTTGAATGAAAGACAGCTGTGTCCCATATACTGACAGATGAAAAATAAAGATTGCTTCCACCCCATGTCAAATGTATTGACTATAAATATATGGCAAACTTCAGCAACTAAAATAGCTAAGCAGACTGGGGTCTTTTTATCTAGAGGTCACAGGAAAAAAAAAAAAGTATTAAGATACTCCTTTCATTAGAGGAACTTAGAGACAGTCGGTCTGAGAACAGCACGAAATTCCCATTAACTAGGGAGAAAATGCTAGATAAGGATCTCCTAATTATAGCCACAATTCGTAACCCTTTCACAGCAAGAGGCCATCTTGGATTAACAATAAAGCGCGATACTACAATACTGATTTTGTAACAAGTCATGTAACAACATTTCTGAACCCTTCGCCATAATGACAAGGCTAAAGACAACACAGCAGGCAACGACTACTCGTGTTGAAATGACATCCTTTATCCTACTATTTCAGGCCGTGTACACACGGCAGAGAACCTCGACGGGCAGAACACATCGTTCCGCCCGTCGAGGTTCTCTGCCGGCCGTCGAAATCGGTGACCCGCCCGTCGGGAATGGCAACCAGCCATTCATCCAGGCGGGCCGTCGAGCAAAAAGAGAGCGTGCTCTCTTTTCGCTCGACGGGATTCCCGACGGGCGGGGCGAGCGCTCTGTGTACACACGGCCGAGGTCCTCGCTGGAATGCAGCTTCCAGCGAGGTTCTCGCTGGTTTCCAGCGAGAACCTCGGCCGTGTGTACGCCGCCTTAGACGATGTGCCAAGAAAAATGAAATGCTTCATGATATACTGGAAAATATTTTTCATTGTTTGTTGCAGGAAGTTTTTGTCTTTCACATTTAAAGCGGTATTAAATCCAAAATGTAATATATTGCATCTGTTGTATTAGTTCTATTCGTTTTGTTTTTTGGGCTTTTTTGCCTCTGGTTTCCCCATTTTGGCACCGAGAGGGGGGCAGAGAACGTAAGATTTCAACACAACCGGCACCAGTACAAGGGACACTTCTTATCAAGTTTTGTTCCTTGTGCTTTTTTTTTTTTTTTTTTTTAAGGAAATTTAGGCTTTATTTCTTATTAACCACTTGACCACTTAAACCAGACCAATTTTCAGCTTTCGGTGCTCTCACAGTTTGAATGACAATAACTCAGTCATACAACACTGTAACCACATTAAATTTTTGTCCTTTTTTTCCCACAAATAGAGCTTTCTTTTGGTGGTATTTGATCACCTCTGCGTTTTTTGTTTGTTTTTTTTGCTATAAATGAAAAAAGAACATTTTGCAAAAAATAATAATTTTTCTTCATTTCTATTATAAACTTTTGCAAAAAAGTAATTTTTCTTCATAAATTTGGCCTAAAATGTATACTGCTACATATCTTTGGTAAAAAAAGAAAAAAAATGTTGGATATTATTTAGTCTGGGTGAAAGTTATGGGGTCTACAAGCTATGGTACCAATTACTGAAAATTTATCAATTTCATCACACCTGATGTATTGACAGCCTCTCTCATTTCTTGAGACCCTAACATGCCAGAAAAGTACAAATACCCCCCAAATGACCCCTTTTTTTGGAAAGAAGACATTCCAAGGTATTTAGAAAGAGGCCTGGTGAGTTTTTTAAATTTGTCAATTTTAAAGCATGCTATCCCACATTTGTTGTCGGAAATTCCGACAACAATTGTCCGATGGAGTGTACAAACGGTCCACTTATCAGACAACATCCTGCCATCACACAATTCCCGTCGGATAATCCGTGTGTACGAGGCTTAAGAAATATATATATATATATATATATATATATATATATATATAAATATATATAAAAATAGCATCAATAGCATCATTTTTTTTTAATGCCTTTTTTTTACTATTTGGGGCAGCTTTCCTTTGATAATAATAAAAAAAAATGTAGGAGATATCCATTACCATTTATCACATAAAGAAAGACCAGTTTGTCCTGAAAAAATGTGGTAAAATTCTAATGGATACACAAAGTATTTGTGATGATATGTACACATATTGCTAAATTGTGTTCAGGCGTTAGGATTTGTTTTACCCTCTGTCCCTAAGGCCTCGTACACACAATCAAATCTGTGTGCTGGAAACGGTCTGCTAGACCGTTTCAGCAGACATATTCGATTGTGTGTACGGGCAAACAGACGGATTTGGCCACCCGACAGATTGGAAAGCATGCTTTGAAATCTGTCAGCTGGGAACCCGTCCGCCCGACATGTCTGCTGGTTAGTACGCTAACCAGCAGACATGTCTTCTCGCACACGCGCCGAATGGTTTCGATGCATGCGCGGAAGTGTTTTACTTCCTGGTGCGGTGACGTGGCGGCGTCAACGTCACCGCCACGTCACCGACACATCAGCGTGCTGTCTGCTGGCGGGGATTTTGGTTTGCTCGTGTGTACACGTTTAAACCAATACATCCCAGCAGACAGATCTGTTCAAATCGGTCGGTCCGACCGATTTGAACAGACACATTTAATCGTGTGTACGAGGCCTAAGAGGTTAAAAAAAAAGAATGTTTACAATCAATCAATTTAAATAGGGACAAAGGTAGCAATTTAAAAAACGAATACAGCTTCTAAATCTCATGCAGCGTACACACGACCGTTTTTCATGACGAGAAAAATGCAATTTTTTAATTGGTCGTGAAAAACAGTTGTGTGTAGGCTTTAACCATTTAAGGACCGCCTAACGCCGATATACGTCAGCAGAATGGCATGGTTGGGGTACAATCACGTAAGGGTACGTCCAGGTCCCGTGGACCCGATCGCCGCCGGTGTCCCCCGTGATCGGTCACAGGAGCTGAAGAACAGGGAGAGGTGAGTGTAAACACACCTTCCCCGTTCTTCACAGTGGCACTGTCATTGATCGTCTGTTCCCTGATATAGGGAAAGACGGTCAATGACGTCACAAGTCCAGCCCTGCCCCCCTACAGTTAGAAACACATATGAGGTCACACTTAACCCCTACAGCGCCCCCTAGTGGTTAACTCCCAAACTGCAATTGTCATTTTCACAGTAATCAATGTATTTTTATAGCACTTTTTGCTGTGAAAATGACAATGGTCCCAAAAATGTCTGATGTAACAGGAGATGCGCGGTGTAAGTCTAAATTTGCGCATGCGTTTCGATACTCCGCATCCCAAAAACGAGATACGCAAGAAATCTACTTTTTTTTGTCCAGCGTAATTTTGATAGACAGGCGCATCCTTCCGCGCAAAACTGCGCTAGACACACCATTGATTTGCTATTCAAATATGCTAATGAGGGAGTAACAGGGATCCACAAAAGAACGCTGGTGCAGCGCAGGCTACGCGCTGTGCGCAACAGCTGCATGGCCTGTCTAAAATTAGACCATATAAAAGGTGGTCTAAAATTAGACAATTCGTCTACATGTCAGAGAAAGCAACACCGTTAGTGAGGAGCTGAGCAGTCACACGTGTTGCACAACAATCTGTATGTCAACATGCCAGGGACATCCTCGCTCATAGCTATACTACTGACTTTAGAGGAGCAAAGAAGGAGGAGGGCACGAAGGAGGGCACGTGAGAGGATATACCGCACCCGCATAGACCTCTTTGGCATGAGTGATTCTGAGGTGTATCGCATCTTCAGATTCACCCCTCATGCCATCCTGGAATTAACCATAACCTTGCAGGAGGACATCACCAGCCCAACACACCGCTCACATGCAGTGCAGCCACTGGTCAAGGTCATGGCAACACTCCATGTCCTTGCCAGTGGCTCTTTTCAAAGAACAAGTGGAGTGGTGGCTGGGATGGCACAATCCTCCATGAGCAGATGTGTGCACCACGTTGTCCCCGCAATCCTCACACGCATGGCCAACCAAATCATCAAACCCACCACTAAGGACCTGCGGCTGAAGGCAATGACAGATTTCTACAGAATTGCCAGATTCCCACGCACCGTGGGGGCCATTGATTGCACACATGTGGCACTCCAGCCCCCCCATGAGACAGAGCACATATACCGCAATCGGAAGCATTGGCATTCCATCAACGTACAGGTGATAGTCGATGCCCAAGGTCTCATATGGCACGTACGTGCCAAACACCCCGGATCCAGCCATGACAGCTACATATACAATCAGAGCCCCATCCGAATGGAATTCGAACAGAACGTGTATGGGGACACCTGGCTGGTTGGTGAGTGACATGGGTGGCAGGCATGACTGTCCCCCCCATGATGCACACATCACAAGGGGCACATGCATGACTAACATCCTCCTGTCTTTTCCCTTACAGGTGACTCTGCATATGCACTGGGACCCCATCTCATGACTCCTATCTGGAACCCACAAAAAACCCCAGGAGAGGAAAGATACAATGAAGCCCACGCCCAAACACGTGCAGTGGTGGAGCGCAACGTTGGCCTCCTGAAGTCACGTTTCCATGCCTGGATAAGTCTGGGGGGACCCTGTTGTATTCCCCCAGCTTCGTGTGCCAGATCATCGGTGCATGTTGCTTGCTGCACAACTTCGCAGTGAGAAAGGGCCTGCAGATTGACATACATGATGACCTGACCCCTGAACCAGACAATCCCCCCCTAACCGAGGTTACCCCGTTTTCTAAGGGAAGAGCAGCCAGGAGACTGCTCACATTAGGCATCTTTGCACGTTAAACACACACATTAATCATGGCACAATGAGAATGCATGCATGCACACCACTGTGGTCCCTAGCACAGACACATCACATCCTCATCTAATTGGATTGGCACAAGCCCACCATGCAGGACTTTTGAGCAGCAACGCCACTAGTGTTGCTCACGAATATTCGCATTGCGAATATTCGCTACGAATATTGCATATTCGAGTATTCGCGAATATCTCAAATATCACGGCGAATATTCGCTATTTCGAATATTCGTATTTTTCAAATTTCGCAATAAATTTTGCAAAATCATTCGCAATCAATTTCGCATTCGCGAAATTTCGCATTCGCGAAATTTCGCAATTTTTTTTTTTTTTATAAAATATAGCGAATATTTGTAAATATCGAATATTCGTGATATTTTATCCAAAAAAAAATCGCAAAATTTTGCATTAGCGAAATCTCGCATTGGCGAAAATTCGCATTGGCGAAAATTCACAATTTTTTTTTTTTTTTTATAAAATATCACGAATATTCGATATTAACGAATATTCGCGACCGCATATGTGAATATTCTTCAAAATATTCGCGAAATATCGCGAAATCGAATATGGCGTATTCCGCTCATCACTAAACGCCACGCCACGGCTCCAATTATGTCACTGTACATTCATACACCATTCACACGGACCTGAAGATCACTTCTCCCTGGTCCTGGGGAACCCTTCTCCACCAAAACTGAGGGTGACACCCCTTTACCGGCAGGAATATCACCCCCACATTCCAAAAACATTCACATCACCAAAAAAAAAAAAATGTACAGCAAAAAAAAAAAATTCCAGCAAAAAAAAAAAGGGGGAAAACAAATTAATGCCGTTGGCGTGAGCCACGCCTGGGGCGCCCACGGCCACGGCCCCGGCTCCTCAGGGGAGACTCATGGGGAGGGGGGGTAATCCGGGGAAGGAGGAGCAGCCCCTGGTCTCTGCCCACCTGGCGGCCTGCCCTCCAAGGCCACGGCAATTCTGTTCAGGCCAGCACCTAGTGTTGCCGTGTTGGCCTGGATAGCCTGGGTGAGGGCCCTCACATCCTGCCCAACGTCTGCTGTTGTAGGCTGCTATGCGTTTAAGGCAGTTTGTAAGAGCCCGGGAGTGGCAGTCCAGGTCCCCAAGCGTATCCTTTATGGAGGACAGGCTCTCCTCCATCCGCCCCAAAATCTGGCTGACCTGTCCCAGATGGCGGGTCTGAAGGACCTGGTCCCTTCTCAGATTGGCGGGCAGAAGCTCGGCCACCCCCCTGGTCTTCTGGGACAACTTCCTGCCTCCAGCTGAGGCTTGTGGCCGGGAAGAAAGGGGAGGCCCTTGGGAGAGGAGCCCTGTTGGGGGAGGAGTGGGAGGGGCTAGCCCTTATGGAGGGCTGGCTGCTGCCAGCCAGAGAGGAAGACTCCTCTAAAAACAGCAATCCACTGGCTGACATGACATCCTCCTCCTCCTCAACCTCCTCCTCTTCAACCTACTCCGAGGACTCCGGCCTTGACGGGGGGTCCTCATCAGGCTGTTGTCCCTGGGATGGTGCGGTCAGCCCAGATGGCCCAGCACCCTCCTGCTCATCTGTGGATGACACAAAACATTCACAGGTTGGAGGATCCACACACTTGCCACATATTCCCTTTCACCCCCTCCCCCACACATGCTACACACCTGATAGGGAAAAAAAACCTTACCTGGCATCACGCCTTCATGACTGGAGTCAGAGCCAGGCAGGCCCTCCACTTGTTGTCTATTAAAGGTCTGGGCCACCGTACGCTCCTCCACTGTCAGCCTAACAGGGCATGGTGGGCCCCCTCCTGTGGCCCTGGCATGGGCTACCATTTTGGCCAGCTTCTTTCTGACCAGACGCCAGAGGTCATTGATCTTCTTTTCAATCCCCGACCGTGTCCGGGTCTCCCCCCCCCCCGATGCATTCACCTCGTCAGTAATGTTCTGCAAGATATCACGCCTCTTGGCCGGGGTGGTGTTGGCACTCTCCGGGCCGTGGAGGAAAGGCCCATATTGGGAAATGGCCCGGGCAAGAATGTGTTTCTCCCCCAAAGTAAAATTTAACTTCCCCTTTCTCTCAGTCATACTCATACAAAAACTCTCTCCCAAACAATCAGCAAAAATCACTCACAAAAACAAGCAGGAAAAATCAAGCAAGAAAACAAACAAACAAAAATCTATCAACCAAAAAGTCTCGCAAGCAGTCACCAAAAATCACTTTCAAATATCTTCTAACAGACACTAGATCACACAGTCCACAAATATAACAAAGACAAATCACAACGCAACAAACAACAGCACCTTGCTGTATAGGGAGGGATACAAAGGGATGTACTTTTGCAAAGGAAGTGCGTTTCTATCTGTCTATTTATGCTGTCTGCGTAGTTCACTAATTTTCCCTAGTCCACTTCCAATTTCACTGATTGCGCCGTTCCCGAGTTGTGAGCATGCGCACAGAGGTGCTGACCATGGTCTGCTTCAAGCGCGCATGCGCGAGCCGGCCGGCCCTTCATTTGCATGGGGTCACGGCTCATTTCAATGTAACACGCCCACGTCCTTCCCAATTTGTATTACTCCGCCTTGTGCCTCTGAAATAACGTCGCGCAGGCGCAAATTTCTGCGTAAAACCGATGAGAATAGGGTTATTGCGCCGCTACATTGCGCCAGTCTAACGTAAAGGCTGTGCGCTACGCCGGTCCAATAATGCGCAGATGTACGTGAATCTGGCCCCATACATTTTGCACAAAGCAATCGTTAAATGCATATTGCGATTTTTTTTCTACCAAAAATAGGTAGAAGAATACGTATCGGCCTAAACTGAGGAAAAAATATATATTTTTTATATCTTTTTTGGGGGATATTTATTATAGCAAAAAGTAAAAAATATTGAATTTTTTTCAAAAATGTTGCTCTATTTTTGTTTATAGCGCCAAAAAATAAAAACCGCAGAGGTGATCAAATACCACCAAAAGAAAGCTCTATTTGTGGGAAAAAAAGAACGCCAAATTTATTTGGGAGCCACGTCGCACGACCACGCAATCGTCATTTAAAGCGACGCAGTGCCGAATCGCAAAAAGTGGCAAGGTCCTTTAGCTGCACAATGGTCCAGGTCTTAAAGCGGAGGTTCACCCAAAAATCAAAGCTCTGACATTAGATCCAGCATACTGCTAACATCTGCAGTATGCTGGTGGTTTTTAATTTTTTTTTGTACTTATCGTTTTATGAGTCGTTGTTATCCGGCTCCGAGCGGGGAATCCTGCGGGGAATGGGCGTTCCTAAGCAAAGAGGAGTCGAATGAAGGGCTGCTAAAGCAAGTCACGCCTTGCGAAAATACCCGAGTGTCACTTCTGGTATTTTCGGAAGGCGTGACGCGCCTTAGCAGCCCGTCAATCAACTTCTCTTGGCTTAGGGACGCCCATTCCCCGCAGGATTCCCCGCTCGGAGCCGGATACCAACGGCTCATAAAACGATAAGTACAAAAAAAAATTTAAAAACCCCTAGCATACTGCAGACGTTAGCAGTATGCTGGATCTAATGTCAGAAAGTTGATTTTTTGGGTGAACCTCCGCTTTAAAGGATCACTAAAGGTATTTTTTTTTTTTTTTTAGCTAAATAGCTTCCTTTACCTTACTGCAGTACTGGTTTCATGTCCTTATTGTTCGTTTTTGCTTTGAAGTTGCTGTAATCCTGCTCTGTTCTCCACACTTCCTGCTTGTCTGTTTCCTTATAACCACAGTGCTGGGAGCTTTCTCACGGTGGTCTAAGCTGTCATTACTGTGTGTCTAAAACTTCCCAGAACCAATCAGATTCATTTTAAAAACAAAACACTGCCCTGGATTTGTTTGTTTTTGTTCTGTGTGTCTATTTCTACTTTGCAGAAACATGAAGCCAGTTCAAAAGTGAAACTAACCTGCAGGCACATTATATGATTGATTTTTATCTATTTTTAATCATTTTGAAAAGGAATCAGTTAACTTGTCTCTATACCCTGTAAACAGTCATTTCAGCAAAATTTTTTTTTTCCTTTAGTGACCCTTTAAGTGGTTAATGACGGGGAAAAGGGCAAATTATGAGATGGGGAAATTGGCAAAAGCAGCCCAAACGGTGGCACCATTTGAATGGAACTTCCCCTTTATACTGCCGTTGTACATGCTGTACGTCATCGCACTTTGCTCAAGCATTTTTTTTCATGGTCGTTTGTATGCAAGGCAGGCTTGAGAGAAATCACGTCGAGAAAAACATAGTTTTTTCCATGACATGAAAAACGGTCGTGTGTACGCGGCATAAGAATTTGTAAATTGTACAGAGATTTCCCATAACTTACAGTATGTAGGACTTACTGATGGTTTCTAATGGATGTTCAGTTGGCATAATCATTAGACATGTGCATTCATTTTCGTTAGAATGCATTTTCGTCCGAAAATCAGGTATTTTCGTTATCGTTTTAACAAACGATAACGAAAGTGCAGAGAACGAAGACCAAAAGATCCGACATAAAAAATGCTTTATTTTCGTTTTCGTTGCGATAACAATTCGATATAGAGAGATTCGACATGACGCTGACTGAATACAGTGAATAGCAATCTGTCTATCGAACCTGATATACACACACATACGGTACTTTTCGACATAGAGAAAAGATTCGACGCTATAGGGAAAAGATTTGACGCTATAGGGAAAAGATTTGACGCTCTAGGGAAAAGATTTGACGCTCTAGGGAAAAGATTCAAAACTATAGGGAAAAGATTCAACGCTATAGGGAAAAGATTTGACGCTCTAGGGAAAAGATTTGACGTTCTAGGGAAAAGATTCGACGCTCTAGGGAAAAGATTCAAAGCTATAGGGAAAAGATTCAATGCTATAGGGAAAAGATTCGACATTATAGAAATAATAGATTAGACATTACAGAGAATAGATTTTGATTTATGAGAAAATAGATTCGACATTATAGAGAGAGAATAGATTCGACATCCACATTATAGAGAGATAATAGATTCTTACTAGTCATACAACTTCGGAATATTCGACAGGAAATGTACAATTCGGCGTAAAGTTTCGATGTTCCGTCGAATATTCTTTTTTTTTTTTTTTTTTTTTTTTTTTTTTTTAAAGTGTATTTTTGTGCGTGAACTCGAGAGAGAGGAGCCAGACTGTAGGAGTTGGGAGTAGGCAGACCCTCCCCCCGGAGGCAATCGCCATCCTTCTCCATGCCCCTGGTGGCAATGGCGGGTGTGAAGGGGGGCCTCCCACTCACCCCGCCCTACCTGCTCCTCTTGGGAGCCCAACTGGGGCCCAACGGGACCACAATGGGGCAGAGGGACTCCCCCTATGAGGGAGTGAGGGGGCCTAGCCCACCCAGCCAGCCCCGTAGGTCCTTCGCCTCTCTTTATTTTAAGAGACCGCATGGCCAAAGTGCATGTGTTTTAAACCAATTTTGTGTGCGTGCAAGTGTGGTGGTTTTTGTGGGGGGGGGGGGGGGGTGGGCGTACTAAGCACAGGCGTACCTTGCATAGCACACCCACCGGGAGCCGGGCTGAGACCACCAAACTCAATTCACATGTAGCCGAGACCGGGATGCGAACCCTTGGCTGCAGAGGTGAATGGCTTGTCAGCGCAGTGCCAATCACGTTGAGCCACCACAGCTCCCTCCGTCGAATATTCTTGACCATTCAACACCATTCGACAGAAACCAAGTATAATATCTGGATTTTCGGATGAAAGCTATTCCCCAACGAAAAATGAAATAAATCAAAAAGATTTTCGGGAGTAACTAAATAACATTTTTTCCGGACGAAAACGAAAAAACAAAACAAAATATTCCAGTCTGCACATGTCTAATAATCATTAAAAATAACACTGGGATTAAAATGTATAATATGGCCCATATACAGGGCCACTGATGGCTGCTGCAAGGTTTTCATTGGACAGCCATGGGTTAAATACATAACCATGCTCCCCTCCCTCTGCTAAAAGCCATTAGGTTTCAGACTAATACGTTTAGCAGAGACGGCCCCTGACGGAGGATCATACATGACTGGCCCTAAGCTGCATTTTCATTTTACATGTTCGCTCAGGAAACTTGGAGCCTCTGTAATGGTGGAAAAATAAAATGCTATTTAGACCGCTGACTGTGCCCTCACTTTGGGAATGCTACATTTTCCCAAAGGACAAAAAATGGAGAGACGTGGTCAAGGAAAGGTACAAGGACAACAATATCTGGATTGTGTATCCCGAAAACCAACTGCTAGACACATACTATGATGCAATACGAAGCATGCTGCACCACCGGGGGTGGCTATATCCCGGATCCTAGATAAAGCAAGCTACTGGCATGTTTTATGATGACCTGTTCTAAGAAGTCAGATGGATGTTAGCCTTTTACACTTAACATTAATATATTAGGGGTTATTTACTAACATAGGTGCAAAGTGCAGCAGCAGAGAAATCAATCAATACAGCAAATCCAAGCAGTCAGCTTTAAGTTAGTCAGCTTCAGCAACCAGGCTGCCGATAAGCGTGCCTACAAGCTGCTTTTAATACCCCCCGTAAATCCAATAGTTTGAGCTCATTCCACTTCTAGTTGAGATTTTGCTTGTAGCCAGTGTTGCCAACCTACCAGATTGAAATTTACTGACACAACACGCAAAACTAACTGGAACAGCCAACATTTTACTGACATTTCCAAAAGTTACAAAATTACAGTGCAAATTAGAGTATTTAGGCTACAAAAAAATACAATATGCAATTAACAATATGATTTAAAGGGTCACTAAAGGAAAAACATTGTTTAGCTAAATAGCTTCCTTTACCCTAATGCAGTCCTGGTTTAATGTCCTCGTTGTTCGTTTTTGCTGTAAACCTTCTCTGCTCTGCACACTTCCTGGTTGTCTGTTTCCTTATGAAAAAAGTCATGGGAGCTTCTCTCTGTGGTCTCTAATCGAGGAGGTGTGTCTAAAACCCCTCAGCACCAATCAGTTTAATTTTAAAAACAAACACTGCCCTGTATTGGCTCTGTGTCTCTGTCCTTCACAGAAGCATGAAACTAGATGAAAAACGAAACTGAAACTGCAGGCACATTATATGATTGATTTTTATCTGTTTTTAATCATTTTTAAAAGGAATCAGTTAACTATTATGACTCTATATCCTGTAAACAGTCATTTCAGCAAAAACATTGTTTTCCTTTACAACTCTTTTAAAGGGTCACTAAAGGAATTTTTTTTTTTTTTTTTAGCTAAATAGCTTCCTTTACCTTACTGCAGTGCTGGTGTCATGTCCTCATTGTTCATTTTTTGCTTTGATGTTGCTGTAATTCTGCTCTGATCTCCACACTTCCTGGTTGCCTGTTTTCTGCACAGTGCTGGGCGCTTTCTCACTGTAGTCACTAATCAAGGAGGTGTGATTACTGTGTGTAAACTGAAACTGGGTTGGTGCTGAGGGGTTTTAGACAAACCATCACTGCCCTCTATTGGCTCTCTGGCTCTGTACATCAGAGAGACAGGAAATAACAGCAAAAACTAAACTAGAACTGTAGGCACATTATATGATTGATTTTTATCTATTTTTAATCATTTTTAAAAGGAATCAGTTAACTTTTATGTCTCTATACCCTGTAAACAGTATTTTTTTTCCTTTAGTGACCCTTTAAGGTAGATAATAAGGCAAAAAACATATTTCTTATTTTTTTAATATAGTAAGTAGCTCAGGGAATGTCCTCAGATGGGCAAGAAATTAGAATAGGCGGCACACACACATAAAATTGACTCTCACAGTGACACGACACATCCCCTCCTGAGTCACATTGACAGTCTCTCTCCAAGCCTAGTGGTCCCTTCAGTCCACTCCAGTCCAAACAGCACTGACGGTCCCAGCCTGCCTTGCTCCCATACCACAGACCCGCACACACGGCTCTGGACGCTCTACGTGGCTCCCTTGCACCATGACATCACATGACATGCTCAGGCACAGCCTCCGCCAGAGCAGTCCAATCACACTGTGGCAAGTAGGGATGAGCTCCGCGTTCGATACGAACATATGTTCGACTCGAACATTGCCTGTTCGATCGTTCGACGAAATTCAAACAAAACAGGTCGTTCGCACCAAATTCAAGTGACGCGCAACGGCCTATAATTCACTGCGGCATTGCGCGCTGATGATTGGCCAAACATGCACTATGACCTTGCATGCTTGGCCAATCACAGCGCGGAAAAAACTGAGAGCCATAATTGGCCAAAGCCAGGGTGGGTTTGGCCAATTATGGCTCAGGGCTTTAGCACACGTCCCACACTATAAAAGGCCGCCTGCTGGGCGGCCTCGTGTAGTGTGTTGCGGTTGTTAATGAAAGCAGTCAGAGAGACAGAGAGATTGTCTTTATATAGCTAGATAGAGCAGGCAGGCTAGTCAGTTTAGCTTAATTTACAGTATGTAAAGAATATATATACATCCCTAGGAGTTGTACATATATTTATACACTGTATAGCTTAGCTAGATCAGTTCTTCCTAATTTACTGGCAGGCAGGTGATTGTGCTATTTAAAGACGTTATCACAAGTATAGACACCCAGCAGGTACAATATTTAAAGGAATTTTTTTATTTTTATTATTTAAGCATCAATAAAATCACTGCTCCTGGAGCAGTGATTTTAATGATGCTTAACTTTAAAAAAAAAAAAGAAAAATTCCTTTAAATGTTGTACCTGCTGGGTGTCTATAGTTTGCCTGTGAAAACGTCTTTGAGAACCCGGGTCTTGCCTCAGGGAACATGTATCAATGGAAAAAAAGTTTTAAAAACGGTCGTTTTTTTCAGGAGTCCTGCTCCTGAAAAAACGACTGTTTTTTAAACTTTTTTCTATTGATACATGTTCTCTGGGGCAAGACCCGGGTTCTCAAAGACGTTTTTCAACAATAACTTGAATATTGGTCTTTAAAATTATCGTTTTTGAATTCGAACGTTTGAGTCCCATAGACTTCAATGGGGTTCTAAATGTTTGCGCGAACCCGCGGTCTGTTCGAACGTTCTGGGGCGAACCGAACGCGGGGGCAAGCACTCGGATGGTCCCATCCGGACCAAGCCGAGCCTCACAGACATATTTTTTACTGGCAACCTTTTACTCTTAGGCTGCATTCACACCTGAGCATTTTGTCGCCTGAAGCGCGACGCTCAAAAACGCTAGAGGGGAAAAAAAACATTATTCTCTATTGGGATGGTTCACATCTCCACTCCAAAACGCCGAACGCCTGAAGCTCAAACAATTTTCCGGACCCTTTTTTGTCACGCAAATCGGATGGCTTGGGCGTTTTACATTGGTGACAAGCGGTAAAAAACGCTGCAATTTGTCGCGGCAAATCACGGTAAAAAAAATTCACAAATCGCAACGCTCAGGTGTGAATGCAGCCTCAGGCCTCGTACACACGACCGAGAATCTCGTCGTAAATGAAACTTCTTTTTCCTCGACGAGTTTCTTGTCAGGCTTGTCGAGAATCTTGCCAAGCTTTCTTTGCATACACACTGTCAAGACAAAATCTCGTCGTTCTCAAACGCGGTGACGTACAACACGTGTGACGGCACTATAAAGGGGAAGTTTGTATCCACTGGCACCACCCTTGGGGCTGCTTTTACTAATCTCATGTTACTGCGTGTTAGTAAAAGTTTGGTGAGAGACGATTTGCGCTTTTCAGAACGATACTGTCACCAAAGGTGCGCTCCCGTCTCATACTTTATTCTGAGCATTACAAACATACATACATACATACATTTTCTTTAAATACAAAGTCGCACGACCGCGCAATTATTAGTTAAAGTGAGGCAGTGCCATATCGCAAAAAATGGATCGGTCACGGTCAGGAATGGGGTAAATCCTTCCGGGGCTGAAGTGGTTAAAATTAGCTTTTTCCTTTGCTCTGCATGGTCAAACCACAGGTTTTGCAGGTTTTGCTTTAAGGATGGTGTACAAACCACAAAATATTTAGACATATGTTACATTTAATTCCCAGCCATTGCACGTTCTTGCATGCCTGTAGCACCCACGGGCAAAATAACACAACACAAAAAGAAGATTCACACTGAAGCAACAGAGGTAGAGAAAGCAAAAATGTGGTGTCAGAGTGAAATTCTAAAGCAACTAAATCAGAGTTCTTAACACAATTAGAACTGTAATTAATGTTAGATTGATTGCAGTTTAGCAGTATGAGTAAACTATGAAAGAGGTGCGCTAATTGGCACTATGGTATGTGAGTTTTCAGCAATTTGAGGCAACAACTAACAGAGTTCCAAAGTGGCCAAATATCATTTGCTATGCAACATGACAGATAAAATTTGCTGAAGTTCACCAACAGAGATAAACTGTAGATGGACACAGATGGACAATGGGAAAAATCTGGGGCAGCTCTACATAAAGACCAATCAGTTTTCATTTTTTTTTTTTTTTTTTCAAAGCTTAACCACTTTTATGCAGCTAAAGAACATGGCCCCTTTTTGCGATTCGGCGCTGCGCCGCTTTAACTGACAATTGCGCGGTCGCGTGACGTGGCTCCCAAACAAAATTTGCGTCCTTTTTTCCCCACAAATAGAGCTTTCTTTTGGTGGTATGTGATAACCTCTGCGGTTTTTATTTTTTGTGCTATAAACAAAAAAAGAGCGACAATTTTGAATTTTTTTTTATATTTTTTACTTTTTGCTATAATTAATATCCCCAAAAAAGACATACATTTTTTTCCCCTCAGTTTAGGCCGATACGTATTCATCTATATATTTTTGGTAAAAAAAAAATCGCAATGAGCGTTTATTGATTGGTTTGCGCAAAATTTATAGCGTCTACCAAATAGGGGATAGTTTTATTGCATTTTTATTAATATTTTTTTTTTCTAGTAATGGCGGAGATCAACGATTTTTATCGTGACTGCAACATTATGGCGGACACATAGGACACTTTTGACACTATTTTGGGACCATTGTAATTTTTACAGCGATTAGGGCTATAAAAATGCACTGGTTAGTGTAAAAATGACACTGGCAGTGAAGGGGTTAACCAGGAGGGGGCCTGTAGGGGTTAAGTGTTCCCTAAGGGAGTGTTCTTACTGTGCATGTGACTTCACTGATCATAGTTCCCTATGACATGGAACAGACGATCAGTGACAGCCACACTAGGAAACATGGGGAGAGGTTTGTCTATACTTACCTCTCCCCGTTCTTCCTCTCTGTGACCCGATCTTGGCATACCGGCGGCGATCGGGTCCGTTGTTCCCATAGTCCATCCAGTTTAACCTGTGTAGGTGTACATGTGTCAGTGTCAATAATAATTTCCCATATCCCTGTATGTTGTTTTTTTTAAGATGTACATCCAAGAGTCTTTTAAAAATATTCATACTCCCGCAGCCACCACCAATTGTGGAATAGAGTTCCACATCCTTATTGCCCTGACATTGAAGAACCCCCTGCACAGTTTAACCACTTAAGGACCGCCGCATGTACATTTACGTAGGCAGAATGGCACGTACAGGCACATTGGCGTACCTGTACGTCTCTGCCTAGACGTGGGTCGGGGGTCCGATCGGGACCTCCCCCCGGTACATGCGGCGGTCCCCGTGGCTGTCCGAGCGATCGGGGATGAGGGGCGGCTGTTCGTTTTTGTCCACCCCCTCTGGATCGCTCCCAGCCAATCCGCGCACTCCCCCTGCGTGTCACTTCCTCTGCCTGTGTAAACACAGGAAGGGGGAAGTGATGTAATCTCTCCTCTCGGCGGTATTTTCAACCGCAGCTGAGGAGAGAAGACATCACAAGTGAGTCTGCACCAACACTACACTGACACCAGTGACACATAGGCACATTAATCCCCCCGATCAGCTCCCCCCCCCACCCCCCTGTCACAGTGTCACTGAATGCAGTGATCATATATGTACTGATCACTGCATTTAGTGTCAGTGTGACAGTTAGTGTAACAGGCAGTTAGTGTTAGGTTCAGGGTAGCCCCGTCCCCTCCCTAATAAAGTTTTAACCCCTTGATCACCGCCCTAGTTAACCCTTTCACTCCCTATTGCCAGTGTCACTAAGCGATCATTTTTCTGATCTCTGTATTAGTGTCACTGTTGCCGCTAGGTAGTTAGTTTTTTTTTTATTGCAATTTTTTTTTTACTAAAGACATGTGGCTGAATACATTTTGACCTAAATGTTTGACTAAAATTTATTCGATTTTTCTTATAACAAAAAGTAAGAAATATTGTTTTTTTTTTTCAAAAATGTCGCTCTATTTTTGTATATAGCGCACAAAATAAAAATCGCAGAGGTGATCAAATACCATCAAAGGAAAGCTCTATTTGTGGGAAGAAAAGGACGCAAATTTTGTTTTGGAGCCACGTCGCACGACCGCGCAATTGTCTGTTAAAGCAACGCAGTGCCGAATTGTAAAAATGCCTCTGGGCATTTAGCAGCATATTGGTCCGGTCCTTAAGTGGTTAAGGTTAAACTGCTTCTCCTCCAATCTCATTGTGTGGCCCCGTGTCCTCTTACACTCCCTGGGACTGAATAGTTTTTTTCCCTATGTTGGGATCCCCATTGAGGTATTTGTAAATCGCTATCATGTCCCCCCCTCAAGAGAGAATACATTTAATGTTTGCAGCCGCTCCTCGTAATTGAGGTCCTTCAGTTATTAATTTTGTTGCCCTTCTTTGGACTCCCTCCTGCTCCAGCACATCCCTTATGAGGACTGGTGACTAGAACAGAATAATCCAGATGTGGTCTAACCAGAGTTTTATATAGTGGCAGGATTATTGTTTTATCCCTGGAGTATATACATTTTTTTATGCATGCTAATATTCTGCCTGCTTTGGTAGCTGCAGCTTGACATTGCATGCTATTACTCAATCTGTCATCTACTAGGACCCCCAGATCTTTCTCCATCCTTGATTCCTCCAGAGGTTTTCCACCTAGTGAATAATTAGCATTTATGTTTTTTGCTCCCAGGTGCATTACTTTACATTTCTCCACATTAAACCTCATTTGCCATTCGTCTGCCCACTCCATTATTTTATTCGGGTCATTCTGCAAAATTTCTATATCATGTAAAGCCCCGTACACACAATCAGAATTTCTGATGGAAAAAGTCAGATTTTGCACTCTCCAGTTTTAGTAAATCGACCTGATAATGCTCAACAAATACATAAAGCAGAAGTTTCACATTGGTGGCTTTTGAAATTAGAACAAATTACTTGTTAGTAATTTCTGGTAATTTGTCTACTACCTGTAGCAATCCTCCTGACTAGTTTTATAAAAATGTTGAACTATAAAAGTTTCCCTAAAACTAAAAATGTCGCTTAAACTTTTTTATATAAGTCTAAATTGCATTGATTAAATCACAACAGTACTGTATTTGATTATTATAACTTTAAGTGTATGTTACTCCGGCCTTTCATATTTCTGTTATGTGTCTGTGTTACCATGTACTTAAATTAAAAAGTATCCTCTTTGCATTGATTCCTTTGTGTAAAGTACCTGGTGATCCTGCCAGTCCCCCTATTTTCCTATTTCAAGCTGACCACGCTAGGCAGGAGAGAGTACATATATCCAAGCGTGGTCAGTTTACTTCTATGAATTCAGACATCTATTGACACCCCCCACAATTCTTCACTAGTAAGATCAGTGTACTGCTGCTTCTCTGCCTCCTGCTGACACGCCCCCCTACAGTATCCACCTCCACCTTACTAAGCCCCTTATGCAGCTGAGAACAGAGGTTGTGTGAACACTTATAAAATAAATAAATAAATGAAAAGCTATTTATTGTTTTAACTACTCTAGTGTAGTGATATTCCCCGTGTTGTCCTCACATGTTGTTGCTGAAGTTTAAAGTGTCATGACTTACTTTTCCCTATGTCCATGTATTCAGTCACCGGCTAGCTTTCGCCTGTTCAGCAAAGTGGCAGGCAACATCCTGTTGTCCACTCTGTGTTGCATTCCAAATGTGCTAATGGAATCAAAATACATATTCCAGCTGTATCAATGAGCTCTCTTTGTCAAATCTAACCACTGTTCCTGTGGCAGTGCTGGACCGAGGGATTGTGGGATATGTAGTTATGTCACAGAAGTGTAAGTTCTTAGATTACGGACAGAGGTCATGTATTAAAGTGTTACTAAAGACTGCAAGTTTAGGAGATATTCACTGTACCTACAGTTAGGCCTTATTATATGTTATTTGTAGCTACAAGTAAAAAAAAATGTGTGTGTGTGTGTGTATATATATATATATATATATATATATATATATATATACTGTACTACAACCATAGGGTGTGCACCCCAAAGCTCAAACACTCCCTACCGATCACTCACGATGTACATTCAGAAAGGGAAGGGACCAGTATTTAATGGCCCGTTGCCACATTCATCCTAAAACATCCCAGCAGCAATAGCTGGCAGGAGAGGATAGGAGGAAAGCCAGCAGCACTGCGGGGGGAAGGGGGGGAGCCAAGGCAGTAGGGCGAATCTTTGCTGCACACACAGGGTGATTAGGGTGTGCCTGGGCACACCTGGCACACCCTGTGCACACGCCTATGACTACCACTTTAAGAAAAAGAGAATTGAAGTTGAACTTGAAGCACTAACTGTGTAAGTATATCAGGCTGTATCTATCTGTGCTCATAGCCAATTAACCGGCGATTTTAAATAATGTATGGGTGTTTCTATCTATAATGTACCTTTGGTGTGAAGTACTTTAAAATAGAAATCTAATACAAGGCAAGCTGCAGCTATTGTGTCTCTCTCAATTACGCCCGTGATGGATATGGAAGCACGCTGTCTGTGCAGGTTTTTCAGACTTGGCAAGGCATATGAAGGGTGATGATTTAGTAGCTGTTTAGAAATGTTTACTTTCTGTAAATTAACATTCCCCAGGGGAGATGCAATGATGTGTATGAAGCACAGAGCGACACTCCTCACCACTCCAAACTATCATGTTGGTGCTTTTTATGAATTAATTTATAACAGCCACGCCAGGCTCACCCATCATCTGCCAGAATACTGACGTAAAAAACGTTTTGTGAATCAAGGCCTAAGCTACAATTCTTCTAATACCTCCGTCATCGGACCTGGCACAATTCAAGCTGCCTCCACAAAACAGCTTATTGAAGCAAACACTTAGGCAATTATTTAATAACGTGATGAAAACAGCAATTAAGATCGGCAATCCACAGCAGCCAATTACATATTAGCTTTTACCAATGTGGTGCAGCCAGGCTAATGAATGCTTAGCAAAGATTGTTTATTAAGAGTTCATCTTATACAGCTGCTGGTAACGTTAGGATGGAACTACATGGCCATAGGAGTTAAAAAAAAAGCAGGTGATCAAGTGACAAAAAAAGGCAGCTGTGGTGGCTCAACGTGATTGGCACTCACCTCTGCAGCCAAGGGTTCGGATCCCGGTCTCGGCTACATGTGAATTGAGTTTGGTGGTCTCAGCCCGGCTCCCGGTGGGTGTGCTATGCATGGTACGCCTGTGCTTAGTACGCCCACCCCCCCCCCCAAAAACCACCACACTTGCACGCACACGAAATTGGTTTAAAACACACGCACTTTGGCCATGCGGTCTCCTAAAATAAAGAGAGGCAAAGGACCTACGGGGCTGGCTGGGTGGGCTAGGCCCCCTCACTCCCTCATAGGGGGAGTCCCTCTGCCCCATTGGGGTCCTGTTGGGCCCCAGCTGGGCTCCCAAGAGGAGCAGGTAGGGCGGGGTGAGTGGGAGGCCCCCCTTCACACCCGCCATTGCCACCGGGGGCATGGAGAAGGATGGCGAATGCCTCCGGGGGGAGGGTCTGCCTACTCCCAACTCCTGCAGTCCGGCTCCTCTCTCTCGAGTTCACGCACAAAAATACACTTTAAAAAAAAAAAAAAAGTGACAAAAATTTCAAAAATGTTCAAACGCAATTCTCAGTCAAGCGATAATAAAGGAATGTTCAACAGGACATTGTGTTTCCCCCAAATTACACAAAGTTGAGGGAAGAGGCGACTAATTGCAGTAGTCACCCAGAATATATGGAGAAAATTTTTTACTACTACTACCCATAGCTCCCAACTGTCTCTGATTTGGAGGGACTATCCCTGATTTGGAGCAATGTCCCTCTGTCCCACTTTCCCCCTCATGTGTCCCTCATTTTCTTTCAAAAAGTGGTTCCCAGTGCTAAACCTTTTATCCATATTGTAAATTGCTGCATTTGTAAATTTTAAAAGCCAATACGAAGGAATATTAATGGTAATAAAAAACCTTGTGGATTTATTTAACTTTTTTTTTGTTAATTCTCCTTTAAGGGTGTGTGACAGGGGGCGTGTCCTAGGCCTCCATACATTTGCTAGTAGGTGACCCTCACTCCCATTTCAAAATGTTGGGAGGTATGCTACTACCAACAAACTTTTGGAGAATTTTGCTAGGGTCTGCAATCGCTTACATCTCTGGCACCCAACCTGTGGCCCAGGGCTAGGGATGAGCCGAACACCCCTGGGTTTGGTTTGCACCAGAACCTGCGAACAGACCAAAAGTTTGTGTGAACTTTAGAACCCAGTTAAAGTCTATGGGAGTCGAACGTTTGAAATCGAAAGTACTAATTTTAAAGGCTAAATAAGTTATTGTCCTAAAAAGTATTTGGGGACCCGGGTCCTGCCCCAGGGGACATGTATCATTGCAAAAAACGTTTTAAAAAACGTCCGTGATTTTAACCTCCCTGGCGGTCTTCCCGTGTGTGGCACGGGGTGAGATTTTAAAGCTACGATCGGTAACCCCGTGCCACACACGGACTTGCCTCGCTGGATGCAGAAAAAAGTTTACTTACCTTTTCTCTGCGATCCAGCGATGAATCCCCGCAGTACACGGCGGGCGGATGTCCGCCTGATGCTGTGTGTTCCGCCGATTCCCTTCCCTGCGAGCGTCGCGACGTAGGGGGGGGAACGGCGCCAAATTTAAAAAAGTAAACAAACACTATACATACAGTACACTGTAATCTTATAGATTACAGTACTGTATGTAAAAAATACACACCCCCCATGTCCCTAGTGGTCTGCCCTGTACACTACATGTCCTTTTATATAATAAAAACTGTTCTTTCTCCCTGCAAACTGTAGATTGCCCATAGCAACCAAAAGTGTCCCTTTATGGCAAAAATTGTTTTAGAGCAGCTAAAAACAGCGATAATAAATCAGAATCACTTGCAGAATTTAGCGATAGCGATTTGTGGGGAAATTCGTCATAAAACAAAAAAAATAATGACAGCAAAAATTCTGCAACTGAGCAAATTTCAGTGATTTTGATTTGATTACATTATTGAATAATTTTACTATAATTATATTATTATTTGTTATAATTTTTTATAATTATTTATTATATAATTTTTAATAAGAAAAAAAAAAGACTCTTGTTTGGATAGATTTCAGTGAGTTATTCCTAAGAATTACAAGCCTACAGTATAAAACGCCAAATTCCCTTGCAAATAATGGTACCGCTTTCAACACCTAAAATCTTAAAGAATCATACCGCCAGGGAGGTTAATAAGGAGCAGTGATTTTAATAATGCTTAAAGTGAAACAATAAAATTGAAATATTCCTTTAAATTTCGTACCTAGGGGGGTGTGTATAGTATGCCTGTAAAGTAGCGCTTGTTTCCTGTGCTTAGAACTGTCCCTGCACAAAATGTAATTTCTGAAGGAAAAAAGTAATTTAAAATCTCCTTCTGGTCTGGTATGGATATTAAGGGGAACCCTGCATCAAATTATAAAAAAATTATGTGGGGTTCCCCCCAAATATCCATTCCAGACCCTTCAGGTCTGGTATGGATTTTAAGGGGAACTCCACCCCAAATTTTAAAAATGTTTTATGAATGACTTTTCCCTGTATTCCCGGGAGCCGACAATTCATTATTTCCTTCAGAAATGACACTTTGTGCAGGGACAGTTCTAAGCATGGGAAACAAGCACTACTTTACAGGCATACTTTACACTCCCCCCCAGGTACAACATTTAAAGGAATATTTCACTTTTATTGTTTCACTTAAATGAATTATTAAAATCACTGCTGCCAACAAAAACACAGTTTTTGCATTGATACGTGTCCCCTGGGGCAGGACCCTGGTCCCCAAACACTTTTTATTACAATAACTTGCATATTAGCCTTTAAAATTAGTACTTTAGATTTCAAATGTTCGAGTCCCATAGACTTTAACAGGGTTCTAAAGTTCACACAAACTTGCCGCGAACACCCCAAATAGTTTGCTGTTCGGTGAACAGGCAATGTTCGAGTCGAACATGAGTTCTACTCGAACTCGAAACTCATCCCTACCCAGGGTCTGGTGCTGCTCTACCCCCTGGTGTCTTCACTCCCAGTCTGAGACTTGGATCTCCACTGGCGGGGTCTCCCACTGGCAGGCGTGTATCCAGACAGAGGATCTGTAGTTACACCCATAATTTTCACAGCAATGTTCACACTACTGTAGGTTACTTGCTTTTCTCACTGATAACCAATATATTTTACATTCATACCAGGAGTATCTCTGTGTGTGCAGATCTGGCTGGGTTTTTCCCTACGATGGTCACCGCCGCTGACAATTTCTTGTAGCATGGCCACAGTCTCTGCCCATCTCAGTTGTGAATGGAACTCAGGGTTACATTAAATACCTTTTCTCATCAGCAGTATATAGCAGTCTTGTGGCTTCTATCAGTGTCTGGTTAAAGCTTGTAGGAGGAGTTTAAATTCTCCTCTGATTGTCTACATGAAGGCTACATGACCCCTGACCCACTGTCTAGACAGTGCGGATTGGCCCTGTGCTGATCACATGCACTCTCCCAAGAAGAAAAAAACTCTCTTGCAATACAAACTAAACTGAGCATGTGCAGGTTGCCCACAAAGCTCTATTCTATCAGGAGATGGACTGGGGACTGTGGAGGAAGGGAAGGATTTGTGCATACAGGATCAAACAGCCTTTTTACACAATGCAGAGGATTAACCCCTTAGGTTTCACAGTGAGTATAACAAGCATGCTTTACTGCGTATACAGACTGATTTTACTGTCATGGGTTTAGTAACACTTTAATTGTTAGGTTAAATGTTGAATGTTAGGGGTCTTCTTTGACCCTAGAGATACCTTAGCAAGGAAGGATACTTAGGGCAACATTAGGAGTGTTACTTATTTCTGGCAACAACATCATGGGGCTATAACTACTGTACCAAGCTCTCAGCACCACCAAAAAAAGTTATGTGCGATACCATGCATTTGAGCTCCTGATAGTCTTAGAAATGTTCTCATCAGCATTTGCTGTCCTTGTTTCCTTAAATTCAGCGGCTTAATTTATCGACAAATGTCCAGCTAAAGAAGACAATATAATTTATTGTAATGTCATTAGTGGCATTGGTGCAGCACATTCGGACCCCGGTACTGTCTAGCAAGTACTTTCTGGAAAATGCAGTCCTGCTCAATTTCTAAGATGCTGTAAAAGGATATTTAAGGCCGAAAAAATGGCAAATTCGTGATGAAAGGCAAAAAAACACAGGAAAACGTGAGCCGATGAAAATCTAGCCGGAGTATTGTACAAGGAAATAATTCTGCCAGTAGCAGTTACAGTACATGATCTGAGGTTAGACAGCCGGAAGGAACTGGGCAGACTGTGTGAAATGTGGTATCAATCCCATATCACTTTCTCCTTCTGCCTAAGCTATATTTAGATTAGGCACAGCACCATTTGGCAATGTGATAATTATTAGGACAGATTATTGAAATCAATGAAAATAATGGATTTTTTCAGGCTGAATTTAGAGGCATATTGCTCAACAACCAAAACCTTTTAAATTCAATTTCATGGGCGATTAACCCATGTTTATGAGCGAAAACAGAGTTGTAACGTGGGGCCATTTAAACATTTTCCAATGAACACATGAAAACAAAACTTTTCGAACAAAACTTTTTTTACCTTTATATTACACAAAAAAGGTGGGCCCTGTTGCAACTTGCTATCAGTTGAGTCTTGTTGCCAGTGGCGGCTGGTGCTAAAATGTTTTGGGGGGCGCAAAAAAAACGAAAAAAAAAAAAAACAGCATTTGCAGCCTTACTGTGCCCATCAAACGCAGCTACTGTGCCCACCAATTGCCGCCACTGTACCCATCAAACATAGCCACTGTGCCCATCAAACATAGCCACTGTGCCCATCAATTGTCGCCACTGTGCCATCAATTGTCGCCACTGTGCCATCCCATCAAACGCAGCCACTGTGCAATCAATTGTTGCCACTGTGCCATCAATTGTCGCCACTGTGCCATGCCATCAAACGCTGCCACTGTGCCATTCCATCAAACGCAGCCACTGTGGCATCAATTGTCGCCACTGTGCCATCAATTGTCGCCACTGTGCCATGCCATCAAACGCAGCCTCTGTGCCCATCAATTGTCACCACTGTGCCCATCAATTGTCGCCACTGTGCCATGCCATAAAACGCAGCCACTGTGCCATCAATTGTTGCCACTGTCCCATGCCATTAATTGTTGCCACTGTGCCCATCAATTGTCGCCACACTTCCCATCAATTGCCACCAGTTTGCCCCCTCAAAAATTGCCAGTTTGCCCCATAAAATGCTGCCCATCAATTGTCACCACTGTGCCCATCAATTGTCGCCACTGTGCCATGCCATCAAACGCAGCCACTGTGCCATCAATTGTTGCCACTGTGCCCATCAATTGTTGCCACTGTCCCATGCCATCAATTGTTGCCACTGTGCCCATCAATTGTCGCCACTGTACCCATCAATTGCCACCAGTTTGCCCCCTCAAAAACCGCCAGTTTGCCCCATAAAATGCTGCCAGATTGCCCCCTCAAATACCACCAGATTGACCCCCCACCCGCCACTTACCTTTCTCGGGTCAGCAAGCCTTCCTCCATGCTCCCTCGATGTCTTCTCCCGCTCTCGATGTCGCTTCAGCCAATCAGGTTACTGGTAGACAGACCCGGTAAACCTGATTGGCTGAGACACGTGTCAGTGTTAACCAGGGAACACACACCCTGTGCGTCCCCTGGTAAACTATTTGGAAGCCGATTATATCCCACAGGCTGTGATCTGGAAGCCTATCAGAGCCGCTGACACTTCAAAAACCAAGCAACTGCTGTTATTCAGATAGCCGGCCCTCACCACTGGGCCGGCCATCTGAATAGTGGGCGGCAGCGGCACCGGCGACAACACAATGCAAATCCTACGCATGCTCGGAATCAATTTGACGCATGCTGGGAATCATTAAACTTCATTTTTCTCAGCTCGTCATAGTGTTGTACGTGACCGCGTTCTTGACATTTGGAATTTCCGACAACATTTTTGTGACCGTGTGTATGCAAGACAAGTTTGAGCCAACATTCCGTCGGAAAATAATCAACGGTTTTGTTGTCGGAATGTCCGATGGTGTGTACGCAGCAAAAGACTCTAAAATAGGGGGAATGGGGCTAGAAAATAATGTATGGAGATATCACTGGTGGAATGTTTAAGATTTAAGCCAGCAAGAGAATCAGTGAGACCACCTATAAACCGGCATGACGCTTTTGGGGAGACTTGACCCATTATGTAATCCAAACCTCTTCGAGGAATGAAAATTCCAGCAGGGAAAAACAATCAGTACTTCTGGTTTGTGAACAGGAAAAAAAAAAAAATCTTGTGATTAATCTTAGGGATTAGAGAAAAATATCCAACCTTCCCTGATCAGACTCTCCATCCATCAGCTAGGATTCCCCCACATATAAATATTACAGATCTGTATATACGGCTCTTAGCAACTTCCCGACATACAACACAGTCAGATAATTTTGCTATATCACACTTTCCCGGCCAAGAAAAACGCTCCTACGCAGCCTCAGATTTATTACGAACGGCCTAAGCAACCACTCTTTACTTTGCCGAGATGGATAAACCTGTAACATTTGCCTTGGCTATAAAAATTATGTACGCCATCAAATTTTTAATACCAAACATGCATTATCGCTGAGTCTCCGCAGGCCTATTTAATTGGGGTTTATGTCTTATAATTAATTACACTCTAGCAAGGTTTTCAATCCATCCAGCAGTGTCTGTCTGGATATTGTAAGAACGAGCCACAGGTTGGCATGCACACTGGCCTAGTGTTCAGTATTTTCCTGTTAACCACTGCTTGAATTGTAACATTGCGAGCCACTGAGTGCAACGCAAAGAGGCGTCTGTGATTTTTTAATTAGATTATAAATCATGAAGTGGGTCAGTTTAAATTCTGCTAAGCATTATTTGCATTAATACAAATAGCTTCATTATTTTTAAAAAATCAACAATCTTCCCAGTGATTAAACAAAAACACTTTACATGACGTTCCCACACAAATTAAATATCAGAAAACATTGATGCCGCGTACACACGACTGTTTTTAATGTCATGGAAAAAAACAAAGTATTTCTCGACGTGATTCCTCTCAAGCCTATAATAAGGCTTAGGTGCCGTACACACGGCAGAGAACCTCGACGGGCAGAACACATCGTTCCGCCCGTCGAGCCGAAATAGAGAGCACGCTCTCTATTTCCTCGACGGCCCGCCTGGAAGAATGGCTGGTTGCCATTCCCGACGGGCGGGTCGCCGAATCCGACGGCCGGGAGAGAACCTCGACGTGCGGAACGATGTGTTCTGCCCGTCGAGGTTCTCTGCCGTGTGTACGGCGCCTTACCTGTAAGTATAAAGAATATCTCCTAAACCTGTATGGTTTAGGAGATATTCCCCTCGCAATGCGGCGCTGATTGCAGCGGCGCATGCGCAAGGGGGGATCCACGGCAGCCGCCGGACCTTGCCGAATTGAAATCTCCCGCGCGCGGGAGTGACGTCATCGCCGCTCCAGCCAATCACAGCGCTGGAGCGGCGATACCCGGAAAAGACACGTCGGAGAAAGATGACATCTCGCTCGGCGTGGACCAGGTAAGTTCTCTTCACCTCGTTCCGAGGTAAGTATTTCATAATGTAAGTATTACTAGCGGTGCATACTAGCTCATTATGGCTTTTCCCTTGCAGGTGTAAAAAAACAAAAACAAAGGTTATGCGGGTATACAACCGCTTTAATGCAATCTATGCATTAAGGTGAAAAAACATCTGATGATGCCAGCCTCCCCCCCTCCCCGGGCCCCCGTTTTACTTACCTGACCCCTCGAATATCCCGCGTTCGGTCCCGAGATCCTCTTCGCCACCCAGCCTGGCTTCTGATTGGCTAGAGTGGATGGATTGTGAGCAGTGCAACCATTGGCTGGCGCTGCTGTCAATCACATCCAGTGACGCGGCGCGCCAAGGGGCCGCTTGCTGTATCACGGGAGTGCGCCCGCAATTACTCACCACCATGCGATCTCTCTCGCATGAATGTGGTGAGTTCTTGCGGGGAGGACAGCCGCCGAGGGACAACAGAAGACGTGGATCGGGGCCACTCTGTGCAAAACGAACTGTACATTGGAGGTAAGTATAACATGTTTGTTATTTTAACCCCCCTGGCAGTATTCCCGAGTCTGGCTCGGGGTAAGAGTTCAATAACAAAAGCGGTATCCCCGAGCCAGACTCGGGATCGCTTCGCAGCATCCACAGGCACAATTTACTTACCTTGTCCCTAGATCCTGCGATGCCTTCCTGCTGTGTGAGTGAGCGGCGTCCTCGCTCGATTCACACAGTGCCCGTGTGTCACCGATCTCCATTCCCTGCGACGCATTGGGGCGGAGAACGGCGCCAAATTAAAAAAAGTAAATAAACACAATACATACAGTATACTGTAATCTTATAGATTATAGTAATGTATGTAAAAAATACACACCCCCCTTGTCCCTAGTGGTCTGCCCAGTGTTCTGCATGCACTTTTATATAATAAAAACTGTTCTTTCTGCCTGCAAACTATAGATTGTCCATAGCAACCAAAAGTGTCCCTTTATGTCAAAAATGGTTTTAGAGCAGCTAGAAAACAGCGATAATAAATTATAATCACTTGCAGAATTGAGCGATAGTGATTTGTGGGGAAATCCGTCATGAAAAAAATATTAAAAAAAGTAATGACAGCGACAATTCTGCAACTGAGCAAATTTCAGTGTTTTTGATTTGATTACATTATTGAATAATTTTTATTATAATTACATTATTATTTGTTATAATTATTTATAGTTATTTATTATATTATAATTTATGATTTTGTTTTTCAAACTTTATCATACCCTGGATGTGTACTAGACTCTTGTTTGGACAGATTTAAGAGAGTTATTCCTAAAGATTACAGGCCTACAATGTAAAACGCTAAATTTTCATGCAAAATAGTGGTAACGCTTTCAGCACCTAAAACCAGAAAAAAATCATACCGTCCAGGAGGTTAAAGAAAAAAATTGTTTTCCTTTATTAACCCTTTAAAGCGTACACACAACCGTTTTTCACGACGTGAAAAAACAACGAGAAACAATATAGCAGGTTCGAAATTTTTAATGGCCATTTTTCTCCTGTCGAGAAAAATGCTCTGGAGCCTACACACAGTCGTTTTTACCAATTAAAAAAATTGCATTTTTCTCGTCATTGCATTTTCGTGTACGTCGTGTGTACGCGGCATTAGAGCAGTCATGAGCAGAACGATTTTGGTGAAACTGAATTCTCCAAAAAATTGACCAATTTAGCCAAAGCAGAAATTTTCGGTTTTGCTTGTTCAGCCCCTTTACCAATCAAGACACCTTAACCACTTCAGCCCCGGAGGATTTGGCTGGCCAATGACCGGGCAATTTTTTGCGATTCGGCACTGCGTCGTTTTAACTGACAATTGCGCGGTCGTGCGACGTGGCTCCCAAACTAAATTTACGTATTTTTTTTCCTACAAATAGAGCTTTCTTTTGGTGGTATTTGATCACCTCTGCGGTTTTTATTTTTTGCGCTTTAAACAAAAAAAGAGTGTAAATTTTGAAAAAAAAAAAGCTATATTTTTAAATTTGTTTGTACTGTATGTGGTTTTTAGAAGTGACATACAATATATTCTCAGTGAAGACTAATGCAAAGCAATCACAAATTTTTCATTGCCATAACTGCTCTCATCTGGAGGGGCGATATCGGATTGGTTGATTTGGTATATTGTACATCATTTTTTTTTGCACTGCTCGATGAACTAATTGTCTTTCTTGATATCTGCAAATTTTTTAAAGTCTCTTCAGGATTTCTGCTCAGAATTTTTGCGATTCTTTCTGGCAACTATTACTATGCTGCCACCTCTGCTCGGAAGCACTTTAGGTAAACGTTTGATTCGCAGCTTGTTTAATGGCCGTCTGTCTGTTCCCCTGTGGCGGGTCGAAGCTTCCATATCCCTCTGGAAAATTCCAGGGTCCCAATATGAACAGAACAACCGCAGAACATTCCAATCACAAGAGATAATATGCTGTGCCTCATCCCATGGCACAAGAGGGATTGGGGGAATAGGACACCAGAGACAATTTTTATTTTCCACTTTCACAACCTTGAGGTCTATTCTGCTGGCACGACCAGTGTTAAGTTACACATGGCAGCCTGGAACATTTAATAACCCTTTCCTTTACTCTCGCTTTCTCTGAGAGGGCAAGCAAGACATTTACAAAGACAATGTTAACATGAGAAATGAAAGGTGTTAAAACAATGATAGGAAAGGGAAATAATAAAAGAAAGAACTCGGAAACCCCTGAAGTGAGCCAATGTGTCTTCAAACAATTGCAGATCTTGAAACTTTTGAGCCTTTCCACCTCTAGAGTTTCTCTTGTTAGTTGAAACAAATGCATTTTTCTAGCTACAAAGCAGAAAACTTTTGGTTCTGATCTGGAAGCAAGCAAGGCATCTCTACTTAAGGATCTGCAAGGGTCTACCAACTTAGGTTATGGGTTAGTACAATACACACAATAATGGGGCTCTTTATTACAGCATCTCTTTGATGAAGAATTAAGTATTTTTCTATACAGAGTTTCTACTTTATTAAATGGCTGGTTGTCAATAGGAATGTGGTGAAAATGTATCGCTAAACCTCATGTGAAAATAAATATGTGTGGGTATACAAAATTAAATGTAAAGTCCAACAAATATAATTATCTAAAAGGAGAATGAATATAGTCCATTAATCCAAATGAGGAAAATATGGAAAATCGGTAAATCCACAACCATACAGGGGTGCTCTTCAGACAACTGGAAGACTGGTGGATAGGGCATCAATTGTAGAAATGGATCATCATCATATAAACAAAATTAATACTATAACCGCAACAGATGGACCCGCATGTCGGCAACAGCGGATCGTATGAGCATGAATGGCCAAATGGTGCTTGGTCTCAAGTAGTGGAAGGAACCCAGGGTCTCCAGTCCGAACTTCGAAGACGCCTAAGGGACTCCAGCAGATGGATAAACCACTAAATGGGGTCACCACCCTAGCCTCAATCCAGAAAGATATATGAAAAGAAGAGGGGGACTCCAATAGTGTAGGTCAAAACGTAAGTTTATTAAAACCAACATACAAGTATTAAAAGTGATCACGTAAAGTAATGTGGGAAACTAAGAGCCTTGCCCGACACGTTTCGTCCTCAAGGACATCTACAGGGGCATGACCTTTGAAATTTGGAACACTCAGAATCTGAATAATATTTTAGTAGCATTAAAATTAAAGGTTGCTGTGATTTTCATTTGAAACCAGAAGGCAAGGTTGCCACCATTGGCAATATGTTTATAGGCAACGTGTCGCCTTATTGTGCAAAATTTCTGACACATTGGCCCAGATTCACAGAGCGATTACGCCTGCGCAACTGCTGTTGCGCGTGCGTAAGTCTAAATGTGCGCGTGCGTATAGTTGGACGCGATTCACAAAACAATATACGCCAGAAATCTACGTTTTTTGGTCCGGCGTAATTGAATTAGACATTCGCTTCCCTTCGTGCAAAACTGCGCTAGACACACCATTGATTTGCTAGTCAAATATGCTAATGAGGGAGTTACGGGGATCCACAAAAAAACGCAGTTGCTGCGCAGGCTACGCGATGTGCGCAACAGCAAAATGTTCTGTCTAAAGTTAGAGGACCTAAAAGCTGGTCTAAATTTTGAAAAAAAGTCTAATTGTCAGATAAAGCAACACTGTTAGTGAGGAGTTCAGCAGTCACACGTGTTGCCCAACAATCTGTATGCCAACATGCCAGGGGCATCGTCGCGCATAGCTATACTACTGACTTTAGATGAACAAAGAAGGAGGAGGGCACGGAGGATGGCACTAAGGAGGGCACGGGAGATGTTTTTTTTAATTTTTTTATTTGCTTATATAAAATTTACAATTTAAATTAATCTAATACAATATTCTTATCTGATACAAGCCCCTCACTCTTCACTTGATATATCACACACGCATAGACATCTATGGCATGAGTGATTCTGAGGTGTCTCGCATCTTCAGATTCACCCCTCATGCCATCATGGAATTACCACAACCCTGCAGGAGGACATCACCAGCCCAACACATGGCACCACCCATGACACCCATGACAGCTACATATACAATCAGAGCCCCATCCCCACAGATTTCCAACAGAACATGTATGGGGACAGCTGGCTGGTTGGTGAGTGACATGGGTGGCAGGCATGACTATCCCCTCCCGTGATGCACACCTCACAAGTGGCACATGCATGACTAACATCCTCCTGTCTTTTCCCTTCAAGGTGACTCTGCATATGCACTGGTACCCCATCTCATGACCCCATCTCATGCCAGCTCACATTATGCATCTTTGCACGTTAAACACACACATTAATCATGGCACAATGAGAATGCATGCATGCACACCACTGTGGTCCCTAGCACACACACCCCACATCCTCATCACATTGGATTGGCACCAGTCCACCATGCAGGACTTGTGAGCTGCAACGCCATGCCACGGCTCCAATTATGTCACTGTACATTCATACACCATTCACACAGACCTGGCGATCACTTCTCCACCACAAATGAGGGTGACACCCCTTTTCCCGCAGGAATATCACCCCCACATTCCAAAATCATACACAAACAGAACCAAAAAAATTAAATAAATGACGAGCAAAAATAAAAAATGCCCAGCAAAAATATAATTTAAACAAAATAACAACAAAGACATAAAAGACAAAAATCACTCTGCAAAACAGTCCCCAAATATCTCAAAGACACGTCACAAACAAACAAAAGCACCTTGCTGTATAGGGAGGGATACAAAGGGATGTACTTTTGCAAAGGAAGTGCATTTGTGTCTGTCTATTTATGCTGTCTGCGTAGTTCATAAAGTTGCCCTAGTCCATTTCCAATTTCACTGATTGCGCCGCTCCCGAGTTGTGAGCATGCGCACAACGGAGCTGACATGGTTTCCTTCACGCGCGCATGCGCGAGTCGGCCGGCCCTTCATTTGCATGGGGTCACGGCTCATTTCAATGTAACACGCCCACGTCCTTCCCAATTTGTATTACTCCTCCTTACGCCTCAGGAAAAAACCTTACGTTTGCGCAAGCTCTTGCGTAAAAGCTACGTGAATCGCCGGATTACGCGGCTAGATTGCGCAAGTCTAACGGAAAAGTGGTGCGCTACGCCGGAATGATAATGCGCCGATCTACGTGAATCTGCCCCATTGTCTCCTATTTAGGAACATGTATTACTAGAGGTAAAGTGATGATTGAGGTTGGGTTTTCTACAGCCAGACACACAAAAACATACCAATTAATGAAAATTTATTATGATTTATTTAATTTATAGTTAATAGCAGTGTAAACCACTGCATCTGTATTGATAGTAACCTCCTATAATCCTCTATACAGCAGCTCTCAGAAGGAAGTCTCTCCCTTCTTGGCAGGCTTCATTGATGGGTGCTGATGAGGCTGTATTAATAGGCACTGGTAGGCTGCATTAATGAGCACTGGTGAGCTGCATTGATGGGTGCTGGTGAGGCTGCATTTGATGGGCACTTCATTAAAAAGGTGGGGTATACATGGGCAGGGCAAAAGAGGTGGAGTTAGGGGTGGAGCCAGGGGAGGCCGCAAAATTAGGTTTTGCCTAGAGTGTCAAAAATCCTTGCACCAGCCATGACAATTGGCCACTATTTCATCCACTGAGACCAACAACGAGGCACTATTTCTCCCACTGACACTAACAACGAGTCACTATTTCTTCCATTAACACCAAAGATGCATTGTTTACCCCCACTAACACAGGACAGTTTCTACTCCCAATGGCCACAGTCTCCCCCCCCCCCCCCCCCCAAAGTATGAAGCACGGTAAACTGGCCCTGTGTTTAGAAAGTTTGGAGACCCCTGCTTTAGAGGAAAAAGGGCAACTGATAAATGTGTATTGAGTTATCAACCATTAGTATTACCAAATACTGCTGTTTACATGGGAAACTAAAACTGCAATGTACTGTTTTTGTACTGAAAACTACTGTATAATGGATGAGAACAAGATGCACAGTGATGAGCAGTGAAGGCTTTAAACTGCTTTAAGGCATCAGCTCTGAATGAACCCACAAAGTGGGAAAAACTCCAATAAAAGTAGAAAAAAAATTGGGGTCAGTCAATTTCTTGAAAAAATAAAACTTTTTATAGATTTATGCCAGAAAAGTTTACCAGCATGAAAAGTCTTGGAGGAATGCTAAAGAAGAGCTGACCATTAAAGAACTAAATGATTCAGGTTTTAAAACGTGCTGAATAATGAAGAGTTAAGCCAGGTTGGTTAAATGTTCCTCATGAATTCACCTTAATTCAAGAGCCAGTAAAGAAAAAAAAAAACAGAATTAAAAACTGCCAAATCCAAACATTTAATGCCGTGGTCTAATTGGAGCCACGAGGCTGTTGTTAACGGCCCTATAAAATATAAAACTTTCGGACAAAACTGTTATTTCATGTTTCAAGAATGCAGTGTGCAGCCTTTTCCCGTAGAACAGAATATGACTTAATGAGATATTAAAGATTTCCAATAGAATGTGTCGGATGTTCCGAGATTTATAAGGTTCTCCGCCCAGAGGGGGTTAGGAAAGGAGCAGAGTGTGTGGAGTTCTTGAAATATATGGCTATTTTCTGCATGAACAGAAAGATTTACATATATTATGGGAGATTCAAATCCAAAAACCTATGTCGCCTCCACAGCCACAATTACAGCATTTCTGTATTTATTATTTAGACTTTGCCAAATAAGACTGTACTTTTGCGTATCAGCAACACTGGAAAAAATGCTTAAGATTCAGCCATTTTGACTTCTGGAGCCATCAACTGCAGTTTTCATAAATCTGTTTGTCCACTCAGGGAAGTTCAGAAGATTAAAGAACAAAACAAAATCGATCTCCTGTTGATAAATGATGCTGAAGTTTAATAAATACACAAAACCATTCACATCAAACCTTTTCTAGAGAAGCTTATGTAGCGCTACTTCTGTAGGACCCTCAGGAATTAGGCCCCTTTCACACGGACAGACTGTTCATCGCTATAGAACGTCGGATGTCAGCGGGATCAAGAGAGAGAGCCCATAACTATACATAAGGACCCATTTAGAGCTTACACAGAGATGGCCTGTACAGCCATTACAGTGTTGATGTGTCCAGCATTTCAAGCAAATATTTAATAGCCTCTGATACATAGGACAGCCATGTCTAGGGCCTCAACCGCATAGTTCAATGGGAAGTGGAACAAACCCTCAGGTTGCAGTTGTTATGGCCCGTACACACGATCCGAATATCGGCCGAAAACGGACGTCCGAGGAAGAATCATATAATTTTCGGATCGTGCGTACACTACTTTCGAAAGCCGATCACTACAGTTCATCCAATATTATTAGATCAGACCAGCACGAACATTTTCCTCGTACGATACCAGATCTTACGATTTTCGTTTAGTCAGTATAGTTGTCGTCCAAAAATACAATCCACAAACATTACAACACATGACATCACTTCCGTTTTTTTTCTGTCGTATGGGAATTTTCGTGACTTTATTACCCTATTGAATTTCTACTTGCGACTATTAAGCGAAAAAGTCATACAATATTCGGATCGTGTGTACGGGCCATTATTCCTCTTTCCTCCATTCTGAGCGTTGGACAGTTAAAGGGACTTACATTAGTTCCATTCACCTTGGAATTCAGTTTAGGCTCACTACAGAGCTTTATGGTTACTGGCTGTGCATTACCACAAGTGTGATAATGTACTATGCATTAAAGGGGTTGTAAAAGTTCTTTTTTTTTTTTTTTTTAAATAACAAACATATCATACTTACCTCCACTGTGCAGCTCGTTTTGCACAGAGTGGCCCCGATCCTCGTCTTCTGGGGTCCCTCGGCAGCTGTCTCGGCTCCTCCCCGTATCCGCTAACCCCCGTTCTGGGAAGCGCTCTCCCAATGGGGTTAGCTTGCAGGCGCGCTCCCATGATACAGTCGGCGGCTATAGCTGCCGAATGTATCACTCGGCACCACCCCCCGGCATGCTGCATCATTGATTTGATTGACAGCAGCAGGAGCCAATGGCTGCGCTGCTATTAATCATCCAATGAATGAGCCATGAAGAGCCTAGAAGCCCAGTCGAGAAGCCAGCACGTTCACGACACAGGACTTTTGAGGGCTCATGTAAGTAAACGGGGGGCTGCTAATCTCCAGATGTTTTTCACCTTAATGCATGAAATGCATTAAGGTGAAAAAACATGTACCTTTACAACCCCTTTAACCCCCCTGGTGGTATTCCCAAGTCTGACTCGGGATTAGATTTTTATGCTGTGATCGGTAACCCCGAGTCAGACTCGGGCTCGCCTCGCAGAGTGCACAGACAGGGTTTACTTACCTTGTTCCTGGATCCAGCGATGCATCCGCGCTGTGTGAGCGATCGGGTGCTCGCTCGATTCACACAGTGCCTCTGTGTGCCGCCGAGCTCCGTTCCCTGCGACTTTACGACGCACGGGGGCGGAGAACGGCGCCATATTCAAAAAAGTAAACAAACACATTACATACAGTTCACTGTAATCTTATAGATTACAGTACTGTATGTAAAAAATACACACCCCCCTTGTCCCTAGTGGTCTGTCCTGTGCCCTACATGTTCTTTTACATAATAAAAACTGTTCTTTCTGCCTGCAAACTGTAACTTGCAGCTAGAAAACAGCGATAATAAATTATAATCACTTGCAGAATTGAGCGATAGCGATTTGTGGGGGAATTCGTCATAAAAAAAATAATAATAATGACAGCGACAATTCTGCAACTGAGCAAATTTCAGTGATTTTGAGTTAATTACATTATTGAATCATTTTTATTATAATTATATTATTATTTGTTATAATTATTTATAATTATTTATTATATTATAATTTATAATTTTGTTTTTAAAAAAATGTCATACCCGGGATGCCTATTAGACTCTTGTTTGGTCAGATTTAAGTGAGTTATTCCTGAAGCCGCGTACACACGACCAAATAAATCCGTTCAAATCGGTCTGACAGACCGATTTGATCGGATTTGTCTGCTGGGATATTTTGGTTTGATCGCTGTACACACGATCAAACATAAATCCCCTCCGGCAGACAGCGCGGTAACGTGGCGATGACGTTGACGCCGCCACGTCACCGCACCAGGAAGTAAACAACTTCCACGCATGCGTCGAATCCATTCGAGGCATGCGCGGGCAGATATGTCTGCTGGTTAGCGTACTAACCAGCAGATATGTCGGACGGACGGGTTCCCAGCAGACAGATTTTAAAGCATGCTTTAACCACTTAAGGACCCCCACACGCACATTTACGGCCACAGAATGGCTCGTACAGGCACAAAGGCGTAAATTTACGTCCCCGCCTTCGTGCGGTTCGGGGGTCCCATCGGGACCCCCTCTGCGGCGTGCGGGGGTCCCCCTGGCTCTGGGAGCGATCGCCGACGAGTGGGCGGATGTCCGTGTTTTCCGCCCCCCCCCCCGCGATCGCTCCCAGCCAATGGGAGCGCTCCCCCTTCGTTTCAGTTCCTCCTCCTGTGTTTACACGGGAAGGAGGAAATTATGTCACCTCTCATCGCAGCGGTGTTTCCCACCGCTGCTGATGAGAGAAGACATCCACAGTAAGTGTGCACCAACACAACACTGACACACACTAACATAGGCACATTAACCCCTTGTGATCGCCCCCCCCCCCCCACCCCCCTGTCACAGTGTCACTGAATGCAGTGATCTAATCACTGCATTTAGTGTCAGTGTGACAGGCAGTGTAAAATCAGTTAGTGTTAGGTCCAGGATAGCCCCCCCACCCCCCCTAATAAAGTTTTAACCCCCTGATCACTGCCCTAGTTAACCCTTTCACTCCCTATTGCCAGCATCACTAAGCGATCATTTTTCTGATTGCTGTATTAGTGTCGCTGTTCCCGCTATTTTTTTATTGCGATTTTTTTTTTTTACTAAAGACATGTGGCTGAATTAATTTTGGCCTAAATGTTTTACTAAAATTTTGTTTATTTGATTTTTTTTATAACAAAAAGTAAAAAAATTGTTATTTTTTTCAAAATTGTCGCTCTATTTTAGTTTATAGCGCAAAAAATAAAAATCGCAGAGGCGATCAAATACCACCGAAAGAAAGCTCTATTTGTGGGAAGAAAAGGACACAAATTTTGTTTGGGAGCCACGTCGCACGACCGCGCAATTGTCTGTTAAAGCGACGCAGCGCCGAATTGTAAAAACACCTTGGGTCATTTAGCAGCGTATGTGTCCGGGTCTTAAGTAGTTAAAATCTGTCTGCCGGAAAAACCCGCCTGTCCGCCCGTACACACGATCGAATTTGTCTGCTGAAACGGTCCGTCGGACCGTTTCCAGCAGATAGATTTGATCGTGTGTACGCGGCCTAAGAATTACAGGCCTACAGTATAAAACGCCAAATTTTCTTGCAAATAATGGTACCGCTTTCAGCACCTAAAATCTGAAAGAATCATACCGCCAGGGAGGTTAAGGCACCACATTCCTTTAGAATACACTGCCAACACTGCAACTACCAAAAAAAAAAAAAATTCCCTGCATTTTGGTGCACTACTGGGCAGGTTCATTAGCATCTACTGTATATGTCCACTGAGGTACAATAAAAAAAACATGTGGCACTGTATAGTACCATATAAAATTATATGCATTTTACCATGCATTTGCGCAACACAAAGGTCTGAAGAAGCTGTTAAAGTTCCCGTTAGAGGTGGCTGCTACAAGACATACAGAGATAGTACTGTTGTTTTGTTAATATTGAATTGCTCTCTGTTTTATGTTTGAACCCTTCTAATAAAGAAGATGTAGGAATGAAGGAGATGTAGGAATAACTACAATTAGAATTCTTTGTTACTTCCATGCTAACATACCAAATTTTTTACTAATTTAATATTCTTGAATTACTGATCATAAAATACTTGGTTCCTACCAGAAAACCATGGAAACAGCTTTGAAAACCACCGCTTTTTGACTGTAAGTTACATCCCTTCAAGCAGTCTTATCAGGAGGTTGCAGACAGACAAATAAGTGAAGTACCAATACACAAAACATTGTCAAAAACCAAAGACAGGTCAAAGGTCAGGGGCAAGTGGCAATGAAACATAATCAGGAACAGTCTGAGGTCAAAGCAGGAGGATACTTGGGATGCTCAGGAAGCAAAGGCTAAATCCAGGAACAGGAACAAGAAAAAACAAGCCTTTTGTCCAGAAAGATAATCTGCTCAGGCAAAGAAAGTGAACGAAAATAAGAAAATATAACAGGCAAGCAATATTTTTGATTGGCTAATAGAATATCTTATAGAGTATTTAACAATACCAGCCAGAAATGTGACCTCTTCTCCTGCAATAATAATGATCCCAGCTGTGACTGCCTATGAACATATAATTATTGATCCAGCCATCGAATTCTTCAAATTTCCTACGAGAAAATTCAAGTGGTTGACACTATAAGGGACAAAATACTACCACCTTTAGTTGTAGAATAAAAATACTCTATCTCTGTTTTACTCATCTAAAAGATTGTGAAGACTCCCCAAAGAGATTTGCTTATACCAAAGTCAATGGGTGGAATATACAGTGTACAAGAAACTATTTTAAACACTTCACCCCCGGAGGATTTGGCTGCCCAATGACTGGGCCATTTTTTGCGATTTGGCACTGCGTCTCTTTAACTGACAATTACGCAGTCGTGTGACGTGGCTCCCAAACAAAATTTACGTATTTTTTCCCCACAAATAGATTATACAAAAACAAAAGGAAAGTGGAGTCGGGACTTTAAATGAGGCATAAAGGTGTAATGAATAGAATATACGAAAAACCTTGAATGTCAGAGTTCCTTATGGATTGGCAAGATACGATATAAATGAACTAGTAATCATGTTCTATTTATGATACAGAAATTTTATCACAAAAGAGCAATTCATAATCATCATTAATTTAACCACTTAAGGACCCTGCACTGTATATATACGTCCTCTTTTTAAAGATGGATATCTCGGTAACGGCAGCAGCTGCTGCCACAACCGAGATATCCATCTCTTCAGTGCAGGGTCCTGTGTACAATAACGGCGGTCTCCGCGGCGGATTCGGCGCGAGATCGCCGTTATCAGTGACCGGAGAGGTGCCCCCCCCCTCCTGCCGCTTTCCCGTGCTCTACGCCGCTTACCGTTGCCGTCGGTAGCGGCGGAGGCGATCGGGTCTGTGCGGCTCCTCTGCTGGGATACGAGTGAGGGAAAAATCGCCCCCACCCGTTCCCCATAAAACGTCATTTCCGCCCACTGTCTTAAAGAGACATTTTCTTTTTAAGGCTATTTAAAAAATGAAATTTTCCTTTTTTTTTTTTTTTTTTCTTTTTAAGCCTAAATATGAGATCTGAGTTCTTTTTGACCCCAGATCTCATATTTAAGAGGACCTGTCATGCTTTTTTCTATTACAAGGGATGTTTACATTTCTTGTAATAGGAATAAAAGTGATCAATTATTATATTTTTTTTTTCAGTGTAAAAAATGTTAAAATAAATACAAATAAATAGGAAAACAAAAAAAAAATTTTTTAAAGCGCCCCGTCCCGACGAGCTCGCGCGCAGAAGCGAACGCATACGCGAGTAGCGCCCGCATAGGAAAATGGTGTTCAAACCACACAAGTGAGGTATCGCCGCGATCGTTAGAGCGAGAGCAATAATTCTAGCCCTAGACCTCCTCTGTATCTAAAAAAATGCAACCTATAGAATTTTTTAAACGTCGCCTATGGAGATTTTTAAGGGTAAAAGTTTGACGCCATGCTACGAGCGGGCGCAATTTCTAAACGTGACATGTTGGGTGTCATTTTACTCGGCGTAACATTATCTTTCACAATATATAAAAAAATTGGACCAAATTTATTGTTGTCTTATTTTTTAATTCAAAAAAGTGTATTTTTTCCAAAAAAAAGTGCGCTTGTAAGACCGCTGCGCAAATACGGTGTGACAAAAAGTATTGCAATGACCACTATTTTATTGTCTAGGGTGTTAGAAAAAATATATAATGTTTGGGGGTTTTAAGTGATTTTCTAGCAGAAAAAACTGTTTCAGTCTTGCAAACACCAAAACTGAAAAACACCCAAGGTCCTTAAGTGGTTAATAAACACATTAGTTAGGGATTATGATTAATGACATACAAACATAGTAATAAATAAATACATCAATGACTGATCAATACATAGATAAGCTACATGGTCAACATGTGCAACAATAAATAAGCGATGATATACGTTTTTGTAGAGCATCCAAGGATGTGTACTCTACGCGTTTCATGGGGAGCCTGCCACTCATCAGGAGTTTGGATGCATGAAGAGTAATTTAAAATGAGATAAATATAAAAATTTGTAGTGGTAGTTTCTGGGGATCCACTACTCCCCATGGACAAACCCCAAAAAAGACTGGGATGGGTCTCACCCTCTCTTCACCACAAATAGAGCTTTCATCAATATCACCATAAAATATATAAAAATACAAATTTCTTTCTCAGTTTAGGCCGATAGGTATTCTATTACATATGTTTGGTTAAAAAAAAAAAAAAAAATCGCAATATGTGTATATTGATTGGTTTGCGCAAAAGTTATAGGGCCAGATCCACAGAGAATTACGCCGGTGTATCTACAGATACACCGGCGTAATTTGAATTTCCCGCCGGCGTGTCTTTGTTTTCTATTCAGAAAACAAGATGCGCTGGCCTTACGCTAAGATACAACTGGCGTAAGTTTCTTACACCGTCGTATCTTAGATGCATATTTACGCTGGACGCTAGGGATGCTTCCCTCTATTTCCAGCGTAAAATATGCAAATGAGCAAGTTACGCCAATCCACAAATGTACGAGCGGCCAGCACAAGCCTTTTACATCATTTGCGTAAGCGTATCTCCGGCGTAAAGCTACACCTGCTATATGGAGGCGCAGCCAATGTTAAGTATGGACGTCGGGACCGCGTCGTATTAGACGTCATTTACGTCGTTTGCGTATGCCGATCCAGAATGGGCCTGGGTGTAAATTACGTTCACGTACTTTTCATTGACTATTTGCGGCGTGATTTCACACATGCGCACTAGGATACGTCCACGGCCGGTGCATGTGCAGTGTAAAAAAAGCATTGTTTGCGTTGGGTCATTCATAATTATAATAAAACACGCCCCCCCATTTCATTGAGGATTAGCAAGACGCCGCTGTGACTTACAGCGGCATATCGTATATGGGACACGTCGCGCAGGCGGATGGTGTCTGTGGATCTGGCCCATAGCGTCTACAAAATAGGGGATAGTTTTATGGCATTTTTATTATTATTATTATTTTTTTTTAGTAATGGCGGTGATCTGCAATTTTTATCATTACTGAAGCATTATGGCGGACACATCTGACACTTTTGATGCTATTTTGGGACCATTGTCACATATACAGCGATCACTGCTATAAAAATGCACTGATTACTGTTTAAATTACACTGGCAGGGAAGTTAACCAGTACGGCCCGGGGCTGTGTGAGTTTCATTCCAGGACACTGTATTATCCTGGAATAAAGGTACCCGGGACAGACCGGGACACGTGGTCACCCTAATAGTAGCATGCAATAAAATCTTGCAAATTAGAGTGTGAGAAATGCATAGATGTAGTTGTTCACGATTGTGCTTTTAAAAGGTGGCAAGAGATGTCAGGCCTAAGAATGAGTGTCTGAGTTCAGCTTTCTGAGCATTTGTTCCAGGCCCACCTCTGAGTGTTTTCTTTTCCTCCGCTTTCCATTAATAATGTACTTTCTTCTAATTACCTTCTGCAGTGTACAGATAACTGAACAGGAGAAAGCGGTGCTTGTACATGAAAACATTAAAACTTGTTTAATAGTTAATTAGTAGGCTTTGCACTGAATATTTGTAATCAGAAAAGGCAGAATGTAAACCGTACAATGATGACTTTTGTTTACAGACCAAGACCTTGAACCTTAAAGCCCCTTTTCATGGTTTACATGCAGATTTTTTTTTTTATTAAATTGATATATATATATATATATATATATATATATTTATGTATATATATATATATATATATATATATATATATATATATATATATAAATAAACAAACAAACAAAAAGATTGCCTAATGTGACCTGCGCTCAATTTTCAACTTTTAAAAGTCTTGCCAAAAATCAGTCACCACAGGATGTCTTATCACCATTATTTCCTAGAAAAGTCTCGGCTGTGCCCCTCTCTGGCTTAATTAAACTTTGTTAATTAGACCTGACTTTTTCCGACTTTGTGGCTAAGCTTTATCAACTTCCTTCCTCCTGTTGAGTCAGAATACCCTTATTGACACTCAGGCTCATTGAAGAATAGAATAGACCAGTAGTCTCCAAACTGCGGCCCTGGGGTCAAGATGCAGCCTTTTGCCTGCTTTGAGTAGACATGTGCATTCGTTTTCGTCCGAATGCATTTTCGTCCGAATTTCGGGTATTTTCGTTATCAGACCACGCAGAATCTGAAATCTGAAAGATCCGACATAAAAAATGTTTTATTTTCATTTTCGTTGCTACAACAGTTCAATATAGATAGGAGATTCGACATGTCGCTGACAATAGCGATCTGCGGTCGAATGTGCCTAACCTTAACTCTATTGGTCTAAGATTTTTCTACATAGAGAGGAAAGATTTGACATAGAGAGAAAAGATTCAACATTTAGAGACAGTGTTGGGGTAGACCATTCGACATGAACGAAGAAGATTCGACGAAGCAGCAAAAAACATACAAACGTAGAATGTGTCATTGAAGGCTTATGGTGTCTGTCGAATGTTCTAAGAAGATTCGACAAGCAGCTAAACTGTACGAAGCCGCAATCGTACATTTCCGGTCAAATGCTCGGCCCATAGGCTATAGAAGAATTTGAATGTTGGTTGACTAGCAATAATAATTTATAAATATAATTATTACTAGTGTCATACAACATTATAATTCTACTATAGCTTGTAGGCAGAACATTCGACCGGAAATGTAGGATTGCGGCGTCATACAGTTTAGCTGCTCCGTAAAATCTTCTTAGAACATTCGACAGAACACCATAAGCCTTCAATGACAGATTCAACTTTAATTAATTTAGATTTTCAGACGAATGCATTTTTTAACAAAACAAAATAAATAAAAACAAATTTCGGGAGTAACTAAATACATTTATTTTTCGGACACAAACAACATTTCCGAAACGAAATATTTCAGTGTGTACATGTCTACCTTGGAGCACTATTTCATCCACTGATACCAACAATGGGCCATAATCCCCCCTACCCCCCCCCCCACTGACCCAAATGAAGGTGCAAAATTTCTCCCAATGACAGCAACGATAGGGCACAATTCCTCCCAATGGCACTAATGATAGGGCACAATTTCTCCCAATGACACCAGCAATGGGACCCAATGAATCCAATGATAGGACATAATTCCTTCTAATGACACCAATGATAGGGCACAATTTCTCCCAATGACACCAACAATGAGGCTCAATGACTCCAATAATGGCACAAAATTCCTCCCAATGACACGAATGATGGGACCCAATGGTACCAATGATGGAATGCAATTCCACTGACACCAATGATAGGGCATTGTTTTTTTCCCCAATAACATTGGGACCCTTTCTCCTCCCCATGGCCATAATTCGGCCCCCCTAAACTGGCCTTTTGTTTTAAAAGTTTGGTGACCCCTGGAATAGACGTTAGAATAGACGTTGGTGTATACACATGTGCATGCATGAGGGCCAGTTTTAAGTGTAATTAGCCAAAGTATATCTAAAGTCAAAACTTTACTTTCAGATAGAATCGCAAGGGGTTAGAACATTTATCAGGTTTTTGTTACTTTCAGTGCTCCCACTGGGAAGATCCACTTTCTCTATTTGGCTGAGCGACCACTGTTGCCATGACTGAAAGTGATGGACAGTCCAAAATTGTATTGGAAAAAAAAGTGCTGCTCTATAATAAACATGAACTGATAAAGTTGACCAGAAATAATTAAATTAATGGGGTTGTAAAGTCAGAAGGTTTATTTTATCTAAATATATTCTATTCGAAGTGGGTCTTGGACCCAACATGCTATGCAAAATCCTGGCTCTCTATGACAACCCTACAGCAAGGATCCAATCTAATGGCCTGCTATCTGACCCAATATGGATTCGTAATGGAACCCACCAGGGATGTCCCTTGTCGCCATTGTTGTACATAATTACAATGGAGCATTTAGCCATGGCCATCCGGCACGACTCCAATATTCAGGGTATATCTATTGGCCATCGTCAATATAAACTGTCCCTTTATGCGGATGACCTCCTATTGTATGTTACTTAGCCCCACACATCTATACCAGCCATTATCGAGGCATTCACAGAGTTTGGACTGGCTAGCAACTTTAAAGTAAATTACGACAAAACTGAGGCCCTCAACATATCCTTACCCAAACCTACAGTAACCCAGGTTCAATCCTCATTTGAATTTAAATGGCAGCAAAAAGATGTCAAATATCTTGGAATCCAAATCCCTACCTCTCTACCCACCCTTACAGATATTGGGCCAGATTCTCTAAGATCCTGCGGCGGCGTCGCGTAAGCTATTTACACTACGCTGCCACAACTTACTGGAGCAAGTGCCGTATTCTCCAAGCACTTGCTCCATAATTTGTGGCGGCGTAGTGTAAATGGCCCGACGTATGGCCGCGTAATTAAAAGGGGGCGGCTTGAATTTAAATTAAGCGCGCCCCACGCCGATCGAACTGCGCATGCGCCGGCCGTACAAATAGCCCAGTGCGTATGCTCCAGCTCACGACGGAAAACGTCAATGAAGCCGACGTGAGCGTCATTGACGTAAAGCCCTATTCGCGAACGACTTAGTAAAACAACGTAAACGACGGAAAAAGACGACGCTGTCCCGATGCCATACTTAACATGGCATACGACGGACCTTCGGAAACTTACCCCTCATATAGCAGGGGTAGGTTTACACTTACGGAAACGACGTAAACGACGACGAGGCGGCGCAAAAACGTTCGGGAATCGGTGTATCAGGCTCATTTGCATAGTCAAATGAGAAAACAACGTAAACGCCACCTAGCGGCCAGAGAAGAATTACATCTAAGATCCGACGGTGTAAGTGTCTTACACCTGTCGGATCTACGCCGTATCTATGCGTAAGTGATTCTAGGAATCACACGCATAGATACCCGGGCCAAAAAACAGAGATACGACGGTGTATCTTGAGATACACCGTCGGATCTCTTTTGAGAATCTGGCCCATTAACTATATGCCCCTAATGAGAACATTGCGAACGTGCCTCGAATCTTATGATAAACCGAACATCTCCTGGTTTGGCCGAATGAATGCCATCAAAATGGACATTCAGCCCAAAGTTTTATACGTTTTTCAGGCAATTCCTAGCCCCCCCTCCTTGTGGCTTCTTCCAATCGATCAACAGGGCCATTCGGGACTTCATATGGCGACATGGGAAGTCCAGGATTGGCTTTAACGTCTTAACTTTACCTAAAAGTAGAGTGGGTGTAGCCCTCCCTGACCTACGGCTGTACTTTCATGCTGCATCATTGATCAGAATAGTCGATTGGTACCACTGTTCCTCCACTAAATTATGGACGTCTTTAGAAAATGACTGAATATCTCCCGACCTCACATCCCTTCCATGGACACACCTGACACACAGACCCACTACAGACCTCTTGCCCCTTGTGACTTACACTATGCTGCGAATCTGGGACAACTACCTCCACAAAGGTTTACTATCCTCGAGACCCAGCTCCTTGACTCCATTATTTGATATCAACTCATTCCCTCCGACTCTGAGGGTCCTCTGAGTCATACGCTTCGCGCTGGACGACCGATTCCCCTACCGACATGCTCTCTTCTTGCCACAACCCTTCTATTGCTTGGCTTGTACACACTCAATTAACACACCGATCCCAGCCATGGTGAGCTGAGACTGACCCCCTCCCGAGCATAGCTGAGCCCAGCTGAGGTGAGCTGATACCGCCCCCCTCCCGAGCCCAGCCAAGGTGAGCTGAGACTGCCCCCCCCTGCCCTAGTACACCCAAAGTGAGCTGAAACTACCTCCGCCCGAGCACAGTCGAGCCCAGCCGAGGTGAGCTAAGACCTCCCTCCTGCCAGTCCACCCCTGCCAGTCACTTCAATGGTGCTTTATGGGAGACTCTATTTGCGTGGTGTCGGGACTCGGGAGGAGGTGGTGGCCTTTTTTTTCGTGCTGGGGCGGCTTTTTTACCGTCACCCGCAAATAGCCGTCCTAGGCCTGGACCTTGGCGGCCTAGGCTAAGACACAGCACTGGGGTAATCCACAGAATGCAAAAAAATCCTCAGCATGTTAGTCAGCACAAAATGCTGGATTCAAAATTTTTGGTTAAAGACAATTGTTTTTGTTGCACATATTTGGAAACAAATATGAAGCCACACAGCCACCTCAAAGCACCTTCCAAAGCATCCATGCTAACTTTAAATGATCTTGTTATAAACATATGTTTTTGTTATATACATTTGCCCTGCCACTCTATGACATGACCCAGGCTGGCTGTAAGGCTGGGTTCACACTAGTGCATGTGAATTTCAGCTCTCCTATCTCTGCAGATAGATAAGAGAAGTGTTCAGCAGATTAGCTCCGTTTTTAGCTGCGAATTTGGAGACCTGGGAGAAGTTCCAGGTGAGAGGAGAGTGGGGGAGAAGTGTATTGAGCTGAATGAGAGAAATTCCTGAAGAGAACTGAACACATCTGCGAATCAGCTGCGTACCCATAGAAGATAATGGGACTGAATTCGCACCTGAGCCACACCGCAAGGCATAAAATCTGCATACGTTTTTACTGCAATGCGCAGTGCGAATGCATTGCACATATGTGAACCAGCCTCATTGAAAACAATGTATTTTGAAATGTTCTGCGTATTGGATGCGGTTTAAGCCGCACTCAATTCGCATAGGTGTGAACCCGGCCTAAAGGATTCAGCCCATAGGCATCCACTTTACTACTAAAGTGCAGTAATTCTGTCAATGATTAGGGATGAGCTTTGCGTTCGAAACTAACGTATGTTCGATCGTTCGCCGAATTTCGAACAAAAACGATCGTTCGCGACAAATTCGAGTGAAACGAAACAACCGTTTTTAAAACTTTTTTTCCATTGATACATGTTCCTTGGGGCAAGACCCGGGTTCTGAAAGACGTTTTCCAACAATAACTTGAAAATTGGTGTTTAAAACGACCGTTTTTGAATTCGAACGTTCGAGTCCCATAGACTTCAATGGGGTTCTAAATGTTCGTGCGAACGATCGGACCGTTCGACTGTTCTGGTGCGAACCGAACGCGGGGGTGTTTGGCTCATCCTTATCAATGATCAGATAATTACCTAGTGATGAGCCAAAGATCTTCATTTATGTTGGCTTTAGCATCTACTAGGGCAGAAACTGGTGGTTGTGAAATACTGTAAATTTTCCTGAAAAAGCCTTGATGCCACAAAAGGTAGGGAAAGTGACAGAAAACCATAATAATCACCATTAATAATTTGAAGTAGAAGAGCTACTTATGAAACAATACCTCTGATTGTTGTCCTGCAAGAAGTGGAGCTGAAGTAGGCTTTAGCAGCCCCCATGAAATATTACCGTTGACTCCGTCGCTCTCCCATGACCAAAGACAGATACATTTACCAGCCAAACACATTAATTCCTAAAGTGTTTGGCACAGTCATCTTTTCACCCACAGCTTTGAGAGATTCAGATAAAATCCGGGACTCTGTAGCACAAAGCAAGAGACATTTCCAGCTAAGTAACTGAAAAATAACACCAGTCAAGCATGCAAGGAGACCACTAGAGCTTGGGTCATATAGAGACATCGCTGAGATCAGGTGTTTTACCAATACAGTAGAGACATTAATCACACTTCCGCCCACACTGGTGAAATATAAGGTTGCACTCAACCAAAACTAAATGTGGTAATACGTTACCACTTTGGGAAAAAAAATGATCACTTGCTATAATATCGATAGGAAGCCAGACACATTAAATGCCCAGTTCTATAAAAAGTATGTAAAAACAGACAATATGTAGTTCTCCTTGACTCTTTAACCAATTGACCTCCAGAATATTTACCCTCCTTCCTGACCAGGCCATTTTTTGCAATACGGCACTGCTAAAGTAAAGCAGTGCCGTATCACAAAAAATTGCGCTATCATGCAACGTTGTACCCAAATAAGATGTATGTTCTCCCCCCACAAACAGAGCTTTCTTTTGGTCATATATTTTAGGGTCGTCCCGATACCACTTTTTTAAGACTGAGTACAAGTACCGATACTTTTTTTCATGTACTCGCCGATACCGAATACCGATACTTTTTTTTAAATGTCATGTGACAGTTTTCAAACCACAATACAGACTAAGGATATTTTCTTTAGAATTATGAAGAACTCTAACTCAAGACATTATAAAAGAATAAAAATGAGTAAAAATGAATAAAAAAAATGTATTTGCTTGTCACGCAAGTAGTAAAAAAACTCAAAGAATTTTCACAGAACATGTTGATAAATACAAAAAAGGTATTCTATTTAGGCATCGGGAGCATTTGCGCGAGTACAAGTACTCCTGCAAATACTCGGTATCGGTCCCGATACCGGTATCTGGACAACCCTAGTATATTTGATCACCTCTACGGTTTTTATATTTTGGTGCTATAAAGAATAAAAAAATGACAATTTAAAAATATATATACCGTATATACTCAAGTATAAACCGACCTGAGTATAAGCCGAGGACCTAATTTTACCACAAAAAATTGGAAAATTTATTGACTCGAGAGAATGCAGCAGCTACTGTAAGCGGAAAAAGAGGGTCAACAATGCCCATTTGCACGCCTCACTGTGCCCATTGTAGTCTCACTGTGCCATACCTCACTGTGCCATACCTCACTGTGCCCATAGGGCCGCGTACACATGAGGAGACATATCCGATGAAAACGCTCCGACAGTCCGTTTTCATCGGACATGTCTCCTGGGATGTTTTGGTTTGATGCGTGTACACACGATCAAACCAAAATCCCTGCGGACAGACAGCGCAGTGACGTGGCGGTGACGTTGACGCCGCCACGTCACCAAACCAGGAAGTAAAATACTTCCACGCATGCGTCAAATCCATTCGACGCATGCGGGAGATTTCGATCCGCTGGTTAGGCCTACAAACCAGCGGACATATCCGACAGACAGCTTTCCAGCAGATAAGTTTTAAAGCATGCTTGAAAACTTTTGTCTGCCTGAAACCTGTCTGCTAGGCCGTACACACGATCGGTCTGCGGACCAGTTTCAGCAGATATGTTTGATCGTGTGTACACGGCCTAACAGTCTCACTGTGCCCCGAGTACCTGAAATTTTCGGCTTCCTCCTGGCTTTCCGTTCCGTGATAGGCATTTGAGACTGTGTTCCGCCTATCACGGTGGTCCTCTCATCCTCAGACTCAGTTTCCCAGCAGACACTGTGTTCAGTGTTCTGCCAACCATGGACATTCTTTCATTCTCGGACAGGAGGACATTTGTGATTGGCAGAACACTGAACACAGCGTCTGCTGGGAAACTGTCCGAGGATGAGAGGACCTCTGTGATAGGCAGAACACAGTGTCAAATGCCTATCACGGAACGGAACACCAGGAGGAAGGAAGGCGCGACTTTTAAAAAAATGGACACCTGTCAAGAATTCAGGTACACTGACTCGAGTATAAGCCGAGGGGGGTATTTTCAGCTCTAAAAAAATGGCTGAAAAACTCGGCTTATACTCGAGTATATACGGTATATTGTTTTTACTTTCTGCTATAAAAGATATAAAATAAAATTTCTTCATCGATTTCGGCCAACAAGAATTCAGCTACATATTTTTAGTAAAAGAAAGTCCCAAATAAGTGTATATTAATTTGTTTACAAACTATGGTATATTTTTCGTTTACTAGTAATGGCAGTGATCAGCAGCTTATAGCAGGACTGCTATATCGCAGCGGACAAATGGGACACTAACTGGACACTTTTAACGGGAGCGTATCGCAAGTGGCGTGCATGTGTGCTCCAGACCCGAGGTACATGATCTGGCACACAGCAGCCCCCAAGCCACAGTATATCTGTGGTGGCCGGTGGGGAAGCAGTTATAGTAATGCCCAAAAATGTGGCTTTCAAACTATCACCTGGCAAACCTAAAATAAGCAGAATCTTAAAAATGTATCTATGTCCAAGAACAAAAAAATTATTATACTGTAGCTGTTTATTTTTTAAATTTTATCTAGCAATATTGAAAGTAGCAATTCCTGTCCTAGAGTGACAACTCTCACTCACTATACTGTATGTATGAAGGATCAGCATTGTCACCCTGTGGTGATCTCCTGAATTGGACTACAAATCTGTAGTTCACTAATAGCTGATACCAGGGCTTTTTTTCAGGGGGAACTTGGGGGAACTCAGTTCCAGCACCTCTGGCTCAGACCATTTGGTGCCTGCTCACCACAATCACTTGTAAACACAGAAGTCTGGTTTTTGTGTTTACACGTGACAGCTCTACACTCTGTGTGTAACCCCCTGAACTCTGCACTCTGTATGTCATGCAATCCTGGTATTTAATGCCCCTATAAGACCCTTCTACTGTTTGTAAAAACTGACCAGGGTCGTGGTTGAGTTCCTGCACCTATTTTCTGAGAAAAAAAGCTCTGGCTGATACATTGGATGAGATTTTTGTCCAGTGCACAGAAAATTACATAGGTCACTGGATTTCCTATAGGATCAACAGCTATTTTTCATAAAATGCACCTAGAAATAGCAACACTCCAGGCACTAGCAGAAAAAGGTTAAAGTGTTACTAAACCCACAACAGTAAAATCAGTCTGTATATGCAGTAAAGCATGCTTCTTATACTCACTGTGGAACCTAAGGGATTAATCCCCTGCATTGTGTAAAAAGGCTGTTTGATCCTGTATGCGCAGATCCTCCCCTCCTGCAATGTTCCCTTGGACAAGTCCAGGAAAGATAGAGCCTTTGTAGTCAGGCTGCACATGCTCAGTTTGGTGCGTATTGCTAGAGAGTTTTGTTTTGTTTTTTCTTGGGAGAGATCATGTGATCAGCACTGTCCATGCATATCCAGACACAGGGTCAGTAGCCCTGTAGCCTCATCGGACAGTTCAGTGCAGTATGGAAACTCCTCCTACAATAGGGTGACCAGACATTCCCAGTTTGAGGGGACAGTCCCCTAAATGAGGACACTGTCCCCGGACCAAGTCTGTCCCTGGTTTTGTCCCCAGATTGGATTTATTAGGGGGCAGGGGCAATTTCAAAGACAGTCAGTGCAGAATTAAAATAAAAAAATTAGAATTACACGCCCCCGCTCCACTGTGCCTACTACCATAGGGGGGAGGGGTTGTATTTTTCACATTATCTGTCCCCCTTTCTGATGATTATGTGCTGGTCGGAGCGGAGGAAATATTTCTTCAGTTTCGGGCGCATGCCCATTCAGCTCTGCTCGCATGTTCTTCTGCCTTGGCTTAAATCCTGGCCAGCCACCTGCCTATCTCCTTGCCTTCCCTGGAGGTGAGATCTTCCTCCGCTCCCCAACCAGTAGTGGCCGGGGCCTGGAGAGTAAGACTTATGAGGTTGTGAGGTGGGCAGCGACGGGCAGAGAGTCACTGATTGTTGCCATTACTAGTAAAGAAAAAATATGTCCCTGGATTTCATTTAAAAAATCTGGTCACTTTATCCTACAAGCTTTACCAGGGACTGATAGAAGCAGGGCTTTTTTTCTGGGGGAACTTGGTGGAACTCAGTTCCACCACCTTTGGCTCAGACCCTTTGGTGCCTGCTCACCACAATCACTTGTAAACACAGAAGTCTGGTTTCTGTGTTTACAAGTGCCAGCTCTTCACTCTGTGTGTAACCCCCCTGAACTCTGCACTCTGTATTAGTGCAATTCTGGTATTTAATGCCCCCTTAAGACCCTTCTACTGTTTGTGAAATCTGAACGGGGTCGTGGTTGAGTTCCTGCACCTATTTTCTGAGAAAAAAAGCTCTGGATAGAAGTCACAAGACTGCTATAAATTGCTGATGAGAAAAGGTATTTAGCAAATTGTATTTACCAATATAATTGCATTTCCATATTCTGTGTACTGTAGGAGACCAGATATAGTGAGTGCAGTGGCTTAGGTTTAGTAACACTTTTAAAGTGTATCTAAGCCTAAAAGCAAACCATTGATATATTGCATCTTTCCAGTCAATAGATGTGATTATTGTATTAGTTTCCTTTTTCCCTCTTAATTTCACTTGTTGATTCTGCCAATAATATAATTGCTGTTCTGTACTTGCAGAAAATTTACTTAGCTGTAAAAAAATAAAAACAAATGCATCCACTACATCTAGGGACTTGTAATCTGAAATATATTACATTTTTGTTCTTGGGTTTAGATATATCTTAATTAAAACATTTCAGTGTGTCTTATGGGCCTCAAGCATTTCGATCCATGTAGCCCGGTGCTCGGCCTAGGTAATTAACTGTGTTAATTAAAAGCATGCAGAAACTAACTTGGAAATAAAAAAGAGCTGTCCAGAAGGTTACAACATACAAGGTTATAGAGAGTGGCACAATTAATGAGACTTCACTTACATTTAATGGTACTGTATCTCTAAAAGCATAGGGTTATCTTAGACAGGAAGGTATAATGTATTCTTAGTGAGCACATAATATTATTGTTTACCTAAGTAATGTTTTTTTTTTACAACTTTTTTGTTATTCTTATAGAAATAATACGCTTGTATTTTAACCACTTCAATGCAGGGAAATTTGACCCCCTTCCTGCCCAGGTTAATTTTCAGCTTTTAGCGCTGTCGCACTTTGAATAACAATTGCGCGGTCATCCAACACTGTGTCCAAACAACATTTTTATCTTTTTTTTTAACACAAATAGAGCTTCCTTTTGTTGGTATTTAATCACTGCTGTTTTTCGTTTAATAAATAAATAATTAAATAATCGTTCTTCATAAATTTCAGGCAAAATGTATTCTGCTACATTTCTTTGGTGAAAAAAACCCAAATCAGTGTATATTATTTAGTCCGTCTTTAAGGCAGGGTAAAAGGGGAAGCTGCCCTGGGTCCTGTCATTGTTGTGGGGCCCAAAGCAGCTTCCTCATACTTTCCCAGTTTAAATTCCCTTGTCCCTTGAAGTTTTAGTCCTTTGCTGTGTCCTGATATGTCAGTGTGAAGTGCTGCTACTAATGCTGCCCAGCTCTTCCCTATTGTTGTGTAGAGATGACTCACCTGCAGACCCTGTGTTTACGTGTATATAAACGTCATTCATATGTAAATAACAGGAGCATTCATATGTAAATAGTGGCTGCATTTATATGTAAATAGCTGAGGCAGCATTCATATGTAAATCAAGGCAACATTCATATGTATATCATGCCCCTCTGCAGTGAAGAGATGATGTGCTGTAACCTCTAGCAACCAATCAGTGAGCAGGATTACTGTACAGTAATCTCTATCAACCAATCAACAAGAAGAAATCATGTGCTGTAACCTCTAGCAACTAATCAGTGAGCCGTAATGTGTGTTGTAACCTCTAGCGTCCAGTCAGTAAGTGGTAATGGTATGCTGTAACCTCTGGCAACCAATCGCAATCACTGCCTGATCTGATACAGTAAAATTATTTTAACAGGGTTGTAAAGGAAAAGAAAAATTTCATAATAAGCATCATTTACCCGCAGGCATTCCTCTTTTCACTTCCCCATTGTTCGTTTTTGCTCAGAAGTTGCTCTATTTCTTCTCTGTTCTGTTCACTTCCTGCTTGTCTGATTGTTACTCACCACCGTGAAGGGAGACTTTACTGCGGTGGTCAGCGACGTGCTCGCCCCCTCCTGGGAACTACATCTGTGTGGCAGAACGCTCTCTACGTGTTAGAGACTTCAAGGAGGTGTGAATTACTGGGCGTGCCACAATTCATACTAGGAAATTTAGTTCTTACATGAACAAATGATACAAACCAGGAAGTGAATGAGAGAACAGAAACTAGAACGCCGGAGGTGATATAGATGAAGGAATTTAATAGGTATTTACAATTTTTTTAACAGAATCATTACACCATTCTGTCTGTCTACCTTGCAGACATTAATTTTAGGCAAAAATGTTTTTTTCCTTTACAACTCCTTTAAGTCTAGCTGATATTTATTGTATCTCTCAGTGCAAGTGGAAAGCAAAATTGTATGGAGGGGGGTCCCAAGAATTTTTTTGCACAGGGTCCAATCAACATTAAAAACTGCCCTGATTTAGTCTGTAAGAAAAGTTGTAGAGTCCGCAAACTATGGTAAATATATCTGAAAATCTATCAATCAAAAAAATGCCAGGAGAGTACAAATATCCCCAAAATGCCCCTGTTTTGGAAAGTAGACATTCCAAAGTAATAAGTAAGAGGCATGGCGAGTTTTTTGAAGTTGTAATTTTTTTGTCGCTGTACTAACATCAGATTATTAGTACAACAGCTCCGACCTGAGCTGTCAGTTATTTTTGTTCAACCCGCTTGGTTGAACAAAAAAGAACTAGTAGAGTGTATGAGGCTTTAAAAATTACCCGTATGTGCAAGAGTTACTGCAATCGTGTGTATCTCAGTGGACAATAAAGAACATTTTAGAGTGAATAGATAATACCTAATGACTTTTCAAGTAATGTAATTTCCTTAGAGCTGATTTTGAAGCATAAAACATGGTTATCCTCATTCTTCAAAATTACTAAGTAACAACATATAATGGAGAGAAACAAAGATAGACATTATTGTAGTTCAGCCTGAATAGCAACTATGGTTCCTCCATAAATATACAGGTGAAACTCAAAAAATGTGAATATCATGCAAAAGTTCATTTATTTCACTAATGCAACTTAAAAGGTGAAACTAATATATGAGAGAGACTCATTACATGCACAGCAAGATAGTTCAAGCCGTGATTTGTCATAACTGTAATGATTATGGCTTGCAGCTCATGAAAACCCCAAATGCACAATCTCAGAAAATTTGAATATTGTGAAAAGGTGCAATATTCTTGGCTCAAAGGGCCAGATTCACATACAATTAGATTCGCGTAGAGTATCTGAAATACACTACCCCGCCGTATTTTACCTGGCTCTACGTGGAATCCCGGTAGATTTTGTCCAGTAAACTACGGTGGCGTAGTGTATTTCTCCCGGCGCAAGCCATCTACGCGAGTAGGGCGCGTGAAGCATTTAAAATAGGCGCGTTCCCGCGGCGATCGAACTGCACATGCTCCGTTCAGAAATTTCCCGCCGTGCATTGCGCGAAATCACGTCGTTACGTCATTTTTTTTTGAGTAGCATCGTTTACGGACATTCCTATTCCCGAACGAATTACGTAAAAAATAAATAAAAAAATTTAAATTCGACGCGGGAACGACGGCCATACTTAACATGGGCTACGCACCGTTAGACCAGCAAAAAGCTGGTCTAACAGTACGTAGAAAAAAATAGACGAAAGCGTTTGCGAAGACCGCTCGTATCTTCGTGGATCGCCGTAAAAACTCATTTGCATATCCCGACGCTGAAAACGACGCGGACTCCTCCCAGCGGCCGCAAAAATATCGCAGCGTAGATCCGAAGGCTTACGAAGACGTAAGCCTCTCGGATCGAAGCCCGAAGCCGCCGTATCATGGTTTGAGGATTCAAACTAGTGATACGGCGCGCGAAATTTGAAATTACTCCTGTCTAACACCAGTTAGACAGGCGTAATTGCTCTGTGAATCTGGGCCAAAGTCTCCCACTCTAATCAGCTAATTAAGCCATAACACCTGCAAAGGGTTCCTGAGCCTTTAAATGGTCTCTCAGTCTGGTTCAGTTGGAATCACAATCATGGGAAAGACTGCTGAACTGACAGCTGTGCAGAAAACCATCATTGACACCCTCCATAAGGAGGGAAAGCCTCCAAAGGTAATTGCAAAAGAAGTTGGATGTTCCCAAAGTGCTGTATCAAAGCACATTAATAGAAAGTTATGTGGAAGAGAAAAGCGTGAAAGAAAAAGATGCACAAGCAGCAGGGATGAGCGCAGCCTGGAGAGGATTATCAGGAAAAGGCCATTCAAAAGTTTTGGGGACTTTCACAAGGAGTGGACTGAGGCTGGATTCAGTGCATCAAGATTGGTAGGCACCGGCCCAAATAGGGCTAGGTGCCACGGACTAGCTGAGGAGATGGGACAGTCAGGAAAGGGGTTAAATGAGTCTCTCCCCTCTTGAGTTCCCCCCTCCTTCCCCCTCCCTCTGGGAGGGTGGTTCTCTGACAGATAGAGCCAATTAAAGATGCCCAGGGGGGAGGTATTTGGGGTGGGCATGTGACCAAGGCTTCAAGGTGGGGTTCCCTCCCACCTTCTTCCTCTTACCCGCAGCAGCCCCCCAGCAAGTGAGCTCCCACCCTCCCGCCCTTGTTTCCCGTTTTATTACACAGTTTCAGGTGTTTAAAAAAAAAAAAGAGGATCGAATGTAATAAAGTTATAAAAAAAAAAAAAAATTGGTCAAGCGAGTTTTGTACTGAGGAGTTATGACGGTGGTTATTGCTGTATTTTATTACAATTTTCAGGTTTTGGTTTTACAGGCATTGTTTGTTCACGTTATGATGTGAGATATTTATTGTTAAGTCACAGCTGGCGGTAATATTAATGAAGGAATGGGGGAAGGCTATTATGCCCGTCGGTTTAGGCCGGCGGCTGGCTGGTTGCTTCCCCCTTGTAATCTTACCATGAGATGGTACTAAAGGTTTACAGATGTTTTATGGTTAAAGAAAAAAATAAAGCTGTGGCCGACCCCTACGTCCATTCAAGGATAACATGTTGTCCGAGTCTTTATTTTATGGTTAAGGGGTGAGACGAACACATGGGTACGGGTTAATGGGTTGTTCAGGTAGTCCACCACACACAGACGGATCCTGGACATCAAATGTCGTATTCCTCTTGTCAAGCCTCCACAGTCTGTGTTTCCACAGTCTGTGTTGATTTGGGCGGCCATGTCATCTGCTGGTGTTGGTCCATTGCGCTTCATTAAGTCCGGGGGTCACCGCAGCCGTCTACCAGGAGATTTTGGAGCACTTCATGCTTCCTACCACAGACGAGCTCTATGGGGATGCTGACTTCATTTTCCAGCAGGACTTGGCACCTCCCCCACACTGCCAAAAGCACCAAAATCTGGTTCAATGACCGTGGGATTACTGTGCTTGATTGGCCAGCAAACTTGTCTGACCTGAACCCCATAGAGAATCTAAGGGGCATCGCCAACAGAAAGATGAGAGACATGAGACCCAACAATGCAGAAGAAATGAAGGCCTCTATTGAAGCATTCTGGTCTTCCATAACACCTCAGCAGTGCCACAGGCTGATCGCTTCCATGCCACGCCACATTGAGGCAGTAACTGCTGCAAAAGGGGTCCAAACCAAGTACAGAGTACATATGCTTCCTTCTACTTTTCAGAGGTCCGATATTGTTCTATGTACAATCCTTGTTTTATTGATTGCATGTTATTTTCAAATTTTCTGAGATTTTGGATTTGGGGTTTTCATGAGCTGTAAGCCATATTCATCACAATTATGACAAATCACAGCTTGAGCTATCTTGCTTTGCATGTGATGAGTCTATCTCATATATTAGTTTCACCTTTTAACTTACATTAGTGAAGTAAATGAACTTTTGCACGATATAGTTTTTTTTTCGAGTTTCACCTGTAGTGGAGGATCTAGCACAACAGGCAGGGACAAAAAGTGTATAGCATTAAGGGGTGAAATTTAGAAATTAAAGCCTGAAGAAGCAAAACGTCTAAACCTCATCTTAGTGCCGGTGTCTTGTCGAGCTGTTTCCTACATCGATATGGTTCCTGCCTTGACTGCGCAGGCGCAGTAGGAGGCCCACGGAAATCTCAGAGGCTCAACAGCTGATTGTCAGCTTAGACACGCTTGTTCCCGATGCTTTTTTACACACGGCGCTCTAAAGTACACGCCACTCTACACAGCGCTCTATAGTACACGCCGCTCTACACAGCAAGGGGCGGATTTGATATTGAGCAGTGCTTTTTTGATTGGTTATCCGCGGCATGGATAACCAATCAAAAAAACACTGGTCAATATCACATCCGCCCCTTGCTGGCCCTTGCTGTGTAGAGCAGCGTGTACTATAGAGTAGGGTGACCAGACATCTCTATTTTCAGGGACAGTCCCCGGATTGAGGACACTGTCCCCGGGCCAAGTCTGTCCCCGGTTTTGTCGCCGGATTGGATTTGAACAGGGACTGGGGAAATTTCAAAGACAGTCAGTGCAGAATAAAAAAAAAATACAATTCTGAATAATAGCCGCTCCTACTAGCTTAGGGGGATGTATTTTTTCCCATTATCTGCCCCCCTTTCTGATGATCATGTGCTGGTCGGAGTGAAGGAAATATTTCTTCAGCTCCACTCGCATGTTCTTCTGCCTTGGCTCAAATCCTGGCCAGCCACCTGTATGCTTATCTCCTTGCCTTTCCTGGTGGAGTGATCTTCCTCCGCTCCCCACCCAGTAGTAGCCGGGGGCCCGGAGAGTGAGACCTGACAGGCTGCGAGGCGGGCGGTAGTGGCAACGGGCAGAGAGTCGCTGATTGCCGCCATTACAGGTAAAAAAAATATGTCCCCGGATTTCATTTAAAAAATCTGGTCACCTTACTATAGAGTGTATAATCATCCATCGGGAGCGAGCAAGTCTACAGATGACTAACAGCTGTTGAGCCTCTGAGATTTCCGTTGGCTCGGAACCATATCGATGGTAGGAACCAGCTCGTTAGAACACCGGTTCACACTACCGCGACTTGGGATCCGACTTGTGTCACTCCAAGACGCGCAACATGAGAAATTCAATTAAAGTGAATGAGAGCCGTCCTAATGTACACTACTGAAGTCGCTCCGACTTCAGAACAGGTTCCTGTACTACTTAAAGGCGACTTCTAGGCAACTTGTACCCATTGATTTCAATAGAAGTTGCCTCCAAAGTCGGAGCACCATCTTAACTGAATAGTTTACTCAGGCAGACCCCTCCCTCCCACAGAGATGATTATTCTGTGATTGGCCACAGCCACAGTCGCCTGTCCTGGAGGCAACTTTAAGTCGCATTGTAAGTTGCTCCAAGTCGCTCTGAAGTTGCCTTGCAAATTCGCGCTGTAAGTCGGGTTGCCCCTGTGTGAACCGGCTCGAGTCGGTTCACACTAGGGCGACACGACTTCCAGCGCGACTTTCAGAGGCGATTCCGACACGACTTGAGCATGAACCACAGGGCGATCTGGGGAGATTTACAACACGACTTGAAGTCGTCTCCAGGCAGGAGACATTCCAGTGGCCAATAAAACAACAATCAGCTCTGGGAGAGGGAGGGGGAGGGAGGGGTTTGTCTGAGAAATGTATGTTATCTTGCTTGAAAGTAGCTTCAATTAAGACAGTGATCAGACTTGGAAGCGACTTCCATTGAAATCAATGGGTACAAATCGCCTAGAAGTCTGATTGAAGTCGTACAGGAACCTCTTCTGAAGTCGGAGTGACACGAGTAGTGTGTATAAACACCGCTCCCATTCACTTACATTGTTTTTTTCTACAGCGCGACTTGGGACAACTTGAGACGACCTCAAGTCGGATCCCAAGTCGCCCCAGTGTGAACCGACTCTAAGGACTGATAACCTGAGAAATATTAAAATGTTTGTTTTTGGTTTTAGATACACTTTAAAGATCTGAGACTGCTTTGACTACCTGTATGTTATCAGCAGGTTTTATGAGTTGTAACTTTTAACAACTAATCTATTGTTATTGCAGAGGACTGGGTCATGTGCACAAGGATGACAGCACCCTATAAACACACACCAGGTTAGTCTTATTCAGGCTACACATCCCCTGAGGGCTTTTCACAACTTTGATGTGGCTTATCAAGGAGAGAAAATAATTACGGTCCCAAACCTTTCTGGTTCCCTACAGCTTCACAGGACATCTTGTAAGCTGGTAAAAAATGATGAGCTAACATGGTTCCTCATCACAACCACTAATTTCAAAGCAACAAAACAAAGTTTGGCCATGCCAGAAGAAAACACCTGCACTTCAATGCTGGAGGCAGAAGTACGCTACGCCTCTTACGCCTTCACATTTGATCACACACAATGTAGATATGATGCATGCATGGCGTGTGAGTTGAAATGTCAAATGAAACACATTTCAGGGCATGAAAGTTATACGAAAACAAAGAAAACAAAAAGACGCTGGAGGCACCTTGCAACAGATGATGCCAATTCAACAACCACATGGCCCGGTTCCCATGAGGTTCAAAAATGAAAATACAATTCAAACATCAGTAAGTAGCTCCCACAATTGACACATGTCAACAAATAAACAAGTAACACAAAGGTGTAGAAATGTAACAGAAACCAGCATGCAACACGCGTCTTATTTTGTTGTAGCAACAACTGGCCATTATTCACAGCGGCTCATTTGAAGCAAACTTGAAGCAAACGTAAAAGTCCTTTTTTAACCACTTAAGACCCGGGCCTTAATGCAGGTAAAGGACCTGGCCAGTTTTTGCGATTCGTCACTGTGTCGCTTTAACTGATAACTGCGCGGTCGTCCGACGTGGCTCCCAAACAAAATTGGCGTCCTTTTTTCCCCCACAAATAGAGCTTTCTTTTGCTGGTATTTGATCACCTCTGCAGTGTTTATTTTTTGCGCTATAAACAAAAATAGAGACACAATTTTGAAAAAAATGCAATATGTTTTACTTTTTGCTATAATAAATATCCCCCCAAAAAGATATAACATTTTTTTTTCCACAGTTCAGGTCGATACGTATTCTTCTACCTATTTCTGGTAAAAAAATCGCAATAAGCATTTTTTCGATTGGTTTGCGCAAAATTTATAGCGTTTACAAAATATGAGATAGTTTTATTGCATTTTCATTATTTATTTATTTTTTACTACTAATGGCGGTGATCAGCGATTTTTTTCATGACTGCGACATTATGGCGGACATATCGGACAATTTAGAAAAATTTTTGGGACCATTGTCATTTTCACGGCAAAAAATGCTATAAAAATGCATTGTTTACTGTGAAAATGACAATTGCAGTTTGGGAGTTAACCACTAGGGGGCGTTGTAGGGGTTATGTGTGACCTCATATGTTTTTCTACCTGATGGGGGGCGGGGCTAGACGTGTGACGCCATTGATCGTGTTTCCCTATATTAAGGAGCACACGATCAATGAACCAATGAACCACTGTAAAGAAAGGGGAAGCTGTGTTTACACACAGCTCTGCCCATTCTTCAGCTCCGGCGACCGATCGTGGGACTCTGGTGGCGATCGGGTCCACGGGTCCCGCGGCCGCGGTCACGAAGCTGGGCACTTAAAGAGGACGTACAGGTACGTGCTTGTGCCCACCCGTGCCATTCTACCAATGTATATCTGCAGGAGGCGGTCCTTAAGTGGTTAAAGTGAACCTTGTTATTCTATAGGAAACATTTAGAAATATTATTTTGCCTAAGCAGTACACTAATGTAGCACTACCCCGGGAGGAGCTGTTGGCTGACATGGAGAGAGACTGTCACTGACTCAGTAGGGGACAAGTCGTGTCGGGGAGGTGTCAGCATCATCTGTGCTGCTGCACACTGCTGTCAGTATCACTTTGAGAGTAAATTTTATGCATTTATCACCAATTCTAATGTATTGCCCTCCAGTGTCCTGTCCCTTAGCTACTTACTATTTCGGAAATAAAATAAGAAATATGCTTTTTGCCTTAATATCTACCTTAAATCACATGCTAAATGCATATTGTACTTATTTGTAGACTTATTTGTAGACTAAATAATCTAATTGGCATTTCAAACTGTAATTTTGTAACTGCCAGTAAAAACTTGGCTGTGCCAGTACATTTTGGGAGTTGTGTCAGTAAATTTTAATCTGGTAGGTTGGCAACACTGTTGCCCACTGACAAAGAAGAAATTATCAGTCTATAACTTTAATGGTAGGTTTATTTTAACGCTAAGGCCCCGTACACACGAGCAAATAGATTTGTTCAAATCGGTCGGACAGACTGATTTGAACAAATCTGTCTGCTGGGATGTATTGGTTTGATCGTGTACACACGATCAAACCAAAATCCCCGCCGGCAGACAGCACGCTGACGTGTCGGTGACGTTGACGCCGCCACGTCACCACCCCAGGAAGTAAAACACTTCCGCGCATGCGTCGAAACCATTCGGCGGCGGTGCGGGACGACATGTCTGCTGGTAAGTGTACTAACCAGCAGACATGTCGGGCGGACGGATTCCCACCCGATAGATTTCAAAGCATGCTTTGAAATCTGTCGGGCGGCCAAATCCGTCGGCTCGGCCGTACACACGATCGAATCTGTCTGCTGGGACGGTCTAGCAGACCGTTTCCAGCAGACAGATTTGATTGTGTGTACGAGGCCTCAGAAGGAATTTTTGTCCCACTCCTCTTTGCAGATCCTTTCCGAGTCAATAAGGTTTTGAAGCTGACGTTTTGTAACTTGAAACCTTCAGCTCCCTCCACATATTTTCTATGGGATTAAAGTCTGGAGACTGGCTAGGCCACTCCAGGACCTTAATGTGCTTCTTCTTGAGCCATTCCTTTGTTGCCTTGACCGTGTGTTTGGGGTCATTGTCATGCTGCAAGACCCACCCACGACCCATTTTCAATGCCTTGGCTGAGGGAAGGAGGTTCTCACCCAAGATTTGATGATACATGGCACCATCCATCGTCCCTTTGATGCGGTGAAGTTTTCCTGACTCCTTAGCATAGGCAGAATTCCTCCTCCTCCAAATATATCGAGTTGAGTTGATGCCAAAGAGCTTGATTTTGGTCTCATTTGACCACAACATTTTCACCCATTTTCACCCAGTTCTGAAGTTTCACCCAGTCCTCTGAATCATTCGGATAGTTCTAAAACATCTGGGGTGCCAAGGTTCGCCATCACTGTCCTAGGCTGAGTTATTGGAGCTGGAATGTGTGGACTAGTGCTTGTGGTGGGAAGCTTCTGTACTATTAGGCCCCTTTCACACTGGGACTTGAGGTGCAGTGGCGGTAATGCGCCGTTATTTTTAGCAGCGTTTTACCGTCGGAATTGCGGCGTATTCGGCCGCTAGCTGGTCGGTCTTACCCCCACTAGTGGCCGAAAAAGGGTTAATACCGACGGCAATGCGCCTCTGCAGAGGCGCATTGCCGGCGGTATAGCCAGGGTTTCCCATTGCTTTGGAGGAGCGGTAGACACCCCGCTCCTATACCGCTCCGAAGACGCAGCTAGCTGGACATTTGGAGCGGTCCTGCTAGCGTACCGCTCCAGTGTGAGAGCCCTCGGGGCTTTCACACCATCACTCAGGTGCCGATGCGCGTGCCTGGCAGCCGCAATGTCCACCAGGCACCCGCGATCGGCAGTCACAGAGACAGGGACATGGATCTCTGTGTGTAAACACAGAGATCTACGTCCTGTCAGGGAGAGGAGGCCGATGGTATGTCCCTTGTATATAGGGATAACCATCGGTCACCTCCCCCAGTCAGTCCCCTCCCCCCACAGTAAGAATCACCTAGCAGGGCACACATTAACCCCTTCCTTGCCCCCTAGTGTTAACCCCTTTCCTGCCAGTCACATTTATACAGTAATCAGTGCATATTTATAGCACTGTTCGCTGTATAAATGTAAATGGTCCCAAAAATGTGTCAAAAGTGTCCGATGTGCCCGCAGTAATATCGCAGTCCTGACAAAAATCACAGATCGCCGCCATTACTAGTAAAAAAATAATAATAATAAAAAATAAAAATAAATTATCATAATTCTATCCCCTATTTTGTAGGCGCTATAAAGTTTGCGCAAACCAATCACTATACGCTTATTGCGATTTTTATTTTTACCAAAAATATGTAGAAGAATACGTATCGGCCTAAACTGAGAGCATTTTTTTTTTCTTTTTAATTGGATATTTATTATAGCAACAAGTAAAAAATTATGTTTTTTTTTTGTTTATATCGCAAAAAATAAAAACCGCAGAGATGATCAAATACCACCAAAAGAAAGCTCTATTTGTGGAAAAAAAAGGACGTCAATTTTGTTTGGGAGCCACGTCGCACGACCGCGCAATTGTCATTCAAAGCGTGGCAGTGCTGAAAGCTGAAATTTCGCCTGGGCAGGAAGGGGGTATATGTGCCCAGTAAGCAAGTGGTTAAAACCTAAAACATTTATAGGGGACTAGCCTGATAAATTATGTTTGCAAAGTATTTTTCTTCCAATTTGTATATATCCAATGCAAATTTTCCTACTGAACAAAAACTGAGCAAGAGTGCTTGCGTGTGCTAGAAGCTTTTGCCCGACACCTAACCACAGCAGAAGTGAAGGATGTTGCCACCCTCCAATTCACAGCATGATCTTGTAGAGACTCCTTGCTTTCTTTGCAAGATCTGCTTCTCTTTCTCTTAATTTTAAATTCGTACAAATACATGGAAGCTTGCTACATGTTCCACTTCCTTTAGAGGTGAGCAGTGCCTGCCAGGCACCTCTCTGCCAGGGTGGATCAGTCATCTGGTGAGAAGGTCACTGACTCGCAGGGTATTTTTAAAGGTTTGCATTCCCAAACTTTCTTGTGGTTTTCCTTGCTCTGCCAAGGCTGCGGGTTTTTAGCATGCCCTCAGGAGACCAACCAGAGCGGTGAGTCAGGCCTTTCATCCCAGGTGAGGTGGTCAGTCATCTTTCGAAGAGGTTATGGAGAGGGTACCAGGAAAACTAAATCAGGAGAGATGGTCAAAAGATCCCCTGCTGAGCACACAGCTCTGTATGTGAGACAGGAAACCAGACCACAAGCATGACAGGGAACAGCACTCCTCATACTGACCTGAGTACAACTCCCACAGCTGACACTTCGCGTGTACAGCATAAATTCACACTACCTTGTGTGCTACAGATGAACTGCCAGTAATGCAGAAACACATTGCTCTTCATTGTTTTCTTATAAGTTAGTTCAGGGCTTTTTTTCTGGGGGGAACTTGGGGGAACTCAGTTCCACCACCTTTGGCTCAGACCCTTTGGTGCCCGCTCACCACAATCACTTGTGAACACAGAAGTCTGGTTTCTGTGTTTACAAGTGACTGCTTTGTAACCCCCTGAACTCTGCACACTGTATGTAATGCAATTCTGGTATTTAATGCCCCTTTAAGACCCTTCTACTGTTTGTGAAATCTGAACGGGTCGTGGTTGAGTTCCTGCACCTATTTTTTGAGAAAAAAAGCTCTGAGTTAGTTACATTGTAGAAGTATTTCCAGCAGCATTTTAAAGCCCAACTCCAGGCACAAAAAAATATCCTTGCAGTATCACCAACCCCCCCAAACACAAGGAATGAATCAAAGTGGAACTTCTGTAAAAAATAAATGGTGAACAGTAGGGACCGATGCCGATTATTTGCGGGAGTACTTGTACTCCCGCAAATACCCCTGATACTAAAATAGAATACTTCCCCCCCCCCCTCTATTGCAGCCATGTCATGTCCCTCATACTTGTAGATATGATGCCGCCGCTGCCGCATTATCCCCGCCGTTAATCCCCCTTCATTATAGCTAGCGCGCATTACAAGCTTTCATTTTGAATACTTGTAATGCCCGCGCCGCCGTGTATTGACACTCCCCTTCTTGGGATTGGATGGATCTGTTCAATCCCGAGCAAGGGGGAGTGTCTTTGCACGAATCCGCGTATAGACACTCCCCCTTGCGTGGGATTGGACGGATCCCTCCAATCCCGAGAAGGGGAGTGTCTATACATGGCGGCGCGGGCATTTACAAGTATTCAGAGCGAAAGCTTGTAATGCGCGCTGCGCTATAATGCAGGGAGATTAACGGCGGTATGCGGCAGCGGCGGCGGCGGCATCATATCTACAGGTATGAGGGACAGGACATGGTTGCAATATGGGGGACATGACATGGCTGCAATATGGGGGACATGACATGGCTGCAATATGGGGGACATACATGGCTGCAATATGGGGGACATACATGGCTGCAATATGTGGGGGACATACATGGCTGCATATGTGGGGGACATACATGGCTGCATATCTGGGTGACATACATGGCTGCATATGTGGGGGACATACATGGCTGCAATATGTGGGGGACATACATGGCTGCATATGTGGGGGACATACATGGCTGCATATCCGGGTGACATACATGGCTGCATATGTGGGGGACATACATGGCTGCAATATGTGGGGGACATACATGGCTGCATATGTGGGGGACTTACATGGCTGCATATGTGGGGGACTTACATGGCTGCAATATGTGGGGGACATACATGGCTGCATATGTGGGGGACATACATGGCTGCATATGTGGGGGACATACATGGCTGCATATGTGGGGGACATACATGGCTGCATATGTGGGGGACATACATGGCTGCAATATGTGGGGGACATACATGGCTGCATATGTGGGGGACTTACATGGCTGCAATATGTGGGGGACATACATGGCTGCAATATGTGGGGGACATGGCTGCATTTGGGGACACATTTAAAAAAAGTATCGGTATTCGGTATCGGCGACTACTTAAAAAAAAGTATCGGTACTTGTACTCTGTCCTAAAAAAGTGGTACCGGGACAACCCTAGTGAACAGGCAGGATTTTTTATGCAGAAAAGACACATGCAGCTTAGTGTACAATTTTGGCAAGATAAATGAATCCCTGTGTATGTACAGGATTGACATCACCTTGGCCCAGCCAATAAAAACAGCCACAAATCAGGAACCTGGAGGAAGATGGTAATGACGGAAGCTCCAGGACAAAGCATTGCTGTAGTAGACAGGGCCGCTGATAGGGGGGGACCACCAGTCCTCCTGTAGGGGGCCCGGGCACACAGGGGGGCCCAAACGGCAGGAGGAATGGGTGTGGTCGGGCAGAGGTGCAATTACAGAACAATGCCCTGTGCGGCTCTCTGCAGCTGCTGAAAGTTGGGTTCTCTCCCTCCCGCTGGCTTTCAGCTGCTGCAGAGAGAGACACAGACACAGGGCATCGTTCCTGTAATTTTTTCCCATGCACTGATCTCCCTCCTTGTTCTGCCTACTTCTGATCCCCCCCCAGGTGCCCCCTGTCACTCTGCTGCACCACCCCCCTCCCCGTGGTACTGTTGGCTTCCCTGTCCTGTTAAAAAATTAATTGTGAACATTTTTTAATTATTATTATACAATTTTACAGGTAAGCTGTACAGGGCCCTGAGATTTCTAGCAGCAGCCCTGGTAGTAGAGGTATGCATAGTTCAAGTTTATGTGTAAGGCCGCGTACACACGATCAGACCGGTCCGATGAGAATCGTCCGACGGACCGTTTTCATCGGGTCACCGCTGAAGTGGCCTGATGGTCTGATGTGCGTACACACCATCAGTCCAAAATCCGATCGGGTCAGAACGCGGTGACGTAGAACACAACGACGTGCTGAAAAAACGAAGTTCAATGCTTCCAAGCATGCGTCGACTTGATTCTGAGCATGCGCAGGTTTTTGGTCTGATGCTTTTGCGTACAAACCATCGTTATGGTCAGGCGTCCATCGGACCGATTTTAAAGCAAGTACACACGATCGATTTAGTCCGATGAAACTGCCCTTAAGGCCAGTTTCATCGCACCGGTCTGATCGTGTGTACGCGGCCTAATGGGTTGCAGAAGAGGCAATGCTGTATCCTGGCCTAGGGCAACACTTTACAGGGGGGCAGCACAGAAAGAGTCCCTGTAGGCTTGCACTACACTGTTAGTGTAGCGCCAGTCTAATGGTGCAGACTGGGCTAAGAGGCAAATTTAGTCTGGCGCCCCTATAAAGCGGCCGCACTGCTTCCGGTATGCGGGAGGCCGGCATTCTGCAACTGTGGGGGGCGCTGCTTCTAATTTTGACTGTCCTATCATCCTGGACCACAAACCTTCCTCACTGTGCTATATGTTTTCTTCTACACCATTGGCATGGTTATATCTTCTCAGGGCCGCCATCAGGAATTTTGGGGCCCCTTACACAGCTTCAGGCATGGGCCCCCTGTAGCAGAGAACCGGGGGGTGCTGCCGCCTGAAATTGAAAACCGGGGGGGGGCTGCCGCGAATTGAGAAGCGGAGGGGGCTCTTTACAAAAAGAAGAAATAAAGAATAATATATATAAAATAGGGGGGTAGCCATTCAGGGCCCTGGGGACCTCTGAGCCCTTTAATAAAAAGGAAAAAAAAGAGAGAGAAAGAAAAAAAAATATATACATATATATATATATTTTTTTTTAAAAAGGGTGGTTGCCATCTGGGGCCCTGGGGACCTGTGAGCCCTTTAATCATTTTTTTTAATAAAAATAAATAGCAAAAAAGTAGGGGTTTTTCATCCGGGACCTTTAATAAAAAAGAAATAAAAAAACATATATATAAAAAAGAAATAAACATTTATAAAAAAAACCTCTGGGCCCTTTAATAAAAAAAATAAAAAATATATAAACAAAAATAAAAAAAGGGGGTTTGACACATGGGGCCCTGGGGACCTCTGAGCCCTTTAATAAAAATATATCTCTATATAAAAATAGAAAAAAAACAGAAAAAAAGAAATAAAATTGTAAAAATTGTAAAACATTTTTATAAAAAAGGAGGGCTGTCATCCAGGGGCCCTGGGGACCTCTGGGCCCTTTAATAATAATAAATAAATAATAAAAAAATATATATTTAAAAAATATGTTTTTAATAAAAAGGGGGGTTGTCACCTGGGGCCCTGGCGATCTCCAGGCCCCTGGGGACCTCCAGACCCCTAAAAAATGGCCCTTCAATAAAAAAATAAAGTAGAAGTATATTTAAAAAAATTAAAAGTAAATAAAAAAAGGGGGGTTGCCATCTGGGGCCCTGGGGGCCTCCGGACCTCAAAAAAATAAAAGAAAAAAATTGGCCCTTTAATAAAAAATAAAAATATATAAAAAATATATATATTTTTTTTAAAAATAAATTAAAAAAAAGGGGGTTGCCATCTGGGGCCCTGGTGGCCTCCGGGCCCCTGGGGACCTCCGGACCTCTAAAAAAAATAAAAGAAAAAAAATTGTCCCTTTAATAAAAAATAAAATAAAAATATATAAAAAAAATATATTTTTTTATAAAAAATAAATAAAAAAGAGGGGGTTGCTATCTGGGGCCCTGGGGACCTCCGGACCTCTACAAAATAAAAGAAAAAAAAATTGGCCCTTTAATAAAAAATAAAATAAAAATATATAAAAATATATATATTTTTTATAAAAAATAAATAAAAAAAGAGGGGGTAGCCATCTGGGGCCCTGGTGGCCTCCGGGCCCCTGGGGACCTCCAGACCCCTAAAAAAAATGGCCCTTCAAAAAAAAATAAAGTAAAAATATATTTAAAAAATATATTTTTTTAATAAAAAGTAAATAAAAAAAGGGGGGTTGCCATCCGGGGCCCTGGGGGCCTCCGGGCCCCTGGGGACCTCCGGACCTTTAAAAAAATAAAAGAAAAAAAATTGGCCCTTTAATAAAAAATAAAAGAAAAATATATAAAAAAATATATATTTTTATAAAAAATAAATAAAAAAAGAGGGGGTTGCCATCTGGGGCCCTGGTGGCCTCCGGGCCCCTGGGGACCTCCGGAGCCCTAAAAAAAAAAAAAGAAAAAAAATTGTCCCTTTAATAAAAAATAAAATAAAAATATATATAAAAAATATATATTTTTTTATAAAAAATAAATAAAAAAGAGGGGGTTGCCATCTGGGGCCCTGGTGGTCTCCGGGCCCCTGGGGACCTCCGGACCTCTAAAAAATAAAAGAAAAAAAATTGTCCCTTTAATAAAAAATAAAAGAAAAATATATAAAAATATATATTTTTTTTATAAAAAATAAATAAAAAAAGAGGGGGTAGCCATCTGGGGCCCTGGTGGCCTCCGGGCCCCTGGGGACCTCCAGACCCCTAAAAAAAATGGCCCTTCAAAAAAAAATAAAGTAAAAATATATTTAAAAAATATATTTTTTTAATAAAAAGTAAATAAAAAAAGGGGGGTTGCCATCCGGGGCCCTGGGGGCCTCCGGGCCCCTGGGGACCTCCGGACCTTTAAAAAAATAAAAGAAAAAAAATTGGCCCTTTATTAAAAAATAAAAGAAAAATATATAAAAAAATATATATTTTTATAAAAAATGAATAAAAAAAGAGGGGGTTGCCATCTGGGGCCCTGGTGCCTCCGGGCCCCTGGGGACCTCCGGAGCCCTAAAAAAAAAAAAAAAATTGTCCCTTTAATAAAAAATAAAATAAAAATATATATAAAAAAATATATTTTTTTATAAAAAATAAATAAAAAAGAGGGGGTTGCCATCTGGGGCCCTGGTGGTCTCCGGGCCCCTGGGGACCTCCGGACCTCTAAAAAAAATAAAATAAAAAAAAAATTGGCCCTTTAACCACTTAAGACCCGGACCAATACGCTGGCAAATGACCCAAGGGGTTTTTGCGATTCGGCACTGCGTCGCTTTAACAGACAATTGCGCGGTCGTGCGACGTGGCTCCCAAACAAAATTTGCGTCCTTTTTTTCCCACAAATAGAGCTTTCTTTTGGTGGTATTTGATCACCTCTGCGGTTTTTATTTTTTGCGCTATAAACAAAAATAGAGCGACAATTTAAAAAAAAATGCAATATTTTTTACTTTTTGCTATAATAAATATCCCCCAAAAATATATAAAAAAACATTTTTTTTCCTCAGTTTAGGCCGATACGTATCTTCTACATATTTTTGGTAAAAAAAATCGCAATAAGCGTTTATCGGTTGGTTTTCGCAAAATTTATAGCGTTTACAAAATAAGGGATAGTTTTATTGCATTTTTATTAATTATTTATTTTTTACTACTAATAGCGGCGATCAGCGATTTTTTTCGTGACTGCGACAATATGGCGGACACTTCGGACAATTTTGACACATTTTTGGGACAATTGTCATTTTCACAGCAAAAAATGCATTTAAATTGCATTGTTTACTGTGGAAATGACAGTTGCAGTTTGGGAGTTAACCACAGGTGGCGCTGTAGGGAATGTGTGCCCTAATGTGTGTGTTTACAACTGTAGGGGGGTGTGGCTGTAGGTGTGACGTCATCGATCGCGTCCCCCTATTACAGGGATGACGCGATCGATGCTCCGGCCACAGAGAAGCACGGGGAAGCCGTGTGTACACACGGCTCTCCCCGTTCTTCCGCTCCAGGGACGGATCGCCGCACTGCAGCGGCGATCGGGTCCGCGAATCCCGCGGTCCCGGTCCTGGAGCTTCGCGCCCGCGACCCACGGCTGGGTACTAAAACCAACGTATATATACGTTGATGTGCCCAGCCGTGCCATTCTGCCGACGTAAATGTGCAGTAGGCGGTCCTTAAGTGGTTAATAAAAAATAAAATAAAAATATATAAAAAAATATTTTTTTTAATAAAAAATAAATAAAAAAAGAGGGGGTTGCCATCTGGGTCCCTGGTGGCCTCCGGGCCCCTGGAGACCTCCAGACCTCTAAAAAAATGGCCCTTCAATAAAAAAATAAAGTAAAAATATATTTAAAAAATATATTTTTTTAATAAAAAGTAAATAAAAAAGGGGGGTTGTCATCCGGGGCCCTGGGGGCCTCCGGGCCCCTGGGGACCTCCGGACCTTTAAAAAAATAAAAGAAAAAAAATTGGCCCTTTACTAAAAAATAAAATAAAAATATATAAAAAAAGAGGGGGTTGCCATCTGGGGACCTCCGGAGCCCTAAAAAAAAAAAAAAATTGGCCCTTTAATGGCTGCGCTGCTATCAATCCGCCCAGCCTAGCCAATCAACGGCCAAGCTGGGAACCGAAGAGGATCACGTGGACGCGCCCGGGAATTTCGAACGGTCAGGTAAGTAAAACGGGGGCTCGGGGGGGGGGGGATCGGTACCATCGGATGTTTTTTCACCTTAATGCTTAGGATGCATTAAGGCGAAAAAACATATACCTTTACAACCCCTTTAAGTTAATACTTTGTAGCGCCACCTTTTGCTGCGATTACAGCTGTAAGTCGCTTGGGCTATGTCTCTATCAGTTTTGCACATCGAGAGACTGACATTTTTGTCCATTCCTCCTTGCAAAACAGCTCGAGCTCAGTGAGGTTGGATGGAGAGCGTTTGTGAACAGCAGTTTTCAGTTCTTTCCACAGATTCTCGATTGGATTCAGGTCTGGACTTTGACTTGGCCATTCTAACACCTGGATATGTTTATTTGTGAACCATTCCATTGTAGATTTTGCTTTATGTTTTGGATCATTGTCTCGTTGGAAGACAAATCCCTGTCCCAGTCTCAGGTCTTTTGCAGACTCCATCAGGTTTTCTTTTTTTTTTTCGGTCCTGTATTTGGCTCCACCCATCTTCCCATCAATTTTAACCATCTTCCCTGTCCCTGCTGAAAAAAAGCAGGCTCAAACCATGATGCTGCCACCACCATGTTTCACAGTGGGGATGGTGTGTTCAGGGTAATGAGCTGTGTTGCTTTTACGCCAAACATAATGTTTTGCATTGTTGCCAAAAAGTTTGATTTTGGTTTCATCTGACCAGAGCACCTTCTTCCACATGTTTGGTGTGTCTCCCAGGTGGCTTGTGGCAAACTTTAAACAACACTTTTTATGGATATCTTTAAGAAATGGCTTTTTTCTTGCCACTCTTCCATAAAGGCCAGATTTGTGCAGTATACAGGGACTGATTGTTGTCCTATGGACAGAGTCTCCCACCTCAGCTGTAGATCTCTGCAGTTCATCCAGAGTGATCATGGGCCTCTTGGCTGCATCTCTGATCAGTCTTCTCCTTGTATGAGCTGAAAGTTTAGAGGGACGGCCAGGTCTTCGTAGATTTGCAGTGGTCTGATACTCCTTCCATTTCAATATTATCGCTTGCACAGTGCTCCTTGGGATGTTTAAAGCTTGGGAAATCTTTTTGTATCCAAATCCGGCTTTAAACTTCTCCACAACAGTATCTCGGACCTGCCTGGTGTGTTCCTTGTTCTTCATGATGCTCTCTGCACTTTAAACGAACCTCTGAGGCCTTGTACACACGATCGGACATATCCGATGAAAACGGTTCGCGGACCATTTCCATAGGATATGTCCGATCGGGAGTTTGATCCGATGGCGTGTACACACCATCGGATCAAATTCCCCGCCGCCACGTCACCGCCACGTCACCGCACCAGGAAGTTAAACACTTCCGCGCATGCGCCGAATCCATTCGGCGGCGGCGGTGGGGGACGACATGTCTGCTGGTAAGTGTACTAACCAGCAGACATGTCGGGCGGACAGATTCCACCGGATAGATTTCAAAGCATGCTTTGAAATCTGTCGGGTGGAGAAATCTGTCCGCTAGCCCATACACACGAGCGGAGATGTCTGCGGACATATCCCCTCGTGTGTACGAGGCCTGAGACTATCAGGCCCCGTACACATGAGCAGACAGATTTGTTCAAATCGGTCGGACAGACCGATTTGAACAAATCTGTCTGCTGGGATGTATTGTACACACGATCAAACCAAAATCCCCGCCGGCAGACGGCGCGCTGATGTGTCGGTGACGTGGCGGTGACGTTGACGCCGCCACGTCACCGCACCAGGAAGTAAATTATTTCCGCGAGAAGATATGTCTGCTGGTTAGCGTACTAACCAGCAGACATATCGGGCGGACGGATTCCCAGCCGACAGATTTTAAAGCATCCTTTAAAATCTGGCGGCTGGCCAAATCCGTCGGTTCGCCCGTACACACGATCGAATCTGTCTGATGGGACGGTCGGGCCGACCGTTTCCAGCAGATAGATTTGATCGTGTGTACGCGGCCTCACAGTGCAGGTGCATTTATACAGAGACTTAATTACACACAGGTGGATTCTATTTATCATCATGGGATAATTCAGAGATCCTCACTGAACTTCTGGAGAGAGTTTGCTGCAAGGCACTGTACAAGTTATTGCCATAAAAAGTGTTTGAGGACCTGGGTTCTGCCCCAGGGGATATGTATCAATGCAAAAAAAAGTTTTAAAAACGCCTGTTTTTTCGGGAATATAGATGAAAATCATAAAAAAAAACAGCCCTTTGGGTCTGGTATGGATATTAAGGCGAACCCTGCACCCAAATAAAAATAAATGGCGTGGGGGTCCCCCAGGCCCAATATACTCTGAACAGCAGTATATATACTATATGGCCTAGAGGGGCAGAAAAATTGTACCTTTGGTGGTGGTGCTGGTGCTGCAACACTGTAAGCCTTCACAGTTACTCTTGTTGGATGCAGGAATGGGCCCTGCGTTGAAATATTAGATCAAAAATTGTAATTACATGTCCCGGTTATACAGGGGCAGAAAAATTGGGCCTTTGGTGGTGGTGATGCCACAACACTCTAAGCCAGTGATGGCGAACCCCAGATGTTTTGGAACTACATTTCCCATGATGCTTATGCACTCTGCAGTGTAGTTGAGCATCATGGGAAATGTAGTTCCAAAACATCTGGGGTGCCAAGGTTCGCCATCACTGCTCTAAGCCCTCACAGTTACTCTTGTTGGGGCTGCTTGCCCTCTTTTAGTGGCCTGTGAGCCTCTGCCTCTCCTTGGTGGCCTTCCGGACATGATGTATATTATGTTTTTCAACACCACACTACACTGTATTAGATACTGTGTACACCACCAGAAGAGTAGGATAAACTGTACGCACTGTAATAAATACTGTGTACACCACCAGAAAAGTAGTAGAAACTGTACTACGGCTGCACTGTATTAGATACTGTGTACACCACAAGAAGAGTGGTAGACACTGTACACTTTTTTTAGATACTATGGGCCAGATTCACTATGGGCCAGTGTATCTCGACATACGCTGCGTAAATACTAAGAATAGCCTGCGTATCTTTTTTTGCTATTCAGAAAAGAAGATACGCCGGCTTTCTTCTAAGATACGACGGCTTACACCGTTGTAACTTAAGTTGCATATTTACTCTGGGCACTAGGTGGAGCTTTGCGTAAATTATGCAAATGAGCTACTTACGCAGATTCACGAGCGTACTTGCGGCGGCGGGTGTCGTAGTTTACATCGTTTGCGTTAGCGTCATAGCGCCGTAAGGTTACCCCTGCTATAGCAGGCGCAGCCAATGTTAAGTATGGACATCGGGACCGCGTCAAATTGAATGTCTGTTACGTCGTTTGCGTAAATCGTTCGGGAATGGGGCTCGACGTTAGTCACGTTCACATCGTTTACATTGAGAAAAAAGCGGCGTGGTTTCGCGCATGCGCACTGGGAACGCCCACGGATGGCGCAAGCGCCGTCCAAAAAAAATGTCACGTACATGGGGTCATGATTCATTTGCATGAATCACGCCCCCATCTTCCAAATTTGAATTGCGGGCCTTCCGCCGCCACAGATACACTACGCCGCCGTAACTTTCAGCGTAAATAGTTTCTGAATAAGGAACCTGCCACTGAAAGTTACGACGGCGTAGTTTATCTGAGATACGCTACGCCTGCCTATAGATAGGCAGAGCTTTCTGAATCTGGCCCTATGTGTACACCGCCTGAAGTGTAGTAGAAACAGTACACCACAGAATACACTGTAGATATTGGCTACACTGGAAATATATATAAAAAAATATTTATTTATTTTTATATAAAAAAAGGAACCTAGAATATGACATATTTTCAGTTGTTTCACACTTTTTTGTTATGTATATAATTCCACATGCGTTAATTCATAGTTTTGATGCCTTCAGTGTGAATCTACAATTTTCATAGTCATGAAAATAAAGAAAACTCTTTGAATGAGAAGGTGTGTCCAAACTTCTGGCCTGTACTGATTTTTACATGTAGGCAAATGTCAAAATTGGCCGAGGTGGGAACTGGTATGGGGGAGTTAAGGAGTATATACACTATGTTATCAAAAGTAGTCCATAGGGTTCAATATTGAACAGCTATAACAGCTTCAACTCTCCTGGGAAGGCTGTCCATGAGGTTTAGGAGTGTGTCTATGGGAGTGTTTGACCATTTTTCCAGAAGCGCATTTGTGAGGTCAGGCACTGACGTGGATGAAAGGGCCTGGCTTGCAGTCTCCGCTCAAATTCATCCTAAAGGTGTTCTGTGAGGTCAGGATTCTGTGCAGGCCAGTCAAGTTCCTCCACCCCAAACTCGCTCATCCATGTCTTTATGGACCTTGCTTTGTACACTGGTGTGCAGTCATATTGGAACAGGAAGGGGCCATTCCCAAAAATGTTCCCACAAAGTTTGGAGCCTGAAATTGTCCAAAATGTCTTGGTATGCTCACACCTTAAAGCGGTCTTTCACTCGTTTTTCTTCTTTTTTTAAAAAAAGTTTTAGGCTCCTCTTACCTTAGTTAAATAACAGCCCGTGTGTCCCGAATTATTCGCCCCCAGGATGCGATTCTACTGCCAAAGGATAAGTTATATATCTGTGTTCAGGCAGTTTCCATCTTCATCCATGGCACGCTGGGCACGTTAAAGCTCAGCCCTAATCATTTCCGGGATACGGCGGTGAATGCTGACGTCCCAGCATGCACCGCTGTATCCCGCGCATGTCCTTTGCTGTGCTGTGTTCACGGCGGACGGCGCCGTCAACACAGCACAGTTACCATGGCAACGGCCGGCGTCAATATGACCCGCTTGCCGAGTCACATGACCCGCTTGCCGAGTCACGTGACCGCGGTAATATCGCGGGATTTTAAGAGAGATCGTCTCCTGGGAACATCACATCGAATTCCCAGGAGGCTCTGCGCATCGGGGGAAAAGGAAGGCACGCCCAATAATCCGCGGGGAGAGGTGAGTGACAGGCAACATTAGCGAAAAGATAAAGGTAAGCATTTATAAAAAAAAAAAAAAAACACACTGTTTAGTAATGCTCGCTGGGAGACAGTAAGGCTACAAGAGACTTAAATATAAGGGTGAACTGCCGCTTTAAGAGTTCCCTTCAATGCCTAACCCCTGAAAAACAACCACACACCATAATCTTCCCTCCGCCAAATGATTTGGACCAGAGCAAGGCCCATAAAGACATGGATGAGCGAGTTTGGGGTGGAGGAACTTGACTGGCCTATAAAGGGTCCTGACCTCAACCTGATAGAACACCTTTGGGATGAATTAGAGTGAAGACTGTGAGCCAGGCCTTTTTATCCAACATCAGTGCCTGACCTCACAAATGAGGTCAAACATTCCCATAGACACTCCTGAACCTTGTGGACAGTCTTGTGGACAGTCTTTCTAGAAGAGTTAAAGCTGTTATAGCTGCAAAGGGTGGGCCAACTCAATATTGAACCCTACAGACTAAGACTGGGATGCCATTAAAGTTCATGCGCGTGTTAGTAAATGTAAGTAAACCCTCCTATCATTTTCAGCTAAGGAAGCTGCCATCTTTGCCTCTTTTAATCTGCCATGATGCTGCGTGTGTGATCAGTTTAGACACCAGCCATTGGAGGGCTTGACAGTTTGGTTGAGAGTACAACCAATGGGAGTGTTACATTTCCGTCACGTGCCAGAAATGAATCTGTTTTATGGATGGGTTTACTTCTGCTTTAAGGCAGACATCCCAATACTTTTGGCAATATAGTGTATTACTTCATTACAATCACGATAAAGTCTGAGGCTCCTCTTTAACCACTTCAGCCCTGGAAGATTTGGCTGCCCAATGATTGGGCCATTTTTTGCGATTCGGCACTGCGACACTTTAACTGACAATTGCGCGGTTGTGTGATGTTGTACCCAAACAAAATTGACGTCCTTTTTTTCCCACAAATAGAGCTTTCTCTTGGTGGTATTTGATCATCTCTGCGATTAATTATTTTTGCGCTATAAACAAAAAAAGTGCCAATTTTGAAAAAAACACAATGGGCCAGATTCACATAGAATTAGATTATCGTAGCGTTTCCCAAATACACTACGCCGCCGTATATTACCTGGCTCTACGTGGAATCCAGGTAGATTTTGTCCAGTAAACGACGGCGGCGTAGTGTATTTCTCCCGGCGCAATCCATCTACGCGATTAGGGGGCGTGAAGCATTTAAAATAGGCGCGTTCCCGCGGCGATCGAACTGCGCATGCTCCGTTCAGAAATTTCCCGCCGTGCATTGCGCGAAATCACGTCGTTACGTCATTTTTTCTTGAGTAGCGTCGTTTACGGACATTCCTATTCCCGAACGAGTTACGTAAAAAAAAAAAAAATTTAAATTCGACGCGGGAACGACGGCCATACTTAACATGGGCTACGCACCGTTAGACCAGCAAAAAGCTGGTCTAACAGTACGTAGAAAAAAATAGACGAAAGCGATTGCGAAGACCGCTCGTATCTTCGTGGATCGCCGTAAAAACTCACTTGCATATCCCGACGCATGAAAACGACGTGAACTCCTCCCAGCGGCCACAAAAATATCGCAGCGTAGATCCGAAGGCTTACGAAGACGTAAGCCTCTCGGATCGAAGCCCGAAGCCGCCGTATCATGGTTTGAGGATTCAAACTAGTGATACGGCGTGCGAAATTTTAAATTACTCCTGTCTAACACCAGTTAGACAGGCGTAATTGCTCTGTGAATCTGGGCCAATATTTTTTACTTTTTGCTATACTAAATATCCCCATTTTTTTAGGCTGATATGTATTCTTCTACATATTTTTGGTAAAAAAAAAATCGCAATACCCGTCTATTGATTGGTTTGCAAAAGTTAAAGGCCCAGATTCACAGAGCGATTACGCCTGCGCAACTGGTGTTTTGCGCGTGCGTAAGTCTAAATGTGCGCGTGCGTTTAGATGCGCGCGATTCAGAAAACGATTTACGCCAGAAATCTACTTTTTTTTGTCCGGCGTAATTTCGTTAGACAGACGCATCCGTCCGCGCAAAAATGCACTAGACACACCATTGATTTGCTAGTCAAATATGCTAATGAGGGAGTTGCGGGGATCCACAAAAAAACGCAGTTGCTGCGCAGGCTACGCGATGTGCGCAACAGCAAAATGTCCTGTCTAAAGTTAGAGCACCTAAAAGCTGGTCTAAATTTTGAAAAAACGTCTACATCTCACAGAAAGCAACACCGTTACTGAGGAGCAGACCACACACACGTGTTGCACTACAATTTGACTGCCAACATGCCAGGGGCATCGTCGCTCATAGCTGCACTAGTGAATTTAGATGACCAAAGAAGGAGGAGGGCACGGAGGATGGCACGGGAGAGGGTATACCGCACACGCATAGACCTCTTTGGCATGAGTGATTCTGAGGTGTATCGCATCTTCAGATTCCCCCCTCATGCCATCCTGGAATTAACCACAACCCTGCAGGAGGACATCACCAGCCCAACACACCGCTCACATGCAGTGCAGCCACTGGTCAAGGTACTGGCAACACTCCATTTCCTTGCCAGTGGCTCTTTTCAGCGTACAAGTGGAGTGGTGGCTGGGATGTCACAATCCTCCATGAGCAGATGTTGTCCCTGCAATCCTCACACGCTTGGCCAACCAAATCATCAAACCCACCCAGGAGGACCTGCGGCTGAAGGCAATGACAGATTTCTACAGAATTGCCAGATTCCCACGCACCATCGGGGCCATTGATTGCACACATGTGGCACTCCAGCCCCCCCCATGAGACAGAGCACATATACCGCAATCGGAAGAATTGGCACTCCATCAACGTACAGGTGATAGTCGATGCCCAAGGCCTCATATGGCACGTCCGTGCCAAACACCCCGGATCCACCCATGACAGCTACATCTACAATCAATGCCACATCCGAATGGAATTCTATCAGAACGTGTATGGGAACACCTGGCTGGTTGGCGAGTGACATGGGAGTCAGGCATGACTATCCCCTCCCGTGATGCACACCTCACAAGTGGCACATGCATGACTAACATTCTCCTGTCTTTTCCCTTCCAGGTGACTCTGCATATGCACTGGGACCCCATCTCATGACTTCTATCCGGAACCCCCAAACCCCAGGGTAGGAAAGATACAATCAAGCACACATCAAAACCCGAGCAGTGGTGGAGCGCACCTTTGGCATCCTGAAGTCACGTTTCCGATGCCTGGATAAGTCTGGGGGTACACTGTTGTATTCCCCAAACTTCGTGTGCCATATCATCGTCTCGCAGTGAGGAAGGGCCTGCAGGTTGAGCTACGTGATGACCTGACCCCCCAACCAGACAATCAACCCCTAACCGAGGATACCCCGTCTTCTGAGGGAAGAGCAGCCAGGAGCCAGCTCACATTGGGCATCTTTGCACGTTAAACACACACATTAATCATGGCACAATGAGAATGCATGCATGCACACCACTATGGTCCCTAGCACACACACCCCACATCCTCATCAAATTGGATTGGCACCAGTCCACCATGCACGACTGGTGAGCAGTAACGCCACGTCAAGGCTCCAATTATGTCACTGTACATTCATACACCATTCACACGGACCTGAGCAGAGCTGTCCCAGATGGCGGGTCTGGAGGGCCTGGTCCCTTCGCAGACTGGCGGGCAGGAGATTGGGCGCCCCCCTGGTGCTCTGGGATGACATCCTGCCTCCAGCTGATGGTTGTGGGCGGGGAGAAGGGGAGGCCCTTGTGAGGGGAGCCATGTTGGGGGAGGAGGGGGGGGCTCCCCCTTAGGGAGGGCAGGCTTCTGCCAGCCAGAGGGGAAGAGTCCGCACAAACCACTCGTCCAGTGCCTGACTCCTCCTCCTCATGATCGTCCTCCTCATGATTATCCTCCTCCTCATGATCGTCCTCCTCCTCATGATCGTCCTCCTCCTCATGATCGTCCTCCGCGGACTGTGGCCTTGTTGGGGGGGCCTCATTAGGCTGCTGGCCTGGGGTTGGAGCGGTCAGGCCAGATGGCCCTGCACCCTCCTGCACATCTGTGGATGACACAAACCATTCACAGGTTGGAGGATCCACACACTTGCCAGATATTCCCTTTCACCCCCTCCCCCACACATGCTACACACCTGATAGAAAAAAAAACCTTACCTGGCACCACGGGGACCGGACTTGTGTCAAAGCCTGGCAGGCCCTCCACTTCATGCCGATGAAAAGTTAAGGCCACCACATGCTCCGTCGCTGTAAGCCTAATACGGCATGGTGGGCCCCCTCCTGTGCCCCTGGCATGGGCATGCATTGCGGCCAGTTTTTTTTTCACCAGACGCCGGAGATCATTTATTTTCTTGTCAATCCCAGACCGGGTCCGTGTCTCCCCCTCCCCCGAGGAATTCACCTGCTCCGTGATCCTATCCAAAATCTCCCTCCTCCTGGCCGGGGTGGAGGTGGCACTCTGCGGGCCGTGGAGAAAACGCCCATACTCGCTAATGGCCCGGGCAAGAATTCTTTTTTCCCCCACAGTAAAATTCAGCTTTCTTTTTCTCTCTGTCATACTTCCAAACAAACTCACTACCAGTCACCAAAAAACAGTCACAAATACAAGCACAACCAATCAGGCAAGAACACACACAAAGAGAAAACGAACACCCAAAAATCACACTAGCACTCAGCAAGAAACAGTCACAAAAAAAAAAAAGAAGAAAAAATAAAGCAAGAAAACAAACGCTCAGAAATATATCAATCAAACAAACAGTCTCTCAAACAATTATCAAAAAACACTTTCACAAATATACCAACAAGCACTTGATCACACAGAACACTAATCTGACAACTACAAGACACACTGCAACGAACAACAGGAACAAAAGCACTTGGTTAAATGGGAAGGGACACAAAGGGATGTACTTTTGCAATGCAAGTGCGTTTGTGTGTGTCTATTTATGCTGTCTGCGTAGTTCACAACGTTGCCCTAGTCCATTTCCAATTTCACTGATTGCGCCGCTCCCGAGTTGTGAGCATGCGCACAGCGGAGCTGACATGGTCTCCTTCACGCGCGCATGCGCGAGCCGGCCGGCCCTTCATTTGCATGGGGTCACGGCTCATTTCAATGTAACACGCCCACGTCCCTCCCAATTTGTATTACTCCTCCTTACGCCTCTGGAAAAAACCTTACGCTTGCGCAATTTCCTGCGCAAAAGCTACGTGAATCGGGGGATTACGCGGCTAGATGGCGCAAGTCTAACGTAATGGCGGTGCGCTACGACGGACCGATAATGCGCCGATGTACGTGAATCTGGGCCAAAGTGTCTACAATATAGGGGAAAGATTTATAGCATTTTTATTATTTTTTTTTTTTACTTGTAATGGCGGCGATCTGCAATTTTTATCGAGACTGCGACATTATGGCGGACACTTTTGACACATTTTTGGGACCATTGGCAATTAAACAGCGATCAGTGCTATAAAAATGCACTGATTACTGTGTAAATGTCACTGGCAGGGAAGGTGTTAACACTAGGGGGCGATCAAAGGGGTTAATTGTGTTCCCAAATGTGTGTTCTAACTATAGGCGGATGGGACTGACCTACAGGAAATTACAGATCGTGGTTCCCAGCTATTAGGAACTCACGATCTGCATTTCCTCAGCCCACAGAACAGGGATGTTTACACACACCCGTCCCTGTTCTGCCTCTCGTGCCCAGAGATCGCTCGCGGCTGGCGGTCATTGCAACCGCCGGTCACAAGCATCGGCACTACCGTGATACAGTGTGCGCGCCTACTAGTCTGCTTAAAGTGAACGACATACAGCTACGATGGTTCGCCCAGAGGAGCCAACCTGCCGCAGCATAACTGCCACGGCTGGTCAGCAAGCAGTTAAAGTGTCTCTAAAGACAGAAGTTGTTTTTACCATACTGCATTAAGGCAAAAAAAAAATTCTAGGTGCAGCTCCCCCCCTCCTCCTTATACTTACGTAAGCCCCATCTTGATCCAGGAATGTGCATGAGAGCAGCGGCTCTTCTAGGTCTCTCTCTCCTCATTGGCTCACACAACAGTGGCTCTCCCTGCTGTTAAACGAGAAGTCCAGACTGAGCTTTTTAGGCTGGGCTTCTCCTCTGGGCTTCTCCTCTGACGTAACTGCCATCAGTCGGGGCAGCGCGTCATCACGACTTCCAAGTCGGGATCCAACAGCTGCCGTGATTGATGGCAGTCTCAGCGAGCCGCTGAGACAACCTCTCCCCACCCCTCCACTGCTCAGCTCTCCAATGCGTGTGGAGAAGCAGAGAGGAAAGAGGCTGACTGACAGCAGCTTTCCTCTCGGGGATCTGTGAGAGCCAAGCCATCGGCCTATTTCAGGTGGCTGGGTTCTCAGTTCACAGACGGCGGGGGGCAGCTGGAGTATAGGTCTGATGTTCCATCCACCGAGGTAAGTATGAATCTTAAATAAAAAAACAACAACATACTTTTCTTTTAATAAAAGCCAGTGGGCCAATGAGGAGAAAGTGGGGGCGGGGCTGATCTGCATTCTGTGTGTGATAAGCCAATGTCCATTCAGTGGCTCTGAAGCAACTTGCTATTGGGGTCACTTGGCAGGGGAGAGGAACCAGGAATGCTGGCGGGGGACCCAAAAAAGAAGAGGATCAGGGCTGATCTGTGCAAAACCACTTCACAGAGCAGGTGGGTATAACATGGTTGTTATAAAAATAAAATAAAATACTTTTAGAATCACTTTAAGCTTAAAATGCTTATTTTGAGTTGCAAAGTTACAATAAAAAAAAGCAACATGAGAATTTCAACATATCAACAGATGGGAATGTTTACCTATATTTTACAAATGTTATTAATTTAGATTAAGTGATCTTTGAATAGTCTATTGAACATGGCAAACTGGCATTTCAGAACGCAGTGTCTTTATAGCAGCTCTGGTGCCATCTGCACCTGCCCACCCCTTACCTTAGGTTACAAATCCCAGAGGCTGCGTAGCGTCTGTGCACCCTGCAACCACCACACCGCACCCACGTGTGGGAACTGAGGTCTGCTGAAGTCATTCCTGGCACCAAGTTCATATTAAGCTTTGATCTTCAAACGCTTGGCATCTGCTGGAGATAAACTGTCACCCAAATGACACCTCCTAGGCCACTTTGTACTGTAATTGACATGGGTGATTAATGTGTTTTGAGAAAAAATAAAGTAGGATTGCTAATATTAAACTGCCAGATATTAAGCTGAAACCCACTTGTCCCACCCTCTCTGCCCATTTCCTAGCGGCTGTGAAACCTCAGGACTTGTTTGATCCTTGTCCACTCATACCAGTATTTCAGTCCGTCTCGAGTGAATTTAGTTTGCCTACAGAAATTTAGAACATCAGATCGTATCACTGCACAAATAAAAGCACCTAGCTCTCATAGCGGGCACACCCAAAAGACGTGGTAAGAGAAGTAAGTGTACGAAGAAGAAGGAAAAAATAGCAATGCACAACACTTAACACTTATTTGCCTTTCCTTGTTAACATGACACGCATGGGGCTGACATATCAAAGGACTTCAACAGAAAATGTTTTGTTACCCTTAAGCTAAAGATTAGTTAAAAAAACGCAAATTTTTCCCTACAGATTTAGGCCTTATTCACATGATGGGTGTACTGCAGCGTGCAAATGTATGAGACCATGTTTGCTCTGCAGTACACCCCTGTGAAAGAGGCCTTAGTTACATTACTGTACCACCCTCTAGTGTGCTAGAAAGTATATATAGTTGTAAGAATAGATAAATTGTTTGGGTTGGCTGGCGGCCAAGCCTGAGCTGAATCTGGGTCAGGGCGAGTGTCTTAGGGAGGCTGGATGACCCATCAGGCAGCACCTCTGGTGCATCCCCCTACTTGCTCAAACCTTGGAGAAGCTTCCAAAAGAATAGGTGGGAGCTGCTTGCAGTATTGAGGAGGGCCCCAGACAATCCCCAGCAAGTGGGCTGGCAGAGGGTGGGCACCTCTTTAAATACTCTGGGACATGCCAGCAAGGGGGAGTCGGATGGAAGATGGAGAAGGGGTGCTGAGGAGGCTATTGTGGCCCTTGAGAGTCCCCCTTGGTCTGGGGTGACCTTGAACCTGGGGGCTTGGGTGCTGGAGGGGTCCTCTAATGCACACATAGGAGTGGGAGAGAGTTAGCACATCCAGAAGTTCTCCAGAAGAAGACGGGTGGGCTAATGAGTGTGCAGTCTGGGAGGACTGTGGAGAAGTAGCCAGGCGGGCTAGTGAAAGGGGCAACTGCAGCCAGGTAGACTGGCAGTGCCTGAAGAGGTGGTGCTGGGATCAGTAGCCAAAGCTATGTAAGCTGGACACTGTATTTTGCTACACAACCCAAGGGGCCCAAGGTCCCTGCCTGTAAAGGGCCTTTGCTTCAACATCTGACTGTTGCCTTGTCAGATTAACCATCAGTGTGCCAGCTGGAATTCTACAAGCAAGTTTAGTGCTGAAGGAAGAGAGGTGTATATAGCTGTACATAGGAAAGTCGTCCCTGAAGAGTTCTAAAGTCAAGTGGGCATCCCATCATTTCCCTAATCCCTATCCAGGTATGTCTTCCCTCAATAAAACCCCCCAAAAAGTGCAGGACTGTTCACTGACAAGTGTTCCTGTGAAAATGTGGTGTGCCTGGCTGTGCAGGGTGGGGGATCCCTAATCACCAGCGGCTCCTACATGGGGTGCGCTTCATTACGTAGCTGGAATGATATATGTCACTTTATGTGTAGGCAGCTGGATTCTGTAGAAATCTTCACTGTAGTGCTGCCCCAGCTTCAGGTCCCGGTGCTCATGTAGGCAGGTGTAGCGCAGGTGTAGGCAGGTGGCACTGCCGCAGCCACCCTGCAGGGGGAATGGGGGACAGGAGGAATGCACATTCCTCCAAGGCTTCCATATGTGTCATCAGGTGGGCTGCTGTCCAATTGAACACTGTCACCCAAATAACCCCGGCAGCCATCTTTAGTGAGGGCAGTGCTTAAAAAAGCACTGGCTCATGTGCCTATTGTGGGGAGAGGTTCTAGAGAAGAAGGGACAGAATAGGGACTCGCAAGAGCCACTGAGGGGAAACCTTTCTGCTACTAGTGCTTTGCCGCACTGTGATAACAGCCTCCGCCCATGACAGGTGCTGCCGGGCTCTGTGCAGAACTCTCTGCAATCTCATTCTGGAGATTTGGGCAATTCATTTGGCCCTCAAAGTTTGGTCTTACAGACTGCAAGGCTGGCCTGTTCAGGTTCAGTCCAACAATGCTACGGCCGTGGCCTATATCAATCACCAAGGAGGCACCAGAAGTCTGGATGCCTAAAAATAAGTGAATCACATCTTGGCCTGGGCAGAAAGGCATATTCCTCGCCTATCTGCGGTCTTTATTCCATGGGTAGAAAATTGTCTGGCAGATTTTCAAGCCACCAGCAACTGAGTCCAGGAGAATGGTCTCTACACCTGACATGTTTTAAATTATATGTCAGAAATGGGGAACCCCAGTTTTGGACCTGTTGGCTTCCAGATTCAATGCAAAGCTGGGCAGCTTTGTGTCAAGAACAAGAGATCCCTGTGCTCAAGGGTCAGATGCCCTGACAATCTCATGGGATTAGTATTCCCTGATTTATGCATTCCCTCCAGTTCCGCTTTTCCCACGATTCCTTCAGAGAGTCAAGAAGGAAGGAAAGTCTGTGATTTTGGTCGCCCCGGCTTGGCCCAGGAGACCCTGGTACGCAGAAGTCATAAAGGTGGCAGTAGGAAAACCCTGGGTTCTTCCATTACGCCCAGACCTACTGTTGCAGGGTCCAATATTCCATCCTGCCTTACAAAGTCTAAATTTGACGGTTTGGCTGTTGAGACCCACATTCTGAGGAAACGTGGGCTCTCAAGGCCAGTCCTATCCACTCTGGTTAATGCTAGGAAGTCAGCCTCCAGGCTCATCTACTACAGAATCTGGAAGGCATGTTTCCTAGTGTGAACCCAGAAAGTGGATCCTAGGAAGTTTGCCATTAATAGGATCCTTGCCGTTCTTCAGTTGGGCTTAAAAAAGAAGTTGGCCTTCACTATCAAGGGCCAAATCTCGGCCTTGTCTGTATTTTTTCAAAAACCGCTTGCTTCTCATTCTCTGGTCAGGACCTTTGTTCAGGGTACACTGCGGTTGAATCCGCCAGTTAAGTCTCCCGTGTGCCCATGGGATTTGAATTTGGTGTTATCTGTTTTACAGAAGCTACCTTTTGAACCTTTACTCCAGGTTTCTCTAAGTCTGTTGACACCGTTTTTTCTTGTAGCCATATCCTCAGAAAGGAGGGTATCGGAATTGGCGGCTCTTTCGTGTAAAGAACCATATATGATTATTCATGAAGACAGGGTGGTGCTGCGTCCTCACCCAACTTTCTTACCTAAGGTGGTTTCAGGTTTTCAACTGAATCAAGATATAGTCCTACCGTCTTTTTTTCCAGATCCGCAGTCTGTGGAGGAAGAGAGTCTACACTCTCTAGATGTTGTTAGAGCGGTAACGGTTTATCTGCAAGCTATGGCTCAGATAAGGAAGACTGATTGTTTATTCATTCTGCCACAAGGCCAAAAGAAGGGGCCAAGCAGCGTCAAAATCCACTATTGCAAGGGTGATTCGACTAGTCATTACTCAAGCCTTTGGGTTAGAAAAGAAGATCCCTCCTTTTCAGGTGAAAGCGCACTCGACTAGAGCAGTTGGTGCTTCATGGGCAGTGCATCACCAGGCCTCCATGGCTCAGATCTGCAAGGCTGCCACTTGGTCTTCGGTCCATACATTTACTAAATTCTACCAGGTAGATGTGAGAGGTTACGAGGATGCCGCCTTCGGGCATAGTGTGCTGCAGGCAACAGTATAGATCCTCTGGCTCGATGGCGGTCTTATTCTGATCTGTGTCTACCTCCCCTCAAACTTTAGAATTGCTATGGGACATCCCATTAAGTAATTAAGGCTCTGTATCCCGTGATGTATGATCAAGAAAGTAGGATTTTTTAATACAGCTTACCTGTAAAATCCTTTTCTTGGGAATACATCACGGAACACAGAGCTCCCACCCCTCTTCGGAGTTAAACGTGGAACATTTATTGCTTTGCTACAAAACTGAGGTACTCTCCATTTGGGAGGGGTAATATAGGGGAGGAACTCAATTCTAATTGGGTTTGCCAGTGTCCAATCACCTGTGGTGACTACATAACCCATTAAGTAATTAAGGCTCTGTGTCCCGTGATGTATTCCCAAGAAAAGGATTTTACAGGTAAGCTGTATTAAAAAATCCTATTTTTCTACTCAGGCTTTTACTGTTTTCTAAAGAGTGCTTTTGTATTGATGCACCTGGAGTGTATTTAGTTGAATTAAACTGAAGTCAACTGAACTTTAATTCTTCCATTTTTAAAATATTTTATCAGCCAGTTTTTATTAGTAAAGGGTTAAACAGCAAACAGCCTCTGGGTGGAAATAAAGCTTTCAGCTGCCAACAAACACTCAGATGTATTTCCCTGCTAATTCTGGCAGCGCTTGACTTGCAAGACATCTACATTACACAAAACCATCACCCAGCGCCAGCCAATGTCTGGCAGGCTGCGGAGACCTCTCTGTGTCTTGTCACATCCCCAGACGGTAGGGAAATACACAAAGTGGGAGATCCCTGCAACCCCGCTACACATTAACTAAATAACATGTCACGTTTATGTGTCAAACATGGCAGCCCCGACACAAGACTCCCTCTACTTTTTTTTTGTCTTCTGCATCCTGTTCCGTCTATCTTTTCTGCAGGATAAGAAATGCAAGTTATTCTGTTGTTCCATAAGAGCTGGAATCCAGCCACCATCTCCTGTCTGCTTTTACTCACTGACCTCAGAGATGATCTTGGCTGGACACTGGCCAACCATTCCACCAGGAACAAAGGAATAGATAGCCAGCATATATGAATCTAATTGTTTTATGTTTAGTCCACTGCTCAAAGGGTTTGGAGCATGTGCGTTAAAAAAATAGTTTGTTTTTAATTCTTTTGTCGGCAATAAGCTGTAAATTTGGAGTTTGGATCCAGATTCCTTAGGAATTCTGCAGTGTGATTGCACATGAAATTGCCGTGTCTGAGAGTGTCAAAGTTTATGCATTTTTATCTGGGGTGGTGGGCAGGGATGGACTGGCCATTGGGACTACCGGGTGTTTCCCGTTGGGCCGATGGCTCAGTGGGCCGGCTTTTAGTGACAGCGGACCGCTGCCCCCCTCCACTCCTTTGTCTCTTCCTCCCCACAGCGCTCACCTGTGCAGGAACAGAGAAGCAGGGGGAGGAGCAGAGGAGCAGGGGGGACAACAGAGGAGTATGGGGGGACCAGAAGGCGCACAGGGGAGGGGACTGACAGCTGACTCAACAGCTATGGCCTGGGAGTTTCTCACTTTTGCCTAATCTTGTCCCATGGGGGGGCACCGAACTGATTCTTTGCCCCGGGTGAAATAATGTCTAGATTCCCCACTGGTACTGCCTATAAGAGTACCAGTACCAGCGTTCTACTCTAATAAAGTAGAACGGCTAGTGGCTAGTGAAGGGGGAGAGGGGGCTTGGGCGGGGGGTGGTAGTTGTCCGGCCGCTATGGGAGAGACCTGTCAAAGTGGGCCAGTCTGGATGAAGACCAGGGCCACATTTTTGTCCCAGTCCAGCCCTGGTGGTGGGGGAGACCATTGCCAAGCATAAGTATCAGTGGTATGGTATCAGTTTAATGAACCACTTCAATACCAGGCACTTTCGCCCCTTCCTGCCCAGGACAATTTTCAGCTTTCAGTGCTGTCATGCTTTGAATGACAATTGGGCGGTCATGCAACACTGTACCCAAACTAAATTTTTATAATTTTCTTCCTACAAATAGAGCTTTTTTTTGGTGGTATTTGATCACCTCTGTGGTTTTTATTTTTTGCTAAACAAATGAAAAAAAAAAAAACATTTTTGAAAAAGAAAAAAAAAAATCTTTGTTTCTGTTATAAAATTGTGTTTTCTCCTTCACTGACGGGCACTGATGAGTTGGCACCGATGGGCACAGATGAGTTGGCACTGATGGGCACTGATGAGGAGGCACTGATATATAGAATTGATGGGCACTGATACGTGGCATTGATATGCAGCACTGATGGGCACTGACAGGCAGCATTGATGGGCAGTGACAGGCGGCACTGATAAGGCACTGACCGGCGGCACTGTTGGGCACTGACTGTCACTGATAGGCAGAACTGATTGGCACTGACAGATGGCATTGATGGACACTAATAGATGGCTCTGATGGGCAGCACAGTGGTTAGCACTTTCACCTAGCAGCAAAAAGGGTCGCTGGTTTGAATCCCGACCATGACACCATCTGCCTGGAGTTTGCATGTTCTCCCTGTGCCTGCGTGGGTTTTCTCCAGGTACTCTTGTTTCCTCCTACACTCTAAAGACATGGTAAGTTAATTGGCTCCCATCTAAATTGGCCCTAGTCAAGCGCGTTGGGATCCTACGGGGGAAAATTCCCGCATTATATCAAGATGGCACTCAACACTGATTGAGCAGGTACTGATAGATGTTACTGATTGGCACTATGGTGGGCACTGATTTGCACTGTGGTGGGCTCTGATTGGCACTTTATTGGGCACTGACAGGGGGTTCTGATTGGGCACCGATTAGCAGCTGATGGGTACATTTGATGGGGGCTGTGCTGATAATCAATGTGCTGATTATCAGCAGGTTCAGCTGATCTTTTCTTCTCTTGGGTGTAGGGTTGCCACCTGTCCGGCATTAAAATTATAATAAAATATATAAAAAAAATTGCCAAAACCCTAATTGCCCCACACACCTGCGCAAATGTAAACGCAAGCCCAGGGTGCATATGGCAATTTTTTGGGTGCCATAATTTTTGACGATAGCACAAGCGCATGCAATTTTAAAACATGGAATGTTAGGTATTTATGTACTCGATGCAACCTTTTTTTATATATTTTAACCAAAAAATGGGTATTATATGGTGTGGTTTTGCATTTAAACTACTTTTATTATATTTTTTCCGGAACTATTGCATTTAATAAACAGTTGTGTGAATATCAAATGAAACAAAAATGTGCAATTCTACAGGGCCTGTGCTTTCAGAAAATATGTAATGTTTAGGGGTTTATGTCATTTTTACATGTAGGATTTTTACTTGTTTGCGACAAAGAAAAAATATTGCTCTGGAGCTGAACTGGATACTTTCTTTATTTGCACCTTAAGTACAGGTGCCAAAACTTTACAGTCCCTGTGCCAAGTTCAGCTCCGAAATAAATTATTCATTTTCAGAATGAGGTTAGCAATGGACAACTACATATTTACATTGATAGACTTTTCTTTTAAGCTAACAGCAGAAAACAAACAATAATTACTCACTACCGAACCCGTGACTAATTGTGGTTTTCACTAAAATTTGTAGGACTTTCTCAGGACTTTCTTCATTGATAGTAAATATGATGGCCCGGATTCATATACATAGGCGTATCTTTAGAGCGGCGTAGCGCATCTCATATACGCTACGCCAACGTAACTTAGAGAGGCAAGTGCAGTATTCACAAAGCACTTGCTCCGTAAGTTGCGGTGGCGTAGCGTAAATTGGCCGGCGTAAGCCCGACTAATTCAAAGTAGGAAGGATGTGGGCGTCATCTATTTAAATTAAGCGTGACCCCATGCAAATGAATGGCCGGTCGAACTGGGGATGCGTGCGCATGCTCAGAATCACGTCGCATATACTCCCTAAGATACGTCGGTGCAATGCCTACGACGTGAATGTAACCTACGCACAGCCCTATTCACGACAACGTCGTTCCCTGGCCCATACCTTTGCATTACCTGCGCCTGCTATATGAGGGGTAACTTTACGCAGGACGTAAGCCTTACGCAAATCGCGTATATGAAGCGGCCGGGCGCATCAACGTTCGTGAATCGGCGTATCTTACTCATTTGCATATTTAAAATGGGAACGCCGTATGCGTCCAGCGTAACTATGCGCCCACGATACGCCGGCGTAGGCAAGTTACGTCGGACGGCTAAAGCCATGTTTTTGGACGTATCTCGCTTTGTGAATCGGCGCAAAGATGCGACGGCGCACATTTGTACTTACGACGGCGTATCTTTGATACGCTGATGTAAATCGTTTGTGAATCCGGGCCGATGTCTGATTAAATAGAAGTCTTCATTAACCACTTCAGCCCAGATTTGGATGCTCAATGACCGGGCCATTTTATTGCGATACGGCACTGCGTCGCTTTAACTGACAATTGCACGGTCTTGCAACGCTGTACCCAAACAAAATTTACGTCCTTATTTTCCCACAAATAGAGCTTTCTTTTGGTGGTATTTGATCATCTCTGCTGTTTTATGCTATAAACAAAAAAAGAACTACGATTTTGAAAAGAAAAAACACAATATTTTGTACTTTTTGCTTTAATAAATATCCCCAATTTTTTTCCCCTCAGTTTAGGCCGATACGTATTCTTCTTCATATTTTTGGTAATAAAAATTGCAATAAACGTATGTGGTTTGCGCAAAAGTTATCGCGTCTACAAAACAGGGGAAAGATTTTTGGCATTTTTATTATTATAATTTTTGTTTACTAGAAATAGCGGTGATCTGCGAATTTTTATCGGGACTGCAACATTATGGCGGACAGATCGGACACTTTTGAATTTTTTTTGGGACCATTGATAATTATACAGCGATCAGTTCTATAAAAATGCACTGAATACTGTGTAAATGTCACTGGCAGGGAAGGGGTTAATGCTAGGGGCGATCAATGCGTTAACTGTGTTCCCTAGTGTGTGTTCTAACTGTAGGGGGGAGGGGACTGACTAGAGGAGATGACAGATCGCTGTTCCTATCTAGTAGGAACTCACGATCTGTCTCTCCTCTCGGAAGTAGGACAGAAGGGGGAGCACTCACATTTGCCACATCCGTAACTTTGGAAGACAGAAAAAACTACTCGAAGAACAGTAAATAATAGTCGGACTTTAGAGGCAAGACGGGAATATCAAAAAATATATAAATTTATTACAAAAAATACAAAAATATACAAAGCAAATAAATAAAAGAAAACCATATAGGATATGTGATATGGGAAATATCCTTTGTGCATCGTCTACACGTTTCGCCTTTGGGCTTCCTTAGGACGAGCAGAAGAAATTAGCAGTAGAAAAATATATATTTCATTATCAACATGGGTGCCAGCCATCCAAATTGCCACAAAATTCTTCAAATCGCATATACATATGCGGAAGAGGTAATGAAACGGGGGTTCCAAATATAGTAGAAAAAGGTCTCCAAAATCCACTAGAGAAAATTCCCTCTGTCTATACTGGCGATTACACCGTAGGTATGGAGATTAATTCTAATAATAGGCAAGTAAGTGTTAATTCCGGGGGCGGAGAAGAGGGGGTGTAGTAAAGACCATATATCCAGTAGTGTTGCTCACAAAATATTCACATTGCGAATATTCGCTACGAATATTGCATATTCGAGTATTCGCGAATAACTCGAATATCGCGGCGAATATTCGCTATTTCGAATATTCGTATTTTTCAAATTTCGCAATAAATTTCGCAATCAATTTCGCACTAGCGTAAATATCGAATATTCGTGATATTTTATCCAAAAAAAAAATAGCGAAATTTCGCAATCATTTTCGCTTTCGCATATGCGAAATTTCGCTATTTTTTTTTTATAAAATATAGTGAATATTCGTAAATATCGAATATTCGTGATATTTTATCCAAAAAAAAAAAAAAAATAGCGAAATTTCGCATTAGCGAAATTTTGCATTGGCGAAATTTCGCTTTTTTTTTTTTTTCTTATAAAATATAGCGAATATTCGTAAATATCGAATATTCGTGATATTTTATCCAAAAAAAAAAATAGCGAAATTTCGCATTAGTGAAATTTCGCAAGTTTTTTTTTTTTTATAAAATATCACGAATATTCGATATTAAAGAATATACGCGAATATTCTTTGAAATATTCGCAAAGTATCGCAAAATCGAATATGGCGTATTCCGCTCATCACTAATATCCAGTATACTACAACCAGGTATAACAAGCTTGGATCCAAAAATAGCCCTCAAACAACCGACAGCCAGCAGGGTTTTTTCGCTTAATAGTCGCAAGTAAATTAAAATAGGTTATTAAAGTCGCGAAAATTCTCGTACGACAGAAAAAAATAATCGGGAGTGATGTTATGTGTTGTAATGTATTTGTATTGTATTTTCGGACGACAACTATACTGACTAAACGAAAATCGTACGATCTGACATCGTACGAGGAAATTTTTTGCGCTTTTCCGATCGAATAATATCTGGAGCAAATTCATCCAAATATGCAGAACGTAGTGTGCCCCGGGGGATGGCCTGTGCTATACTATAGGGGGCATCGGCAGCCCCGCAGTGCAGAGGCACGCCTGCTATCCGTTTTAAGGAGCTGACGTACAGCTATGACGGTTTGCCGGATAATGCCGACCTGCCACCGTATAATGATGGTGGCTGGTCAGCAAGCGGTTAAAAATTACCGAAAAATTGTATACATTATAAATAACTGCATTTTTATTTAGTCTAACGGTTGCATATTATGTAACGTTTTCATAGAATCTGGCTTGCCCCATTTACTACAAACATATACATCATAAAGGCACCACAATTTTAAATTGCTGCAAGAGTTTTCATGATATTACCATTTAATATTCCTATAGGCTGAACTGTACTACCTTGCTTCTGTCGACTGTGACAGGAGGTCTGTTCACTCGGAAGATGATTTATTAGTGTTATCTTTTCACTCAACGGATGTTGCCAAAGTTCCGAGAAAGTCAGTAACCTTAGCTAAATATAAATAAATATACACAGCGCTTCTGTTACTGACTTTATGCACATTGCAACTATCCATCTCACTACGGCTCAATACGCACCCATCCTTATTAAACAAAAAGATTTGGGGGGGGGCAGGATTTATATTATATTGGGAAAGAGAAGCTAATTGAATCCATGTCACCATACGTTGGTTATACTAGACAAAGTAACAAGTTTGCTGCAAAACCAATACCATAAGGTTGCTGTATATAGCATTATTGTACTTCCCCCAGGGGCCCGGGGGCCACAGTGTCCCAAGATTTCAGAGAAAGTTTTAGTGTTCAGCAAGTCGTATGCTCCCCCCTTACTCCATGTGACAAAAATTAGGCCTTGCATTGGGAAACCCATACAATGATTGCTGACCTTACTGATGACTTCTACAGGTGTTGAGTTAGGCCCCTTTTACACTGGGGCAGGAGGTGTGGTGGCGGTATAGTGCCACTTTTTTTAGCGGTGCTATACCGTCGGAATTGCGGTGGTATTCGCCCGCTAGCGGTGCGGTTTTAACCCCCGCTAGCCGGTGAAAAAGGGTTATTACCGCCCGCAATGCGCCTCTACAGTGGAGTCAAGGTTTGGGTGCTCTTTTCAAGCAGGCAATCAGGAGGATTTGTCCTCGCTGTGCATGCTGGGGGACGGGATTTATGAGGCAGACGCCATTTGGTCTGGGTCTTCTTAGTCCAGTGTGGCACTCACCTTTAGGGTGGCTACATCACGGTGCCCCGGCGCTATGGCCTACCTGGCCAGGGCGTGTGTGCCACGTGGTGTTCCTGGTTCCGGGACCATGCTGACCCAGAGCATCTAAACAGCGACGGGGACCCAGTGAGCGACTGAGTTCCCACCTTTGAGGATCCCAAGCTGTACTGCTGTTCAGTGGGGAGTCAGTCTGAGGAGCGCCATTGAGAGGCTGGTGGTCCAAAAGGGCCTGGACAAACCACCGGGGATCAAGGTAGCCAGACACTGAGGGATTAACCACCTCTAAGTCGGTACCTGGGCGACAAGTTGAAGGAGATCTAGGCAAAACTCATCTAAGGAGGGATGTATCCAATAATTCAATCCAGAGAGGGCCTGTGGCAGAGGTATCTTTCTGAGGCTCACCAAGGGGAGTCTGTGGCAGAGACTCTTTCTCAGGTTCAGATTCACCAAGGTGTGTCTGTGGCAGAGACGTTATCCTACAATTGTCCGAGTGATGCTCCGGCTGCCAGGCCAGTGAGAGAAGCCTCTACGGGTACGCTGGGCCCACTCCGGCGGGAGTGGCACATAGAAGGGTTACGTTTGGGAGCAGGACTGTTTCCTATTATCACGCCTGAATCTGCTATTCTTCAACTTTACTTTCCTCACCACAAGTTTACTGTTTTTACCCGGCTGGGAAAAGAGCATCTGTTGTGGACATTCCTTTACTTCTACTACATGCAATACCCATCATTCACCCCTAGGAATTCGGAGGAGCCATGAGGTAATACACCGCCCAAAAATCCAGCAGCTCCTTCGGGGGTAATGTTACACACGTATTACTATTGGACTTTTTGAACTTTTACATTCAATATACTGTATCTGAGAACGACAGCCCCCCCCCCGGTCAGTCGGCCCTGCACTTACTCCATCTAGGTCATAGGCAGCTTCGGCTCCTTCCTGCATCTCCTTCTCCTCTGGTGTCCTCGGCAGCTTCCCTCCCCTTCCCTAGGGGCAGCGGCTAGTATGATCGCTTCTCCTCTCGGCCAGTCTTGGTCAGAGAGGAAAATCACGAAGACAATAGCGAATATTAATTTTCTATTATCCCACAACTGGGTGGGCTCGGTGCCCAAGCTTTTTTAAGCCAATTAGAGCCTCGGGCTCTAATCATGTGCTTCATGTGCCAGGCGCATGGATTAGGGGGGTGGTGCGGCGGTGAATAAGGTGGCTGCGCCCCTAATGAACGGGCCGCCACTGGCACTAACCATATAATTATTATTAGCGCTGCAAATTTTGACCCAGATTCACAGAGCGATTACGCCTGTCTAACTGGTGTTAGACAGGAGTAATTTCGCGCGCCGTATCACTAGTTTGAATTCTCAAACCATGATACGGCGGCTTCGGGCTTCGATCCGAGAGGCTTACGTCTTCGTAAGCCTTCGGATCTACGCTGCGATATTTTTGCGGCCGCTGGGAGGAGTCCGCGTCGTTTTCAGCGTCGGGATATGCAAATGACTTTTTACGGTCCACGAAGATACGAGTGGTCTTCGCAATAGCTTACGTCATTTTTTTTCTACGTACTGTTAGACCAGCTATTTGCTGGTCCAACGGTGCGTAGCCCATGTTAAGTATGGCCATCGTTCCCGCGTCGAATTAAATTTTTTTTTTTTTTTACGTAACTCGTTCGGGAATAGGAATGTCCGTAAACGACGCTACTCAAACAACGAATGACGTAACAACGTGATTTTGCGCAATGCACGGCGGGAAATTTCTGAACGGAGCATGCGCAGTTCGATCGCCGCAGGAACGCGCCTATTTTAAATGCTTCACGCCCCCTACTCGCGTAGATGGCTTGCGCCGGGAGAAATACACTACGCCGCCGTAGTTTACTGGACAAAATCTACCGGGATTCCACCTAGAGCCAGGTGAAATACGGCGGCGTAGAGTATTTCTGATACTCTACGCGAATCTAATTGTATGTGAATCTGGGCCATTGTTTCTAAGTGCTATACAAGTTGTGCTGGGAGCATTTATTTATTGGCATGGATGTATTTTGTACTGGCCTTATTCATACAAACGGAATGGGCCCTTCAGTGTGTTTTCACAGAACACAGAAAACAGGCATCTACTTCCTATGATTTCCAGCTCTATCTAGTGGCCATGCTGCAGTATTTTTACAAACTATTATTTTTCATGAGCCATTATTATTTGACCTGTAAAAGTAAATGTTTCCCGATTCACACAGAGCTACTGCATTAGCAGTTTCCCTGGACATATACAAATACCTCCCAACATTTTGAGATGGGAAAGAGGGACACCTACTAGCAAATGTATGTAGGCCAGAGATGTATTATGGCCTAGGCCGACAAGGCCCAGGCCTAGGGCGGCACTTTGCGGGGGGCGGCGAAAAAGCGACAGGAGGGAAGGAGGGGGGGCAGGCAGATACGAGGTGAACGAATGAAGTGATGGGAGAGGAGAGGGTGGTATGGGGATATGTGCTGGGGAGTGATTTGAGAGGGAAGAAGATATGTGTTAGTGGGGCGTCTGATTCCCCCCCCCCCACTAGCACATATCTTCTTCCCTCTCAAATCACTCCCCAGCACATATCCCCATACCACCCTCTCCCCCCAAATTAAAAGATGCTCTGCCCCCCTGTGCTCATCCCACCCTGTCCCCCTGTGCTCATCCCACCCTGTCCCCCTGTGCTCATCCCACCCTTTTTCCCTGTGCTCATCCCACCCTTTTCCCCTGTGCTCATTCCACCCTGTCCCCCTGTGCTCATTCCACCCTGTCCCCCTGTGCTCATCCCACACTGTCCCCCTGTGCTCATCCCACCCTGTCCCCCTGTGCTCATCCCACCCTGTCCCCCTGTCCTCATCCCACCCTGTCCCCCTGTCCTCATCCCACCCTGTCCCCCTGTGCTCATTCCACCCTGTCCCCCTGCGCTCATTCCACCCTGTCTCCCTGTGCTCATCCCACCCTGTCCCCCTGTGCTCATCCCACCCTGTCCCCCTGTCCTCATCCCACCCTGTCCCCCTGTGCTCATCCCACCCTGTCCCCCTGTCCTCATCCCACCCTGTCCCCCTGTGCTTATTCCACCCTGTCTCCCTGTCCTCATCCCACCCTGTCCCCCTCTGCTCATCCCACCCTGTCCCCCTGTGCTCATCCCACCCTGTCCCCCTGTCCTCATGCCACCCTGTCCCCCTGTGCTCATTCCACCCTGTCCCCCTGTCCTCATCCCACCCTGTCCCCCTGTGCTCATCCCACCCTGTCCCCCTGTGCTCATCCCACCCTGTCCCCCTGTGCTCATCCCACCCTGTCCCCCTGTCCTCATCCCACCTTGTCCCCCTGTGCTCATCCTACCCTGTCCCCCTCTGCTCATCCCACCCTGTCCCCCTGTGCTCATCCCACCCTGTCCCCCTATGCTCATCCCACCCTGTCCCCCTGTGCTCATCCCACCCTTTTTCCCTGTGCTCATCCCACCCTTTTTCCCTGTGCTCATTCCACCCTGTCCCCCTGTGCTCATTCCACCCTGTCTCCCTGTGCTCATCCCACACTGTCCCCCTGTGCTCATCCCACCCTGTCCCCCTGTGCTCATCCCACCCTGTCCCCCTGTCCTCATCCCACCCTGTCCCCCTGTGCTCATTCCACCCTGTCCCCCTGTGCTCATTCCACCCTGTCTCCCTGTGCTCATCCCACCCTGTCCCCCTGTGCTCATCCCACCCTGTCCCCCTGTCCTCATCCCACCCTGTCCCCCTGTGCTCATTCCACCCTGTCTCCCTGTCCTCATCCCACCCTGTCCCCCTCTGCTCATCCCACCCTGTCCCCCTGTGCTCATCCCACCCTGTCCCCCTGTCCTCATCCCACCCTGTCCCCCTGTGCTCATTCCACCCTGTCCCCCTTTCCTCATCCCACCCTGTCCCCCTGTGCTCATCCCACCCTGTCCCCCTGTGCTCATCCCACCCTGTCCCCCTGTGCTCATCCCACCCTGTCCCCCTGTGCTCATTCCACCCTGTCCCCCTGTGCTCATTCCACCCTGTCCCCCTGTCCTCATCCCACCCTGTCCCCCTGTGCTCATCCTACCCTGTCCCCCTCTGCTCATCCCACCCTGTCCCCCTGTGCTCATCCCACCCTGTCCCCCTGTGCTCATCCCACCCTGTCCCCCTGTGCTCATCCCACCCTTTTTTCCTGTGCTCATTCCACCCTGTCCCCCTGTGCTCATTCCACCCTGTCCCCCTGTCCTCATCCCACCCTGTCCCCCTGTGCTCATCCCACCCTGTCCCCCTGTGCTCATCCCACCCTGTCCCCCTGTGCTCATTCCACCCTGTCCCCCTGTCCTCATCCCACCCTGTCCCCCTGTGCTCATCCTACCCTGTCCCCCTCTGCTCATCCCACCCTGTCCCCCTGTGCTCATCCCACCCTGTCCCCCTGTGCTCATCCCACCCTGTCCCCCTGTGCTCATCCCACCCTTTTTCCCTGTGCTCATCCCACCCTTTTTCCCTGTGCTCATTCCACCCTGTCCCCCTGTGCTCATTCCACCCTGTCTCCCTGTGCTCATCCCACCCTGTCCCCCTGTGCTCATCCCACCCTGTCCCCCTGTCCTCATCCCAACCTGTCCCCCTGTGCTCATTCCACCCTGTCCCCCTGTCCTCATCCCACCCTGTCCCCATGTGCTCATCCCACCCTGTCCCCCTGTGCTCATCCCACCCTGTCCCCCTGTGCTCATCCCACCCTGTCCCCCTGTCCTCATCCCACCCTGTCCCCATGTGCTCATCCCACCCTGTCCCCCGGTGCTCATCCCACCCTGTCCCCCTGTCCTCATCCCACCCTGTCCCCCTGTGCTCATTCCACCCTGTCCCCCTGTCCTCATCCCACCCTGTCCCCCTGTGCTCATCCTACCCTGTCCCCCTGTGCTCATCCCACCCTGTCCCCCTGTGCTCATCCCACCATGTCCCATTAAAAATTACAGGACGGGTCTTAAAAAGGAAGGGGTGCGTCATATATAAAGTAGGGGGTGCGCGAGGTTCACCAGGCCTAGGGCAGCACAAAACCTAAATACACCCCTGATGTAGGCATAGGACACGCCCCCAGTCACACCTCCTTAAAGGAGAATTAACCAAAAAAAAGTTAATCATATCCACAAGTGCTTTTATACCACTACTTTTTTTTATATTGGCTTTGAAAATTAACAAAATAAGCAATTTAGAAATTGAATGAAAGGTTTAGCTCTGGCCTCTGGGAAACACTACTTGAACAATAAAAAGTGCATTTTATACACAACTATATAGATCAAACTAAAATGAGGGACAAATGAGGAGGAAAGAGGGACAGAGAGACATTGCTCTAAATCAGGGACAGTCCCTCGAAATCGGGACAGTTGGGAGCTATGCATACATTAGCTATGCAAATGTTCTTATAAAGATACCCCAAGAGATACAGTATGGATATTGTATATGTGGCAAGATTAATTTAGTTGCTTAAAGTGTTCTTAGTCTATAGAAAGAAAAAGCATTTGGTATCCGCAATACATTACATTTTTGTATTTTGGTGTAGATATCCTTTGATCTGAATTGCTCCCCCAGCAGAACTGTTAGGAATGCACTCTGGGTGACATGCTGTATCCAGCGTTTAGTCTTTAGGGTTTGCCTTATCCCCCCCTTAACCACTTAAGGACCTTGGGTGTTTTTCAGATTTGGTGTTTGCAAGACTAAAACAGTTTTTTTCTGCTAGAAAATTACTTAAAACCCCCCAAACATTATATACACCCTAGAGAATAAAATGGCGGTCATTGCAATACTTTTTCTCACACCGTATTTGCGCAGCGGTCTTACAAGCGCACTTTTTTTGGAAAAAAATCACTTTTTTTAATTAAAAAATAAGACAACAATAAATTTGGCCCCATTTTTTTATACATTGTGAAAGATAATGTTACGCCGAGTAAAATGATACCCAACATGTCACGCTTAAAAATTGCGCCCGCTCGTGGCATGGTGTCAAACTTTTACCCTTAAAAATCTCGATAGGCGACGTTTAAAAAATTCTACAGGTTGCATTTTTTGAGTTACAGAGGAGGTCTAGGGCTAGAATTATTGCTCTCGCTCTAACAATCGCGGTGATACCTCCCTTGTGTTGTTTGAACACCGTTTTCATATGCGGGCGCTACTCACGTATGCGTTCGCTTCTGCACGCGAGTTCGTCGGGACGGGGCGCTTTAAAAAAAAAAAATTGTTTTCGGATTTATTTTTATTTATTTTATTATTTTTTACTTTGAAAAAAAAAATTTGATCACTTTTATTCCTTTTACAAGGAATGTAAACATCGCTTGTAATAGAAACAAGCATGACAGGTCCTCTTAAATATGAGATCTGGGGTCAAAAAAACTCAGATCTCATATTTAGACTTAAATGCAAAAAAAAACGTTTCTTTAAGACGCATGGACGGGACTGACGTTTTGCCCTCACTCGCATCCCCACACAGCACAACAGAGGACCCGATCGCCTCTGCCGCTACCGACGGCTCCGGTAAGCGGCGGAGGGCGCAGGAGAGCGGCGGGAGGGGGGGCCCTCTCCCGTCACCGATAACGGTGATCTCGCGACGAGTCCGCCACGGAGACCGCCGTTATCGTGTACAGGACCGCTCACTGAAAAGATGGATATCTCGGTTGTGGCAGCAGCTGCCGTTACCAAGATATCCATCTTTAAAAAAAGGATGTATATATACAGTGAGCAGGGCCGCCATCAGGAATTTTGGGGCCCCTTACACAGCTTCAGGCATTGGCCCCCTGGAGCAGAGAACCGGGGGTTGTGCTGCCGTCTGAAATTGAGAGAAGCGGGGGGGGGGCTGCCGTGAAATGGGAAGCGGGGGGCCCTTTACAGACCTCTGGGCCCTTTAATAAAAAAGAAATTAAATATATATATATATATATATATATAAAAAAGAAATAAACATTTATAAAAAAAAACAAGGGGGTTGCCTTCCAGGGCCCTGGGGACCTCTGGGTCCTTTAATAAAAAATAAAAATAAAAAAATATATATAAAAAAACATTTATAAACAAAGGGGGTTTGACACATGGGGCCCTGGGGACCTCTGAGCCCTTTAATACAATATATATATATATATATATATATATATATATATATATATATATATATATATATATATATACATATATAAATAAAAAAATAATATAAAAAAATGTAAAACATTTTTTTTTAAAAAAGGAGGGTTTGTTATCCTTGGGCCCTGGGGACCTCTGGGCCCTTTAATAATAATAATAATAATAATAATAAATATAAATATATATATATAAATTCTTCTATAAAAAAGGGGGGGGTTGTCATCTGGGTCCCTGGGAATCTCTGGGCCCCTGGGAACCTCCAGACCCCTAAAAAAAATGACCCTTTAATAAAAAATAAAATAAAAATATATTAAAAAAAAAATTTTTTTTATAAAAAAAAAATTTAAAAAAAGAGGGGGTTGCCATCTGGGGTCCTGGTGGCCTCCGGGCCCCTGCGGACCTCCGGACCCCTAAAAAAAAGAAAAAAATTGGCCCTTTAATAAAATAAATAAATAAAAATATATTAAAAATATATTTTTTTATAAAAAAATAAATAAAAAAAGAGGGGGTTGCCATATGGTGCCCTGGTGGCCTCCAGGCCCCTGGGGAGCCCCGGGCCCTTTACAGGTGTACTGCCTGTACCCCCCTGATGGCGGCCCTGACAGTGAGGGGTCCTTAAGTGGTTAAAGGTGTTGTAAATTAAAACATTTTTTTTCCCTAAATAGCTTCCTTTACTTTGCAGTCCTCCTTCACTTACCTCATCCTTCCATTTCGCTTTTAAATGTCCTTATTTCTTCTGAGAAATCCTCACTTCCTGTTCTTCTGTCTGTAACTCCACACAGTAATGTGAGGCTTTCTTCCTGGTGTGGAGAAAGCCTCTTGAGGGGGCGAGTAGGAGTGTCAGGACGCCCACTAACACACAGCTCCTTTCTCTATCTGCAAAGTAGAGAGTGTCCTGACTTGCCTGCCTCGCCCCCTCCCCCTCAAGAGGCTTTCTCCACACCAGGAAGAAACCAGTGGCGGCTGGTGCTCAACATTTTTGGGGGGGCGCAAACGGAAAAAAAAATATTGCAGCCTCACTGTGCCCATCACATGCAGCCACTGTGCCATGCCACCAAATGCAGCCACTGTGCCATCAATTGTCACCACTGTGCCATGCCATTAAACACAGAAACTGTGCCATCAATTGTCACCATTGTGCCATGCCATCAATTGCAGCCACTGTGCCATCAATTGTCACCACTGTGCAATGCCATCAAACGTCACCACTGTGCCATCAATTGTCACCACTGTGCCATGCCATCAAATGCAGCCGCTGTGCCATCAATGGTCACCACTGTGCCATGCCATCAAATGCAGCCGCTGTGCCATCAATTGTCACCACTATGTGTGCCATGCAACACAGCAACTGCGCCATCAATTGTCACCACTGTGCCATGCCATCAAATGCATTCACTGTGCCATCAATTGTCACCACTGTGGCATGCCATCAAACGCCACCACTGTGCCATGCCATCAAACGCCACCACTGTGCCATTCCATCAAACGCCACCACTGTGCCATCAATTGTCACCACTGTGCCATGCCACCAAATGCAGCCACTGTGCCATCAATTGTCACCACTGTGCCATGCCATCAAACACAGAAACTGTGCCATCAATTGTCACCACTGTGCCATGCCATCAAATGCAGCCGCTGTGCCATCAATTGTCACCACTGTGTGTGCCATGCAACACAGCAACTGTGCCATCAATTGTCACCACTGTGCGATGCCATCAAATGCAGTCACTGTGCCATCAATTGTCACCACTGTGCCATGTCATCAAACGCCACCACTGTGCCATCAATTGTCACCACTGTGCCATGCCATCAAACTCCACCACTGTTCCATCAATTGTCACCACTGTGCCATGCCATCAAACGCCACCACTGTGCCATCAATTGTCACCACTGTGCCATGCCATCAAACGCCACCACTGTGCCATCAATTGTCACCACTGTGCCATGCCAACAAATGCAGTCACTGTGCCATCAATTGTCACCACTGTGCAATGCCATCAAACGTCACCACTGTGCCATCAATTGTCACAACTGTGCCATGCCATCAAATGCAGTCACTGTGCCATCAATTGTCACCACTGTGCCATGCCATCAAACGCAGCCACTGTGCCATCAATTGTCACTACTGTTTGTGCCATGCAACACAGCAACTGTGCCATCAATTGTCACCACTGTGCCATGCCATCAAATGCAGTCACTGTGCCATCAATTGTCACCACTGTGCCATGCCATCAAACGCCACCACTGTGCCATCAATTGTCACCACTGTGCCATGCCATCAAACGCCACCACTGTGCCATCAATTGTCACCACTGTGCCATGCCATCAAACGCCACCACTGTGCCATCAATTGTCACCACTGTGCCATGCCATCAAACGCCACCACTGTGCCATCAATTGTCACCACTGTGCCATGCCATCAAATGCAGTCACTGTGCCATCAATTGTCACCACTGTGCCATGCCATTATATGCAGTCACTGTGCCATCAATTTTCACCACTGTGCAATGCCATCAAACACCACCACTGTGCCATCAATTGTCACCACTGTGCCATGCCATCAAACACCACCACTGTGCCATCAATTGTCACCACTGTGCCATGCCATCAAACGCCACCACTGTGCCATCAATTGTCACCACTGTGCCATGCCATCAAACGCCACCACTGTGCCATCAATTGTCACCACTGTGCCATGCCATCAAATGCAGTCACTGTGCCATCAATTGTCACCACTGTGCCATGCCATCATATGCAGTCACTGTGCCATCAATTTTCACCACTGTGCAATGCCATCAAACGCCACCACTGTGCCATGCCATCAAACGCCACCACTGTGCCATCAATTGTCACCACTGTGCCCCATGCCACTTTGCTCATTGTCGCCTCTGTGCCCTTTGTAACCACTGTGCCCCATGATGCCCCTTTCCCTGTAAAAATCACTTACCTGACGCTTCCATGTCCTCCCTCGATGTCTTCTGCCGCCGTGGAGAAGCTTCAGCCAATCAGGTTCCTGATAACCAGAATCCGGGAACCTGATTGGCTGAAACGGCCGTCAGTCTCATGCAAGGAACACAGATTGCCTGCGCTCCGAGTATAGACTTCCGAGAGCCGGAGGGCGGTACTGGAAAAGCCTATCAGAGACGCTGGCTTTGATAGGCAGTTCCCCTCAGCCAACCAGCTGCCGCTATTCGGGTAACCGGCGCCCAATGTCCGGTTATATGAATAGACCAGGCAGCTGGCAACAATAACACACGTTCAATGCATTGCATTGAATGTGAGTTATTTGTGAGAGAGGGTGGCGCTGCAGCGCCCTCTATAGACGGCCGCCAGAACTTCTGCTAAAATGTCAAAATGACATTTTAGCCGAATAAAAGTTCTTAAAGGGCCCGTTTTTTTTTTTTTTTGTGACTGCGGGAGGGGGGGGGGGGGCGGCGCCCGTGCGCCCATATGGGCGGGCCGCCACTGGAAGAAACCCTTGCATTACTGTGTGGAGTTACAGACAGAAGAACAGGAAGTGAGGATTTCTCAGAAGAAATAAGGACATTTAAAATCAAAATAGAAGGATAAGGTAAGTGAAGGAGGACTGCACTGAGGTAAAGGAAGCTATTTAGGGGGGGGGGGGAAATGCTTTACAACCCCTTTAATTACACATACTGGAAATGTTTCCTCCGATACTACATTGCCACATTATGAAAATCATGTAAATTACACTATGCTCCTTTCCTTGGCTGTTGCATATTACCACAGTGCAGACATGAAGTGCTTTATGCATTAGGACAGTGCAAAGTGCAATAGTCTTGTGTATGGTGCAATGACCCATAACAAGTAGATTCTACTTTTCTTTGGTTAATAGCAATTAACACACAGAAATATTAGGTCTACAGCTCTGTGCCCTATTAAATAAGCTTGTGAGAGGCGGATTTATGAACCAGGAAATTGCAGTGCTTATAAAGGGATAAGATAAACAGAAATATCATGGAAAATATTTGCACAAGAATATTAAAGGGGAGCTAGAATGGTTTTTGGCCAATGCTTTTTTCATTTTTGTAAATGTTTATACATTTATGAACTGATCGGTTATATATGCTTTTCATTGTTTCTATAAAAACGTTGTTTTACATATTTTACGTGTTTTAACAGTGTGTGTGCCCCATTTATTATTTAGTTTGCAGAGCATAATGGACTTCCTAAGACTGCCCAGCACTACCTTAAAGTAGAACTATAGGCAAAACTTTTTTTAGGGGGGGGTAGAGTAAGGGAGGGTTAAAACCCTGCCAATTTCTTTTTTTTTGCCATCTTTGTCCCATTGTGTAGATTTCACTTCCTGTCCCATTGGCAAAACAGGAAGTCTATTGGGACCAGTGCCGATCCTGACCTCCCTGGGGCCCTAAGCAAAATGACACACTAAGTCACTTTAAAGTTGAGAGAAGCGGGGGCTACCGAAAATGACATGTCACATGAAGCTGGGGGGGGGGGGGGGGGCGGGCGCTACATACAGTCACCTGTCACATTAAAGACATTGAGGGGGTGTTCTGCTGTCGGAAATTACATCTAACATTAAAGTGAGAAGCGGGGGATTCTGACTTCTTACCTCTTCTCCCATGCAGCCAGCAAGTTGAGAAGCGGAGAGAGGGGCCGAAAATAACTTCTCACCAGGCTGGGGGCCTCTAGTAATTTGGGGGGTCCTCCGCAGCTTTGCGGGCCCCTAATCGGCTTGCATAGTCCCTGATTGGGACTCCCAGGTCATCAGAACTAGTGTCCCCATTGGAACATTTCCCTTCTATTACTTTTCTGGGGACAACCCAAAATTTGGGAATTTCTTTTACTTCCACTCTCAATGATAATGGTAAACAGGACAAGTAGAGAGGGTGAATCTCTCTAATGGGACACGGACAGCGATAAAAAAATATCCCCCAAAAATATATAAAAAATAAAAAAAAATCTTAGTTTAGGCCGATACGTATTCTTCTACCTATTTTTGGTAAAAAAAATCGCAATAGGCATTTATCGCTTGGTTTGCGCAAAATTTATAGCGTTTACAAAATAGGGGATAGTTTTATTGCATTTTTATAAAAAAAAATTTTTTACTACTAATGGCGGCGATCAGCGATTTTTTTCGTGACTGCGACATTATGGAGGACAATTTTGACACATTTTTACACATTTTTGGGACCATTGTCATTTTCACAGCAGCTATAAAAATGCACTGATTACTGTGGAAATGACAGTTGGAGTTTAGGAGTTAATCACAGGGGGCGCTGATGGGGTTATGTGTGACCTGAAGTGTGTTTATGACACGATCGATGCTGCCGCCACAGTGAAGAACGGGGAAGCAGATTGAGGTCCAGGAAGTGGTTCTGTTATCCTCACTGGACGTCATATGAAATCCGGCAGGATAACAGCTGCCGCGCGCCCGTGGGGGCGTGCATCGCGGTGATCGGTGGTGCGGTATGTCTGACACACCGCTACACCGTTCTCGGTAAAGAGCCTCCGACGGAGGCTCTTTACCACGTGATCAGCCGTGTCTAATCACGGCTGATCACAATGTAAACAGGAAGAGCCGTTGTTCCCTGATGTCCTTTGAGAGCTCTTTGGTCTTCCGCTTCCACTCGATATGCTTCGCTGAATATTTGTACAGCTTCTCCGGGAGAAGATGCATCAATCTAGATTCAACAATGAACAATTTATAGAGAAGAATTTACATATTATGTATAAACACCTTTTTTGAAAAAAAAATTAAAAATAGTCATAACATGATAATTCATATAACATCAATAATGATTCACAATAACATGCAATGGCAATGTTACAATCATTAATAAAACATACTACATACCTGTTAAATTGTATCAGACACTGTCTATGGTTTCATTGGCAATTGCCTCCCACATAGGAATGATCTGAACAGCTAGTTAGGCAGTCATAGAGAGCATGTAAGGTCCAAGCTATATAAGGGGTATATTAAACCACTTGCTTACTGGGCACCTAAACCCCCTTCCTGCCCAGACCAATTTTCAGCTTTCAGTGCTGTTACTCTTTGAACGACAATTACACTGTACTCAAATTCAATTTTTACAATTTTTTTCCCACAAATAGAGCTTTCTTTTGGTGGTATTTGAACACCTCTGGGTTTTTTTTTTTTGTTAAAAATGTTTTCAAAGACAGAAAAGAAAAATACAAAACAGTTTTAGATTTTGTTATAGAATTTTGCAAACAGGTACTTTTTTTTATAGATAGATAGTTTTTGACACTATCCAGGGATGGAGATGCGTTTCAGGAGTGGAACAAAGTGCCTCCACAGATCCACCACCGGCAGTTAATTTTGCATTGTCATTTTTGACTAGCTGACCCAGTTTAATGTTGTCTGCTTTTAGTTACGAATAAGCATCGCACGATGTGAAACATGTCAGCTTTTGTTCTTTTGTCCACTCCTTCTTTTTGACTGCAGCAGATTTTGGTTGTTTTTTTATTTTCATTTTTTGAATAAAGACATTGGGCCAGATCCACAAAGATCTGCCCTGGCGTATCGTATCTGAGATACGCTACGCCGCCGTACCTTACCTGGCTTTAGTTCGAATCCATAAAGATTTTGCGCCATAAGTTACGGCAGCGTAGTGTACCTCTATCGGCGTAACGGCGCGGAATTCAAGTTGGGCGGGTAGGGGGCGTGTTTCATTTAAATGAAGCGCATCCCCGCGCCGATCGAACTGGTCATGCTCCGTTCAGAAATTTCCCGCCGTGCATTGCGCTAAATTACGTCGCAACAACGTTTTTTTTAATTTACTAGCGTGAATTACGTACATTCCTATTCACGGACGACTTACGCAAAAATAAAAAATAATAACAATTTTGACGTGGGAACGACAGCCATAATTAACATGGCAAGTCTAACTATACGTCGCAAAAAAGCAGCTTTAACTATACGCCGGAAAAAGCAAACTGGAGACACCCTAAGAGAATACGACGGCCGCGCGTACGTTCGTGGATCGTCGGAAATAGCTCATTTGCATACTCGACGTGGAAAACGACGAGAACTCCACCCAGCGGACGCCGAAGTATTGCATCTACGATCCGAAGGCGTACGCCTGTCGGATCGAACCCAGATGCCGTCATATCTTGGTTTGAGGATTCAAACTAAAGATACGACGCGGGTAATTTGAAAGTACACCGGCGTATCAGTAGATACACCGGCGTACTCTCTCTATGGATCTGGCCCACCGTTTTTAAGGTGTGCGGCGGTCCAGGATTCCTTTGTCCGCCTTTAGTTTGGTGGTGTTTTGGTTTGGTAGGCATGTTTGGTTCCTCTCCTGCATTTTTTCTGTTTTTCCAGTGCTCTTTTGCCAGACAAACTATGGGTAGGGGCGGGCTTAGGAGATCACCTGCCCCCTATCTATTGATTAGCACGCCTGTACTCCTTTTTAGGAGACTTTAAAATTCACAGTTACGTCTGCAGCACACGGGGGGCCTTGACGCTGACGCTGCAGCTTACCACAGGTATTTGCAAATACATGCAACTAAACCTCTGTTTTTAAAAGCATACAGCTAGACAGATTAATTTGGTTTAGTGCTTTTTTGGTTGGTAATTTTGAGCCTGGCTACTATGGAAATATTTGTTATATTCCATGGATATATATTTAATCGCATACCGCTAAAAACGCATCTCATTTAAAGTCCCAAAACCTCCCCCCCCCACCCCCTTTTATCCATGTACAGGGATGGAGGCTTGTGGTAGTTCCTATCATATGCCTCATCTAAAGTCCCACCCTATCCCCCTCCTTTTTTGAGAAATAAAAAAGTTTGCCTATAGTTCTACTTTAAAAAAAATTTCTTTTCAGCAATAGACAATAACCTCCCTGGCAGGATGATTCTGTCTGGAATTACGTACCAAAAGCAGTACAATTATTTGCATGGAAATTTGGCGTTTTATACTGTAGGCCTGTAATTCTTAGGAATAACTCACTTAAATTTGTCCAAACCAGAGTCTAGTAGACATCCCGGGTATGATAAAGTTTGAAACACAAAATCATAAAATTATTATATAATAAATAACTATAAATAATTATAACAAATAATGATGTAATTATAATAAAAATTAGTCAATAATGTAATCAAATCAAAATCACTGAAATTTGCTCAGTTGCAGAATTGTCGCTGTCATTACTTTTATTTTTTTATGACGAATTTCCCCACAAATCGCTATCGCTCAATTCTGCAAGTGATTATAATTTATTATCGCTGTTTTCCAGCTGCTCTAAAATCACTTTTGGCATAAAGGGACACTTTTGGTTGCTATGGACAATCTACAGATTGCAGGCCCAAAAAAATGTTTTTATTATATAAAAGAACATGCAGGTCACTGGGCAGACCACTAGGGACAAGGGGGTGTGTATTTTTTTTACATACAGTACTGTAATCTATAAGATTACAATATACTGTATGTAATGTGTTTGTTTAAATTTTTTAATTTGCCGCCGGTCTCCGCCCCCGTGCGCCGTTACGTCGCAGGGAACGGAGATCGGCGGCACACGGAGGCACTGTGTGAGTCGAGCGAGGATGCCGCTCGCTCACACAGCGGGGATGCATCGCTGGATCCATGGACAAGGAAAGTACAGTACCCTGCCTGGATAAAAGGTAAGCCAGCGCGCGCTGCAGGCTCTGCACACCCACCCCGAGCGTGACTCGGGGTTACCGATTTTTTCATTGAAAATCCACCCGAGTCACGCTCGGGGCTACCGCTAGGAGGGTTAAAAACAAAACAAAAAAAACATCCCCCTATATATACAGTGTAATGTATATTTTCTTGGCCAGATTCTTATACCTGGCGGCGTATGCTATTTACACTATGCCGCCGCAACTTACAGGAGCAAGTGCCGTATTCTCCAAGCACTTGCTCCGTAATTTGCGGCGGCGTAGTGTAAATGGCCCGGCGTATCCCTGCGTAATTCAAAGGGGGCGGCTTGTATTTAAATTAAGCGCGCCCCCGACGACGGGGCGCAAATACGTTCGGGAATCCGTGTATCAGGCTCATTTGCATATTCGAAGCAGAAATCAACGGAAAAGCCACCTAGTGGCCAGCGTAACATTGCAACTTAGATCCGACGGTGTGAGTGACTTACGCAAGTCGGATCTAAGCAAAATCTATGCTTAACTGATTCGAAGAATCAGTCGCATAGATACCCAGCTGAAAAAACAGAGATACAACGGCGTATATGGAGCTGCGCCATCGTATATCTTTTACGAGAATCTGGCCCTCTGTGTGTATGTGTGTGTATATATATATACCGTATTTATCGCCGTATAACACGCACAGGCGTATAACACGCACCCTAACTTTAAGGCCGCGTACACACGATCAGATCGGTCCGATGAAACTTGTCTGAAGAACAGTTTCATCGGACAAATTCGATGGTGTGTACGGCCCATCGGACCGTTGTCCGTCGGACCAAAGTTTTAAAACCTGCTTTAAAATCTGTCCGTCGGACAGATTCGATGGTTAGTACACAAAAGCATCGGACCAAAAACCCGCGCATGCTCAGAATCAAGTCGACGCATGCTTGGAAGCATTGAACTTTGTTTTTTTATCACGTCGTTGTGTTCTACGTCACCGCGTTCTGGTCTGATCGGATTTTTGGTCCGATGGTGTGTACGCACATCAGACCATCAGACCACTTCAGCGTGGTCCGATGAAAACGGTCCGTCGGACAAGTTTCATCGGACCGGTCTGATCGTGTGTGTACGTGGCCTAAGAGGGAAGTTTCAGAAAAAAAATATTCCACAGCCCCCTGCGTATAACACGCAGGCACAGTTTACCCTCTATTTTCAGGGTAAAAAAGTGAGTGTTATACACCAATAAATACAGTATAATATATATATATATATATATATATATATATATATATATATATATATATATATATATTCTGGGCCAGATTCTCAAAAGAGATATGACGGTGTATCGCAGGAAACACCGTCGTATCTCTGTTTTTATTCTGGGTATCTATGCGTGTGATTCATAGAATCACTTACGCATAGATACAGTGAAGATCCGACAGGTGTAAAACACTTACACCGTCGGATCGTAGATGTAATTACTTTCCTGGCCGCTAGGTGGCCTTTACGTTGTTTTCTCATTTGCCTATGCAAATGAGCCTAATACGCCGATTCCCGAACGTTTTTACGCCGCCCCGTCGTCAGTTACGTTGTTTCCGTAAGCGTAAACCTACCCCTGCTATATGAGGGGTAGGCTTACGAAGTTCCGTCGTATGCCATGTTAAGTATGGCGTCGGGTCAGCGTCGTTTTTTTCCGACGGTTACGTCGTTTTACTAAGTCGTTCGCGAACAGGGCATTGCGTAAGTGATGATCACGTCGTTTTAACAACGGTTTCAACAATGTTTTCCGACGTGAGCTGGAGCATGCGCACTGGGCTTTTTTCCCGGCCGGCACATGCGCATTTCGATCGACGCGGGGGCGCGCATAATTTAAATACAAGCCGCCCCCTTTGAATTACGCGGCCATACGCCGGGCCATTTACACAACGCAGCCGCTACTTGCGGAGCAAGTGCTTTGGGAATACGGCACTTGCTCTGTTAAGTTGCGGCGGCGTAGTGTAAATGGCTTACGCTACGCCGTCGGCCATACTACGTGAATCTGGCCCTCTGTGTGTATGTATATATATGTTTATATATATACAGTATATATATATAATTTTTTTCCTGTTTATTATTCATACATACTGTAAATTCAGTACATACCGGTGATTGCCTAAAAGCCTTGAGCTGGCTATAGATGGTACTTAACCATTTTGCAAAGCACTCAAGCTTACTTCAGCCTATTGAGCAAAAGACTAATTTTAACACTTGTGTCCATCAGTTACATTTTTCCCATGCTTTGTCCCTGTAACTTAACCACGTGTGCTGTCCATCTACTGAGTGCTCTTAGGTCAAATACAGAATAGCTGTGGAGGAAACTCATGCCGGGTTCCCAGCTGTAAGGACAATAAACCTTGTTGGCTGCAAGAGATTAAGGGAAAACAAGACTGGGCCTCATTCTACTGGAGTCACTCATCTTAGGCTCGGGGCCAGTTAGTCTTCCTTCTCTGTGGTACCTGGCAGTGAGCCTAGGTACTCTCCATGGATACATCTGGTATCAAGGTTGATGGGCCCCGAGCCAAGGTAAGTCTTAACCCCCCAGTGGCATCGCTAAGACAAATAAATCCTTCCCAATAAATAAATGCTTCTCAACATGACTTCCACATGCCCAGGAGGGGGGCTGAGGGGTAGACGTGTGAGCAGGATTGTACACACAATGAGCGTGGCCCAGTAGCATGCCGATTCTCAGACTAAATATCCCCAGGAGGTAAGAAAAGTTGCAAAATATCCTGCAATATGATTTACATAGTAAACGGAATATTTTACTAAGTGGCATTGAAGAAAACGCTATAAGACTAGAGTGACAGAGCATATTTCGGTGTTTGGCAGATGCTGGAAAAGTAAAGACTGAGATTGTTGCACTTGAGTTCCTGGGGTCTGATCATCTTCTCTGATGTCTACAAGCTTGGTGTGTGTACAGATATACAGCCCAAAGCTGGCACCAGACACAGACAAGAGAGGAAACTTAATAACTTTAAACCCCAACTGAAGCAATGTGTAGCCAGGTGCAGTCTATTTTCTCCACTGCAGGTGGCACTCATCCATAGCGGCAATGCAGGTGGAGGAGGAAGTCGAGAGAAGCCTTGTTCCTCTATGATCTCCTTGCTCACAGAGAGGCAGCATCCGATTGGATGCTGGTATCCCATGTGACCATGGCGGACATCTTTGGTCAGGCAGAGTCTATTTAAGATCCTGGCTCCTGGGTTTGGCATGCATTTTGCGTGTGGCTAGAGTAGGGACAGGTCATCCATCAGGGACAGTGCTTAGTGTCAGGGAGCGGTTCCAGATGAACATGGAAAGTGCAGGGACACGCTATCCTTCCTGGAAGCCTCCCATCTTGGGTACAGACCAGCCAGGCTAAATTCCATCTCTTGAGACAAACGGTGTTGGCTTACCTGAGACCGCTGTACATTCTGTTAGAGTAACTGGTTGGGTTGTCTTTCCGCCGGCCTAGTTGTGCATGGCTGAACTTCAATTTCAATACACTATTGTTTTCTGCACCTCCCCACAAGTGTTTTAATTGCAGAGGTCTGACACAACCCCTGGTAAGCCAGAGCTCTCCAATCAGCAGTGAGCATGAGTTTTGCTGTCTGCAGTAGACATGTGCACAACAACAACTTTTGTTCCGTTTCGTATCGTTCCGTAGGTTCGTACCGATTCGTAATTTCGTAAAAGACGCACGTTTTCCTATTCGGACCCATTCGTATTTCGTAAGACGGAATTTTTTCGTATTCCGATCGTTTTGTATTTTGGTTACGGTTTTATTTTCGTACATATGGGATGATTCGTAATTCTGTTTAATTTATTTTCGTTATTTGTTAGACAATAATTTTCGTAAATTTCGTCATTTTGTACGTTCGGAAATACATTGCGGGATTCGCGGCACTTTCAACACGCGGCTCATTCATATTAACTATTGTTAAGCCCTGTACACGCGGTAGGACTTTTTTGCCAACAAACATAAAAACGATCGTTTTCCGGACGTTTTCAAAAAATCCGTTCGTTTGTAAGCTCCATCAGAAAACCATTTTTGGGTTCAAAAGTTTGGCCAACTGAACTCCCTTCAGACAAAAATCCACGGAAAAGTTTATTTGAAGTCCGATTGTGTTGACGAGGCTTTACACTGTACTCGGCACAAAAGAGAGAAGCTGATTTACTAACTACACTCACTGCCCATTCAAAAAAACAATACAAGTACACAAATTTATGAACAGACAAAAAAAACGGATTTACTAAACACACAAATGAAAATATGAACAGACAAAGGATTTAAAATACGGAATGCAAATCATTTGTTATAGATGTCATTTTCGTTCTTTTGCCGTTTCCGTTTTGTTGTATTATCGTAAGATTGTCGAATCGTTCGTTCGTATTTTCGCTTGTTTGTTATTTGGCTCATTCGTAATCCCGTCGTTTTTGTATTTTGGTTCTTTCAGTTTTTCATATGTTCACATTGTTCCGCGGGTACGAATACTAACAAATTCGTACGAAAATACATTTGTTACGAACGGGAACGCACATATCTAGTCTGCAGAGCGAAAAGTCTGACTCGTAGGGGGAGCGTCAGACCTCTGCAGAGAGACCACTGCTTCTCATCAGAGAGTAAAAGTCCAGGCTGTTGAAGCTTTGGAAAATAAAAAAAGAATGTTAAAACTTTTTTGTTTTGAAATACCTGGAATGTATTTTGATGACTTAAACGGAAGGTTTAAGACCAGTTTTAACATGAGCGTTCCGTACATCAGTTTTTCATCCGTACATTGACGGATGAAAAACTTACAGAAATGCTTTCCAATGAGCAAACAAATGTAAACTGATGATCATCTGTGTGTACAGGCCTTAACAGTCTATTCGAACCTTCTAGTCTTCTAGTCCTTCTAACTTTTAAAATCATATTACTCCCCCCCCTCTGGTCTTAGTCAGTACCCACTGCTGAGAGCATTCAAATGGTTAATGAAAAGTGCCCATATTCCATCAGAGATTTGGCAGCCTCTCCAAGTCTGAAACAGCAGTTTCAAGCAAGAAGTATAACAAATCTTCTCCTTTGGGTTTATCTGGAGAGGAAATGACACATTATAAATCCAGAAGAAAAAGATCTCCTCTTCGCACCTCCTCCTCCTCTCTTTTATATACCCCTCTCTCATGCCATCTCCCACCTCTCCCCCCACATCACCCCCAAGTGCTGGCAAAAGATTTAACATCTAATTCAGCATCTGACGAGCTATTTTATCACCGAGCTGTCCGCTATTCTGGCCTTGAGTAGAATAAACGGAGAAAGCAGAGTAAGTGCGAGACATGAGGCTGAGTCCTACATGTATGCTAGGCCAGTGCTCACTGCTACGCTATCGGCGGCTTATCATACAAAAACATATTAACACAAGGCATATTCTGATGAGTATTATCTGAGCTTTTTAAAGAGGAACCCCAGTTAAAGTGTTTTTGGATAGTGTAAGGAAGGATTAGACTGCTAGATTTCTATTGCTTGCTTCTATGTCACCATTGACATGGATTTTGGCATTTAGGTTTGGGTGAAGAAGAACAAGAGATTAAGGCCCCGTACACACGACCGGTTTTCTCGGCAGAATACGTCTCCCAGCGAGCTTCTCGCTGGATTCTGCCGAGAAACTGGGGAATTGTAGCAATGATGACACCTGTTCCGGAAACAACTCTCAAATGCCAGATTTCTCTGCAACTTGGGGAAAGTTCCACTAACTTCCCTTTGAGGTAGTCCTGGAGCAAAAATAAATAAATAAAATAAATGTAGGGACAGGTATGACAGGATGAATAGTGAGGACATTGTGGAAGCAGGGCTGTCTTAATGAGAGGGCACACCTGGGCACTGCCCAGGGGCCCCAGATGCATGGGGGGCCCCTGCACTTTCCCCAAAGAAGCTGGCCCTTGAGCCCATGCTGCCCCGAAATTAGGGGCCCCATGATGGCACTGAGTGTGATAGATACACACGGGAGGCGGTCTGCCTCCTACCTACTTGATGTCTGTTTACCTGCACTGTCATCATTGTGGGGGCCCCAGAGCATTACTTTGCCCAGGGGCCCATGATGCTATTTCGAAGGCCCTGCGTGCAAGGGGTTAAAAATGATAGGTTCTTTCCTGATTGGTAGTGGTCAGTAGCTGACAAGGGTCCCAGGAAGTAAAGGGGGAGAGTGGTGAGTCACCAAAGTCCAGTTGTAAACATCACAGAAGACAGGAAAATTCCCACCCTCCCTCCACATTGTTACTGTGTTCTTGTCAAGTCTCTGGTGTGAGGCTGGATTGCTGAGAGGGCGGCACTTGTGGCTAAGTGCACCGCACCCCTGGGGATGAGACAGGGAGTGCGGAGCCCAAAGGTGCACGGATTGCTGGTACTGCTGCTGACTGGGTAGATGCAGGCAGAAGGTAGCTGGGGTGTGCTGGAAGAGCGGACTCAGTAGCCATGCAAGGAAGGGTTCTGGTGCAGTACCGTAGGTAAACCAAAATGTATACGCCAGTGACAGGTTTAAATAGGTCTGGGGTGCACTCACACAGTCACGGCGAGCGTGCGCGCCTGTGTGCCTCTGTGCGCGCCGTGCGCACATGCGCAGTGGAGTAAGTCTGGCGCGGCCATGATGGACACTGGCAGGAATGCCAAAAACTCGGCTATTTCCCTGACAGTTCTTGGTAAGCCTAGTAGTGGTTAGTCTTTGAAGGAGAAAAATGTCTGGATAATAGAATGGTTCGGAACCAATCAGTGTGGGTTGGTATGGGGGCCTTGGCTACATTCCTGTTAACAAGGGGTTCATTCGGAATATGTAAATGGAGGTCATTGCGGATAGTGAGGAATGGGATTGTCTCTGAGTCGGTGTGTTGGGGCTGGGGGCCTTACTTTAAGCAAAGGTTTTTCACAGTGAATATAGGTTGTGTTTTTTTGCCCTTAAAGACCACCAAGCTTTATTTCTCTGTTTCTCTTTTAAGGAATGGTATGTTATTTTACTTGAATTTATTTATTTTGTTAATAATAATCTGCGATGGCCATTTTAACTCCAAATCTTGTGTTTTATTTATTGTATAGTTTGGGTTAAGGGGCATGTTCTAGCGGGCTTGGATCAGTGTTGGAGGTCATCATCTATTGTACACTTGTCATGTCTCGGGAAATCTCCTCCAGTTGGGCACCAACAGCAATATTTGGCCATCAACAGCAGCCTAGAAAAAAGTCCTAACTAGGGATGAACTTGGGCTCGGCTTGAGTTTGCCCTATTGTTTATGTGCAGTTAAAGAGTTGGGAATGCTTTACCTGTAGCTGAAAAGCCCAACACTGACAGCTAGCTAACTTTCAGTTGAACATGGGTTGTGACCAAACCCAAGCTAAAGTAAAGCTCGTCTCTAGTCCTAACTCTTCTCTACACTAACCAAAATGCAAAACAAGGAAATCAAGGCTGATCATATGACCTGCTTCCATCCAAGTAAACCACATTAACCACTTTCCCACCGCGCCATAAGCATTTTACTGCTACGGCGCGGCGGGGTTATCTTGGGACGACGTCCCTGGGACATCGTCCTTCACTTTCGCGATTGCGCGTCCCCTGGGACGCGCTCCCGAAAGTGTCCGTGCTCGCCGGGTCTAGAAGACCCGGCGCATCACGGATCACGGTAAATTGCCACTGATCGCGGTCGTTTACCACGTGATCGCGCCGTCAAATGACGGCGCGATCACTTGTAAACAAACCGGCGTCATTTGATGACGCCGGTTCCTCCCTCTCCTCCCTCTCCTCTCTGTACAGTGTGCGAGGAGAGGGGGGGGGGGAGCGGGGTGTCAGCAGCTGAGCTGTGGCTGGATCTGTGACAAATGCAGTCACAGATCCAGCCATCCCTCAAAACATCCCAGCTCTGCAATCCCCCCAGTACCCTGCAATACCCAGTACCCTGCAATCCCCAGTACCCTGCAATACCCAGTACCCTGCAATCCCCAGTACCCAACAATACTCAGCAATCCCCCAGTACCCAACAATACTCAACAATACCCCAGTACCCAACAATACCCCAGTACCCAACAATACCCCAGTACTCAACAATACCCCAGTACTCAACAATACCCCAGTACTCAACAATACCCCAGTACCCAACAATACCCCAGTACTCAACAATACCCCAGTACCCAACAATACCCCAGTACTCAACAATACCCCAGTACTCAACAATACCCCAGTACTCGGCAATACCCCAGTACTCGGCAATACCCCAGTACTTGGCAATACCCCAGTACTCGGCAATACCCCAGTACTCAACAATACCCCAGTACTCAACAATACCCCAGTACTCGGCAATACCCCAGTACTCGGCAATACCCCAATACTCGGCAATACCCCAATACTCCAGTACTCAACAATACCCCAATACTCGGCAATACCCCAATACTCGGCAATACCCCAGTACTCGGCAATACCCCAATACCCTGCATGATACTTTGCAATACCCCAATACTCTGCAATACCGCCTATGGGGATTTTTAAGTAGCGAAGTTTGGCGCCATTCCACGAGTGTGCGCAATTTTGAAGTGTGACATGTTGGGTATCTATTTACTCGGCGTAACTTCATCTTTCACATTATGAAAAAAAAATTGGGCTAACTTTACTGTTTTGTTTTGTTTTAAGCACAAAACATTTTTTTTAAAAACACGCGTTCAATAAATTTCTGCGAAAATACCGTGTGAGATAAAAAGTTGTAACAGCCGCCATTGTATTCTCTAGGGTCTTTGCTAAAAAAGAATATATAATGTTTTGGGGTTCTATGTAATTTTCTAGCAAATAAATGATGATTTTTCCATGTAGGAGAGAAATGTCAGAATTGGTCTGGGTGTTCCAGAACGCCTGATGGCGTTCCCTGCATGTTGGGCCTCTGTATGTGGCCACGCTGTGTAAAAGTCCCACACATGGGGTATCGCCATACTCGGGAGTAATAGCAGAATGTGTTTTGGGGTGTAATTTGTGGTATGCATATGCTGTGTGTGAGAAATAACCCGCTAATATGACAGAAACAAGTTATTTTTTTTTTTTTTTACAGAATTTTTAGTCGTTTTTCTTTTATAGCGCAAAAAATAAAAAACCCAGAGGTTATCAAATACCACCAAAAGAAAGCTCTATTTGTGTGAAAAAAAGGACAAAAATTTCAAATGGGTACAATGTTGTATGACTGAGTAATTGTCATTCAAATTGTGAGAGCACCGAAAGCTGAAAATTGGTCTGGTTAGGAAGGGGGTTTAAAGCGGATCTCCACCCTAAAGTGAAGATCCGCTGATCGGAACCCTCCCCCCCTCCGGTGTCACATTTGACACCTTTCAGGGGGGAGGGGGGTGCAGATACCTGTCTAAAGACAGGTATCCGCACCCACTTCCGGCCCGCAGTCTCGGGCAAAAGACGGGCTTTTCCCGTTGTGTGCTGGGAACTCTCAGCTCCCAGCACACAGCGGGAGCCAATCGCGGGCGCAGCGCGACTCGCGCATGCGCCGTAGGGAACCCGGGCAGTGAAGCCGGAGCGCTTCACTTCCTGGTTCCCTCGCCGTGGATGGAGGGGGGAGCAGCAGGGTGACGAGCGATCGCTCATCCTCTGCTGCGGACGCCGCTGGACTCCAGGACAGGTAAGTGTCCTAATATTAAAAGTCAGCAGCTGCAGTATTTGTTGCTGCTGGCTTTTAATATTTATTTTTGGTGAACTATCCGCTTTAAGTGCCCAGTGGTCAAGTGGTTAAGAGTGTTAGTCAGCTTGGATATATAAGTCAATCCTGGACACACGTGTTAGGTTTTGGCTAGATTTTGACTATAAAGGATTAGTTTACCTTCACCAAAAAACTGATTATGCCCCCAGGTCTTATACACAATGCTATAGTGCCTTGCTACTTAGCACAGTGAACAGGTACTTTCGGGTTGGCAGACAGACAGAGTGGTCAGTGACATTGCAGGTTCAGGGCAAGTTGTTCTGTACCTAGCACCTAGTACGTAATCTGGCACAGCAGAGCCACCTTGCCACTGTATACCTGTTATATGGTCGGCAAGTGGTTAATCAAATTTAGTGGGTATGGTTTGAAAGAGACAGGCTTGGTATATGCTACTCAAAACAAACCAGGTCCGCACACACAAGGTACTATAGCACTAAACTGTGTTAATACATAACACAGATCAGCCATAACTTTATGACCACCCAACTAATATTGCATAGGTCCCCTTTTTGATGCCAAAACAGCCACTGGATCTCAGAAGATATGCTGTGGTATCTAACACCAATTTAAGTCCTGGAAATTGCGAGGTGGGGCCTCGAGGGTTCGGCTTGTTTTTCCAGCTAGTTTTACAGATGCTTGTTTGGATTTAGATCTGGAGAATTTTAAGTCCAAGTGAACACTTCAAACTCATACCTCTGCCGGGTTAGCCCCCCCATATAAAAAATGTTGACTTTTTTTTATGTAGTTTGTTAGATCTTTGTTAGATCAGGTTAGATCAATCAATGTTTGCGTTAGATCTCACACAGAAAAAGCAATATTAAGAGTTATTTGCTGGGGGGGCTAACCCGTCATCAGCCCCCCCTATCAAATTTTCTGGCCGAAAATCATTCAGGCTGATAGATATTCGTTAGATCCGGTAAGATCAAGTGGTTTTAACGTTAGATCTCACATCGTTTTTGAGATATTCCACATAAAAAAATAGATTTTAGGTGGTACATATGCATGGACATATGGACGGGTTGGCCCCCTCTTATCAAATTTTCTGGCAAAAAATCATTCAGGCTAATGGATATTCGTTAGATCCGGTAAGATCAAGTGGTTTTAACATTTGAATATCCATAATTACTGGAATATTTGGTAGGAATGCACAGATACCTGTTCTAGAATCTATATCGGAGCAGATACTGAGCATTTTCACATGTACTAGTGATGAGTGCCATTGAGCATACCAGGGCTCGAGTCCTGCGGGAACATGTGGGAACGACGTCCCTGCACTTATTTTACTGCAGGAACGCTGTTCCCTTTGCAGGACTCGGGCAGCTTTTGCAGTGCCGTACTAACTAGGGGGCGGGGGCGATTCACCTCGGGTGTCACATGCTGGGGGGGTGTCGGGCGGCCACGACACCCCCTCCTCCAAGTCCCCTCTATGCATCAGTGACAGCGCGGCGTGTCTGTCAGCGGCCACGGAGTGTAAAAAACTGACAGTGCAAGGGGAGAGCTGTGACAGGGTGTGGGGGTGCCCGCGTCGGGTGCGGACTGTACCGCTACCCGGGTGACATACAGACCGGCCGCCGCGAGCAAGGAGTAAAAAACACAGTCTCTCGCTCTCTTGTACAACAGGGAGAGCGAGAGATGGTAAGGCAGCGTTAAACGGAGGACAGGAAATGCCAGAGATGTAGCAGGTGATTGGTTGCTAGGTGGCCCTAGCAACCAATCATTATCTTGTGGTTCAGAATAGGAAAGTGCAAAGGTAAGAACTAACACAGAGCACATGGGGGGGGTACAGAGGTTGACGTGGAGGGGGTACAGAGATGGACATAGGGGGTACAGAGGTGGACATGGGGGGTACAGTGGTGGACATGGGGGGGTACAGTGGTGAACACAGGTGGACCGGGGGAACAGAGGTGGAGGGGGGTACAGTGGTGGACATGAGGGGTACAGTGGTGGACATGGGTACAGTGGCGGACATTGGGGGGGTACAGTGGTGAACACGGGGGGGTACAGTGGTGAACACAGGTGGACAGGGGGATCAGAGGTGGACATGAGGGGTACAGAGGTGGACATGGGGGGGATACAGAGGTGAACACAGAGGTGGACATGTAGGGTGCAGAGGTGGACATGGGAGAGGGGGTACAGAGGTGGACGGGGTAGAGGTGGACATGAGGGGGTACAGAGGTGGACACAGAGGTGGACGGGGTAGAGGTGGACATGGGGGGGTACAGAGGTGAACACAGAGGTGGAAGGGGGTCCAGAGGTGGACATGGGGAGGAACAGGGGTGAACACAGAGGTGGACAGGGTAGAGGTGGACATGAGGGAGTACAGAGGTGGACATGGGGGGGGGAACAGAGGTGGAGGGGGCACAGAGGTGAACACAGAGGTGGACATGGGGGGGTGCAGAGGTTTACATGGGGGGTACAAAGGTGGACATGTGGGGGAACAGGGGTGGACATGGGGGGGTACCGAGGTGGACATGGGGGGGTACCGAGGTGGACATGGGGGGGTACCGAGGTAGACATGGGGGGGTACCGAGGTAGACATGGGGTGGGTACAGAGGTGGACATGGGGGGGTACAGAGATGAACCCAGAGGTGGACATGGGGGGTGTACAGCACCCTGAGACCAGCCAGGCCAGCACCCTGAGACCAGCCAGGCCAGCACCCTGAGACCAGCCAGGTCAGTAGGTATGTGTGATTAACGAATATCTATTAGCCTGAATGATTTTCGGCCAGAAAATGTCATAAGGGGGGACCAACCCGTCCATATGTCCATGCATATGTACCACCTAAAAATCATTTTTTTTTATGTGGAATATCTCGGAAACAATGTGAGATCTAACGTTAAAACCACTTGATCTTACCGGATCTAACGAATATCTATCAGCCTGAATGATTTTCGGCCAAAAATATTGATAAGGGGGGGCCAGCCCCCCCTCATTTGTCCTTGTATACATCCAATATCTGTATTTGTATGTGGAATATCTCTGAAATGATGTGAGATCTAACGTTAAAACCACTTGATCTTACCGGATCTAACGAATATCTATTAGCCTGAATGATTTTCGGACAGAAAATTTCATAAGGGGGGGCCAACCCGTCCATATGTCCATACATATGTACCACCTAAAAATCTTGTTTTTTATGTGGAATATCTCGGAAACGATGTGAGATCTAACGTTCAAACCACTTGATCTTACCGGATCTAACGAATATCTATTAGCCTGAATGATTTTTGTCCCAAAAAATTGATAAGGGGGGGCCAGCCCCCCCTCATTAATCACTTAATAAGTCTATAATTATGTGAGATCTAACGTTAAAACCACTTGATCTTACCGGATCTAACGAATATCTATCAGCCTGAATGATTTTTGGCCCAAAAAATTTATAAGGGGGGGCCAGCCCCCCTCATTAATCACTTAATAAGTCTGTAATTATGTGAGATCTAACGTTAAAACCACTTGATCTTACCGGATCTAACGAATATCTATCAGCCTGAATGATTTTTGGCCAAAAATATTGATAAGGGGGGGCCAGCCCCCCCTACTTTGTCCTTGTATACATCCAATATCTGTATTTGTATGTGGAATATCTCTGAAATGATGTGAGATCTAACGTTAAAACCACTTGATCTTACCGGATCTAACGAATATCTATTAGCCTGAATGATTTTCGGCCAAAAAATTTCATAAGGGGGGGCCAACCCGTCCATATGTCCATACATATGTACCACCTAAAAATCGAGTTTTTTATGTGGAATATCTCGGAAACGATGTGAGATCTAACGTTCAAACTACTTGATCTTACCGGATCTAACGAATATCTATTAGCCTGAATGATTTTTGTCCCAAAAAATTGATAAGGGGGGGCCAGCCCCCCCTCATTAATCACTTAATAAGTCTATAATTATGTGAGATCTAATGTTAAAACCACTTGATCTTACCGGATCTAACGAATATCTATCAGCCTGAATGATTTTCGGCCAGAAAATTTGATAGGGGGGGCTGATGACGGGTTAGCCCCCCCAGCAAATAACTCTTAATATTGCTTTTTCTGTGTGAGATCTAACGCAAACATTGATTGATCTAACCTGATCTAACAAAGATCTAACAAACTACATAAAAAAAAGTCAACATTTTTTATATGGGGGGGCTAACCCGGCAGAGGTCAAACTCATTGTTGTGTTCCTCAAACCATTCTTAAACCATTTTTGCAGTATGCCAGGGTGCATTATCCTGTTGAAAGAGACCACCGCTATCAGGGTATACTGTTTCCACAAAGGGATGCACTTGGTCAGCAACAATATTTAGGTAGGTTTATGTGTCAAGTAACATCCACATAAATGGCAGGCGCCGAGGTTTCTTTCCATCACACTGCCTCTGCCACCTTGCCTTTTTCACATCCTGCATCCTGGTGCCATCTCTTTCCCAGGTAGGCGACGCACCCTGCCATCCACATGGTGTAATAGAAAACATGATTTATCAGACAAGGCTACCTCCTTCTATTGCTCTGTGGTACAGTTCTAATGCTCATGTGCCCATTGTAGGCCTTTTTAGCTGTGGTTTAGCATGGTTGCCCTGACCAGTCTATGACTACGCAGCTCCATACACAATAAACTGCAATACCCATTTTTTCTGCTTTCAAAACATCAGCTTCAGAGCCAGTTCACACAGGGGCGGCACGACTTTGGGGGCGACTCGGCAAGGTGATCTCAAGACGACTTCAGAAGTCAAATGACTTCTGTATTGAAGTCAATGCAAGTCACCCCGAGTCGCCCCCAAAATTGTACAAGAACCTTTTTCGAAGTTGCAGCGACTTGAGTTGCTCCTATTAGAAAGGTTCCATTGATTAGAGCGGAGCGCGACTTGTCAGGCGGCTGAGACACCTGGCGAGTCGCCCCTGTGTGAACCAGCTCTCAGGGACAACATATTTACTTTCTACCTAATATATCCCACCAACGTTGAAAGTAAACAATGTTATTCAATTTACCTCTCAGTGGTAATAAAGTTATGACTGATCAGTATATGCCAATATGCAGGCAACATTCTAATGATTTGGGCAATTAGTGGGTAACAAATTTTCACTCATTATAAAACATGGGCAATGACCCGACAATTGTGATAATACTTGGTTACATACTGTAAATTCAAAGCTGTATATATATTATAAAAAAATAATTATTTAATAAAAATACGTTTTCATCATTAGCACTAATATTGTATAACATTTTTTTTCCAGCGTGGAATTTTCCTTTAAGCTAAATATATATGAAATATATTCTCTAAAAATATAAGCAGGTATCTACGAAGTCTCTCATCATGTGGCAAATATGAGCAGGCAATCCAAGTAACCACTGGAAAAGTACGTAAATGTTTTATTTTTATTCTCAGCATATAATTACCATTATTTAAAATAAAACTGGCTTATGTAAATTTTTCTCATAACGATACCTTATTAAAATGGGTGGGTTATGCAGGTCTGAGAGCCTAATTAAAGAGTACAAGGGCAGAGAACATCCTAAAAATGTGCGCCCTTCCTTCTCCGTCTCATACGTACCATCATAGGTTGTTATTATTACACTGTCTGGATACCTGTCAGACAGAAACTTACACATGCTCAGTTAAACTGCCGTGTAATATCTGCCTGCACTGTAATCCTTGGAGCTTTCCATTTACAGTATATTGAAGCCTTGTGGGCACCTACCGTAGGTGTCTTTTTCCTTGTCCTCAGTCCTGTATGTATTCCTTTTTTCACCTCTTTATTTATTTATTTATTTAGCGCTGCCCCCAGTTTCTAGTGCACATTGCTACTACAACTATACTTTTTATCCGAGGCACTGCTTCCTAGCAGTGAACTGACTATGCTGACAGCTCTCCTGCTCCCTGCTCTTGATTCTGGCATACTATTTGTTAAAGAAGTTGTAAATGAAAAATTCTTTTTTGCTGAAATTACTGTTTACAGGGTATAGAGATATAGGGCCAGATTCTCGTAGTTTTGCGTATTTTGTGCGTAGCGTATCCCATTTACGCCACGCCTGCGCACTTTTTACGGGCAAGTGCTGTATTCTCAATGCACTTGCTCCATAATTTGCGGCGGCGTAGCGTAAATGGGCCGGCGTAAGGCCGCGTAATTCAAAGTAGGAAGAAGGTGGGCGTGCTGTACGAACGAACTGCGCATGTGCCGGCCTTAAACGTAGCCCACTGCGCATGCTCCATAGTACGCCGCAAATACATTGATTTAGACGGCAACGTAATTAACGCACAGCCCTATTCGCGACGAGTTACGTAAACTACGGAAACGACGGAAAAACACAACGCTGTCCCGTCATCCATACTTTACATGGCTTATGCCGGACCAACGCAAGGTTACCCTTCATATAGCAGGGGTAACCTTACGCTTACGCAAACTACGTAAACTACTACGACGGCGCGCAAATACGTTCGGGAATCGGCGTATCAGGCTCATTTGCATACTCAATGCAAAAATCGACGGGAATGCCACCTAGCGGCCAGCGTAACATTGCAACTTAGATCCGACGGTGTAAGTGACTTACGCCAGTCGGATCTAAGCAAAATCTATGCGTAACTGATTCTAAGAATCAGTCGCATAGATACAAAGCTGCGCAAACAGAGATACGACGGTGTATCTGGAGATACGCCATCGTATCTCCTTTAAGAATCTGGCCCATAATAGTTAACTGATTCCTTTTAAAAACGATTAAAAATAGATAAAAATCAATCATATTATGTGCCTCTAGTTTCTAGTTTCGTTTTTGCATGTTTCCTGCTTCTTTGCTGTACAGAGCCACAGAGCCAATACAGGGCAGTGAGGGTTTGGAAAACTAAACTGATTGGTGCTGTGGTGTTTTAGACCCACAGTAATCACACCTCTTTGATTAGTGACCACATAGAGAAAGCTCCCAGTACTGTGGTTATCAGGAAACAGACAACCAGGAAGTGTGGAGATTAGAGAAGAATTACAGCAACTTGAGAGCAAAAACGAACAATGAGGACATGAAAACAGCACTGCATTAAGGTAAAGGAAGCTATTAAGATAAAAAAAAAAGAAAAAAAAATTCCTTTACAAACCCTTTAAGATCAGTGACATGTACTGTCACCACTGACACTGCCAGAGACAGCACTAGTGCAAGGCAACATGGGAACTTGCCTTACGGCGCCAGGGAACAGGGCAGAAAATTGTCTGGTCCGTGACAGTCACCCGATCATTGAGAGTGTGTGTGGTGTGGGCTGCCGATGCAGGCGGCATCTGAAGGACGAGTCCCACAGCAGCGCTGACCTGTGCAGTCACTCTGTCTCAGTGTGTGACAGTCTCACTGTCTCTTCCTTGGCTACGCGGCCTACACGGCGCCTAAGTCCTACTAAGTCAGTGAGTGACGTAAGTGGCCCCGCCCCTGGTTCCCCTGGCCGCTCAGCCGCATGATGTGAAGGAGCGAGGGCTGCAGGAGGCGGAGCAACGGACAGACCAAACCCGCCCCAGCAGGCAGTGCAGCAGGCAGTGCAGCCTGCGGCGTCATCATGGAGGCGACGGCGACCTGTTGAGTGACTCGAGACGGGAGCTGCCCGGTGCACAGATTGGTGTTCAGAAACAGGTAAGGGGGAATGCACTTTACAAAACCACAAATAGTTTGTTTGCTATCTTTCTCTGTAAAAGATAAATAAGTTAAACAATCATTTAAACAATCATTTTAATCATCATAACAATTAAAGCTTAATGGAGCACATATATAATGTATGGTGTGTGTGCATGTGTGCGCGCGTGCATGCCAGGGAGAAGGGGGCAAAATGCACCTTCGCTTGAGTTGGCAAAAGTCCTTGAACCGGCCCTGGACACTGCCAGCTGCTACTGAGTTAGTCAGTGGGCCCCATCAAGATTTTTCTACGGGGTTCTATTCTTTGATTCTTACCAATAGTTCAAAACATTCTACAGTAAGAGCGTTTAGGCAAGTACCGTATGTATAATTGCTAAAAAGATAGATCACTCCACACAGAATTTATTGCAATGTACCTTCTGTGTAGTCTATGAGCCCAGATATATGCTCCATACGAGAGGCTTTTAGCTAGTCCTTAGTTTGTCTTAATTTATAGTCAATGCCTAATGCAGGCCTTAGTTCTTCTGCCCCCCGTCCAAGGTAAATGTATCAAATGAATAAGCGGGGTGAGAATTATTGTGAAGGAATAGAAATGGAGGTAGTTCTGTGACAACAATATGACTCTGATGCTAGTAAAGCTTCTCAGGACACATCTCACAACACTATACATATCCATCAAACGTCCAAACAATGCGACATCCATCAAATCTGTAAAGCGGTCTCTCAACACCTGTCATCTCCAAAGAATCCTTGAGAGTGAATAGTTGGCATCACCTTGAATTTAGGACAATGGCTTCACATCTTTTTACTAGTATAAGGAATCTTTTAAAGATACAAGTGAGGGAAATATTTAGACATAGCCCATCCATTTTGGAAGTTTTACTTAGGCCATGTTTCCAACCATCAAATTTAAAGAGGTTGTATACCTTCCAATATTATTTGTGCCTATAGGTAAGCCTAGAAAAAGGCGTACCTATAGATACTGTAAATATCTCCGATACATCCGAATCTCAGAATAACCAAAACATTGTTTTCAATTTATTTTTATTGGTTAGTTTTCTTAAATACAAACAGTTTAACATTTAAACAAGATTCTATCACATTATGTATCTGTTCCTGCTCATTCTTCAATATACAGAATCTTGATCAATATCCATAAACCTCATTACCATTTAATCAAAATTTCCTACTCCATATATCTACATATGATCTTCTATCTTCAATTCCCATTCATCCTCACACCTCTTCACCCAACAACAGAAAAGAAAAGAAAAGAAAAGAAAAGAAAGGAACCCCCCCCAAAACCCATAAAAAAATATATTTCATTTACAATTACCCTTCATATTTTCCTAATTTTCCATTTATAAATATTCTTTTTGAGAGACAAAATTCATAATTTTTTTGCCATAATTCTGGCATTTGACTATTTGTATGTCCTTCTTCTCTTATCTGTCTTGCCATACATTTTATTTTATTCACCTCACATATCCAATCTGCAATGTTTGGGCTTTTATTTTCTCTCCATTTGCGATCTATTGTTGTTTTAGCTGCTGATGTCATATGATGAAAAATATCCATCTTAAGGCCCCATGCACACGAGACGCTGGTAAACTCGAGTTCAGAGGCATTTGGGCATTTTTTTCAACTGCCCCTGAACATATTTAATGTTATCCTTATCAAATTTGTTTTGCGTTTTAAAGCAGTTGGGTTTAGGCTCATTTTTTCAGAAGCAAAAAAATGGGTTCAGGCGCAAAAGTTTTCGCGTTTCAGATGCAAATCGCGGCAAAACGCCGCAAATCGTGGCAAAACGCCGCTAATCGTGGCAAAACGCGGTACCAGCGTTTTGCCGCAATTTCGTTTATAGGCGTTTTTAAAGGTGACCTATTTTTTTACATTAGAAATCTCAAAAATTATGGCAAATGATGAAAAACCATTAAAAAAACTTAAACAACTGTAATTGCTTGCATTGCATTGTGGACAATCCACAACTTGTGGCAGGTGACGTGGCCAGGTGACATGGCAGCTGACGTGGCCAGGTGACGTGGCCAGTGGACAATCCACAACTTTTGGCAGGTGACGTGGCCAGGTGACGTGGCAGGTGAAGTGGCAGGTGACATGGCCAGGTGACATGGCAAGTGGACAATCCACAGCTTGTGGCAGGTGACGTGGTCAGGTGACGTGGCCAGTGGACAATCCACAACTTGTGGCAGGTGACGTGGCCAGGTGACGTGGCAGGTGACGTGTCCAGGTGACGTGGCAAGTGGACAATCCACAACTTGTGGCAGGTGACGTGGCCAGGTGATTTGGCAGCTGACGTGGCCAGGTGACATGGCAGGTGACATGGCAATTGCACAATCCACAACTTGTGTCAGGTGACATAGCCAGTGGACAATCCACAACTTGTGGTAGGTGACGTGGCAGGTGACGTGGCCAGGTGACGTGGCAGGTGACGTGGCAGGTGATGTGGCCATGTGACATGGCAAGTGGACAATCCACAACTTGTGGCAGGTGACGTGGTCAGGTGACGTGGCAAGTGGACAATCCACAACTTGTAGCAGGTGAAGTGGCCAGTTGACGTGACAGGTGACATGGCCAGTGGACAATTCACAACTTGTGGCAGGTGACATGGCCAGGTGACGTGGCAGGTGACGTGGCCAGGTGACGTGGCAGGTGACGTGGCAAGTGGACAATCCACAACTTGTGGCAGGTGATGTGGCCAGGTGACGTAGCCAGGTGATGTGGCCAGTGGACAATCCACAACTTGTGGCAGGTGGTATGGCAAGTGGACAATCCACAGCTTGTGGCAGGTGATGTGGCAAGTGACACGCTAAATACAAGTATACTGCTGCTCTTTCAGCTGCTACTCACTTTGGTCTCACAAAATGGCTGAAATGGTTAAATAATATTGTTTTTTGAGCTTAGGGAGGGTCTTATGATGTTTCTTAACTAAACGCTTATAAACGCAAACGCGGCCAAACGCGGTAAAACACGTTTTTTGCCTTTGAAAACGTGTGTTTAGATGTGTTTGTATTTGCGTCTCGTGTGCATGGGGCCTTATACTTTTTATTGATTCTGGCATCAGGAATAATAATGAGACATCTATATTTAGATTTCTCTCTATTCCCGACACTATGAGATACATCTCATGAACTGTTTTCCCGAATTTTCTCACCATATGACATTCATACCAAATGTGGTCCATAGTTCCCCTCTCCATTTTACATCTCCAACAAATATCTGTTTGTCCACTATTTATTTTATTTAACGCTACGGGGCTCCAATACTATCTCATTACTATTTTGTAGTTTCTTTCTTGGTATCTATTTGCTATAGATGTTCTGTGAATTACTTCAAATATTTTCTACCATTCTGTCTCTGATATTGCTCTCCCTACTTCTTTTTTAAACGTTTTCATTCTGTTCTCTAAGGGATCCTGAAGGGAGTAATAAACCATATATCTTAGTTAACTTTTTAGTTGGTTTTTGTTCATCTGTTAATATTTGTTCAAATTTAGTTTTTGTTCTATTTATTAAAGGTAACTCTATATTTGTTGCAATATATGTATTTAATTGATGGTATTGTAGCCACTTATGTTTATGTTCAGGTCCCAAATCTTGTATTTTTGGAATATTCCCTTCCACTAGGATCTGGGCCACCCTTATGTTCTCCCAAATATTCCATTTTAAGTATCTTGTAGTTGCTAAGGCTGGCGGAAAATCTGGATTGGAGAACAATGGGGTCATTGGTCCCATAAGAGTAGATAGTTTCCCTTTTTTTTATTTCTGCGTCCCATATTTTTAAAGGAAGCTCTTGCAAAAATTGCAATTTTTTTATTTCCAGGTCTTAGGTGAGGTTTTATCCAGGGGAAGGCTTTAAGTTGAATTCCTATAATATCTTCCTCTAGGTTAACCCATTGTTTGTCTTCCATATTATGGTTCCAGTCTACAATCTGGCTGCTTGTAGATATTTTGAGAAGTCTGGTATAACCTAAAAAATTGTATCCGGACTGAAACAAATTGCACATGTCTAGTAGCACCTTATAGTGTGTGCTACTAGTGTTGAGTAGGTAAAGGCATATTCTGGCCAGGAATAGCCATTGAATTGGGTCAGGGTTACTAGAGGCCAGGGCTGGATGACTCATCCTGGTAGCTCTCTGGTGCATCCCCTGGTGTCTGGAAGGTTGGAGAACCTTTTAGAACTAGAGGGAGTGGGCTAGGAGGAGCTGCCATGAATATATATTTTTTTCAAATATAATTTTTATTGAACATCAATAAAGGTCGAGACCACATCATTACAACAATAATGAATATAATAAGAAATATGAATACAATATGAAGATAATTGAGATTGTAAATGTGTATGTATGTGTATATATATATATATATATATATATATATATATATATATATATATATATATATATATTTCTTTATCGTACATCAGCGCATAGCCATTACACTTGGGTTATATGGGTACCTTCAGGTGTGGACACTGGTGTAATCAATTTCACAGGAAATTTCCTCCCTATATAACCCCCTCCCACTGGGAGTGCTTCAGTTTTTTCGCCAGTGTCTTAGGTGTTGGTCACGTCTAGCTGTCCCTCGGAGGTCTCGGGACCCAGGATAGCTAGCCGGATCCGTCCGAAGTGCTTCAAAGCCAAGGTGTACGGTACCCGGGCCCTGCTGGAGTGGGGTTTTTGCCTATAATGCCTCTCCTTGGAGGGCTGGATTCTGGGCTCCAGTGCCTTAGTCTCTTCCAAGAACTAAACGCTACTGATGCCAGGATGCTATATAGGTCCAGGGGTGTGGGTTCCTTAACACAGGACCCCGTCCCTGAAGGTCCAAGACAATACCCACGGAGATGGGGGAAGGCTGGGCCTCTTGCATTTTGCAATACCCTGCGGCGTGGAGCAGGTAAGAGGGAACCTGCGGGACTTGGTTCGACAGTAGGTATCCCCCTGGGGGTTCTGGGTTGGCTAATGGTATGCTTGTGCATCAGCCACTATCTCCACTATGTCTTTTGAGGCAGGATGGGATGTACTAATGTTTACCCAGATAACATGTAGATATATATATGCTTTTAAAGATATGTATTTTGCTACTCCCCCCAGATTTGCCTGTTAGCATGATACTGCAGCCCCACGTGTATAGAGAGGAAGTGCTGACAAAACTCCTGTTTCCTAGGAAGCCTAGGGGGACAGCTTCCTCTATGTGTGCACTACAAAGATTAGTGGCTTACCGGGTGTCTGTGTTACTAGCGCTGGTCCAGGCTTCTCCTCTGCTCTCTGCTTCCTCCATGTTGGTTTCAGCGTGGGGGGGGGCGGGGGCGCGCGCGCGCGTGCGCGCCGCCTTTTACAGCGTCAGCGTGCGTGGGGGGGGGGGGGGGCCAGCAGCGTCAGGTCTCAGATAAAGCAAAAAAGCATTTCCTGGCTGGTCATTCCCTCCTGAGAGCAGTGGAGAGTGAGGACATAGAGCGCGCAGCTGAGCCAGTTCTGGCTAACAGTGACACCCAGTGGTGGTTTGTGGATCTTCAGGTCTGGACTTAAGTCCACACTGACCAGAAAAAAAAAAAAAAAAAAAAAGTTTTTTTTCTTAAAGGGACTCAGCCTTAGATCTGGCAGTATCTGAGTCGGTGCAACCTTGGACTCCAGCTAACGGGCATTGGTGTGGCAATACTCACAGGACTTTCCTCGGTATTGCCGCCTTCTCAGGCGTATGAAAATTTAGATTTTTTTTTACCATAGCCTGTCCTTATTAATGTTTCACTTCTAGCTACAACAGTTGGGTGTTGGCTGTAGGGGTGTCTCAAGGTTGTGCAATGGCTCCCAAGGGATCAGGACCAGCTAAGGCTGCAAAAGGTGCCAAAAAAGTAAAGGGGTCTCCAACGGGGTCAGAGGATTTGGGCCAGGCTCCAGTGGTCCCACCCTCACCAGATAGACCACCGAACAGCATCGTGCAGGAGCCATTGAGGGTGCTAGGGGCAGAGGCGGCCCCCAATCAACCCATTCCCGTTTATGTTACGGAAGAAATGCTAGAATCCACCCTGGGTGGGCTAGAGAAAAGGTTAACTGCTTTAATTGCCCGCTCTTTGCCGGGTGGCAAACGGGCTAGATCCCCGTCACCTAGAACGGTGTGTTCGGATGCAGAGGTCCTCTCTTCGGAGGAATTGGACCCACAGGGGGATCAAGCGGACCTGAGTCCTGACGGGTCAGACATTGAAGATTCCACTATAGATGAAATTTTTTCGGCTTCTCAAGCAGAGAGTCTGTGGATCCAGTCTCTGACGGATATGGTTCGCACTGCTTTTAAACTTCCAGTGTCAGAACAATTAGCCCCCGCGGTATCCTCTTTAGGTTCCTTGAAGGCACCATTGAGTGGTGCGTCTTTCCCGGTTCACCCCCTTCTGGAGAGCGTGATTTTTCAGGATTGGGCTCGACCTGATAGGATGTTTATCCCTCCTAAAAGGTTCACCATTCTCTATCCTATGGAAGAAGAATTTGCAAAGAAATGGGCACTCCCTACCGTGGACGCAGCCATTTCCTGCGTAAATAAATCCCTGACCTGTCCGGTGGAAAATGTCCAGGTGTTTAAAGATCCAGTCGACAAAAAATTGGAGACCCTACTGAAGGCTTCTTTTACCACAGTAGGTGCCGTGGTTCAGCCAGCAGTGGCAGCCATTGGCGTTTGTCAGGCTTTAAAGGATCAGACTAAACAGATATTAAGGGACATACCGGCTCAGCAAGCTCGTAAATTGGCTGACCTCCCAAGAGCTCTCTGCTTTGCAGTAGATGCTATTAAGGACTCCGTTCAACAGGCGTCCCGTTTATCTCTGCTGTTGGTTCATATGCGTCGCCTTTTGTGGCTAAAAAACTGGTCAGCAGAGGCATCCTGCAAAAAGCTTTTAGCAGGATTTCCCTTTCATGGTGGGAGACTATTCGGTGAAGACCTAGATAAATATATCCAGACCATATCAAGTGGTAAAAGTTCTTTCTTGCCTGTCAAGAAAAGATCGCGTGGGCCCGCATTTAAGCGACAGGCCTTCGCAGGCTCGGCCCCTTCAACTTCCCGTCAGTATCGACGGCCTCCAGGGCGTTCAGCATTTAATAGCCGCCCACAAGGACAAGCCACGACAGGCAAGAGGCCATGGTCTCGCAAGCCGGTTAAACCAGTCCTCAAGTCAGATTCATGAAGGGGCGCCCCCACTCTCTTGGTGGGGGGAAGGCTTCGGTTTTTCTCCGAAGTGTGGAAGGCCAGAATTCCCGACTCTTGGGTAAGATCCGTGGTAACCACGGGCTACAAGCTAGAGTTTCGGGAAGTCCCCCCTCCTCATTTTCAGGGGTCAAGTCTTCCAAGCGACCCATTAAAGAGGGCCTCTCTTGTAAAAGCATTGGATCGTCTCTTGCTCCAAGGGGTAATTGTAGAAGTACCAACCCAGGAATGGGGTCTGGGATTCTACTCCAACCTTTTCATAATACCAAAGCCCAATGGCGACGTCAGGCCTATCTTGGACCTCAAACGCCTAAATCGCTTTCTAAACATTCAGACCTTTCGTATGGAGTCCATACGTTCGGTGGCAGCCAGCCTACATCAAGACGACTTGCTAGCATCTATAGACATAAAAGATGCGTATCTGCACGTGCCGATCTACCCGGCACATCACAGGTTTCTTCGTTTTATGATAGATCACCGCCATTACCAGTTCGTAGCCCTCCCTTTCGGGTTGGCAACAGCTCCGCGGGTATTCACAAAGGTGTTAGCCCCGGTGCTAGCCGTCCTAAGGACAGAAGGCATTTTAGTCTTGGCATACTTGGACGATCTTCTGGTTATCGACAGCTCAGCTTCCAACCTCAATCAGGCAGTAGGTCGCACAGTTCAGCATCTAGAGGAATTCGGGTGGATTGTAAACCTAGAAAAATCGGTATTGAAACCCACAAAGCAGTTGGAATATCTAGGCCTTCGGCTAGATACAGACTGCCAGAGGATAATTTTACCTCAAGCAAAGATCAGATCAATAGCTCAAGCAGTTCAAGTGATCTTAGGCAAGAAGAGGCCGACTATTCGCCTATGTATGCGACTGCTGGGGAAGATGGTGGCCGCCTTCGAGGCTGTGCCCTACGCCCAGATCCATACCAGATATCTTCAGGCAGCCATTCTCTCTGCTTGGAACAAGTCCATTCAGGCGTTAGATCGTCCGTTAGTGCTCTCCCCGAAGGTCCGCCACAGCCACTGTCTTGGTGGCTGGTCTCTCAAAATTTATCAAAAGGGAAATCCTTTTGCCCCATCACGTGGAAGATAGTATCCACGAATGCCAGCCTGTCAGGTTGGGGGGCAGTTCTAGAAGAACAGACCCAGCAAGGGCAGTGGTCGGAGGCAGAAAGACTGCTTCCCATCAATATCTTGGAGATCAGAGCTGCTCGGCTGGCCCTGATCGCCTGGACTCTCCCCCTTCAGGGTCTGCCAGTAAGGATACAGTCCGACAATGCCACTGCGGTGGCATACATAAACCACCAGGGGGGCACGAAGAGCCCAGCAGCCCAAAGAGAAGTAAACCTGATTTTCTCATGGGCCGAAGCCCATGTACCCTGCATCTCGGCAGTGTTCATCCCAGGGATAGACAATTCTCAAGCAGATTTTTTGAGTCGTCAACAGTTGCTCCCGGGGGAATGGTCTCTTCACCCCCAGGTATTCCAAGAGATTTGCCAAAGATTCGGAGTCCCAGAGGTGGACATTATGGCAACGAGATCCAACAAAAAGTTGGACAAATTCATATCCCGAGCCAGGGATCCCTCGGCCTACGGGACCGATGCCTTGGTTTGTCCTTGGCACCAGTTTTCTCTTCTGTATGCGTTCCCTCCACTGCAGATGATTCCCCGCCTTCTACGGAGGATCCGGGTGGAGCGCAGGCCTGTGATCCTGGTGGCCCCAGCCTGGCCCAGGAGGGCTTGGTACGCACCCATCGTGAAGATGTCAGTGAAGATGTCAGTCAGGGGGCCCTGGCCGCTCCCCCTGCGCCCAGATCTGCTGTCTCAGGGCCCAATCTGCCATCCTGCTTCACAGCAGCTAAATTTGACGGCTTGGCGGCTGAATCCCTAATTCTTAAGGGCAGAGGCCTCTCAGATCAGGTCATATCTACGTTAATTCAGGCTAGGAAACCGGTCTCCAGAAATATTTATTAGTGTTGCTCACGAATATTCGTATTGCGAATATTCGGCTCGAATATAGCATATTCGAGTATTCGCGATATATTGCGAATTTCGCGGTGAATATTCGCTATTTCGAATATTCGTATTTTTTCAATTTTTTTTTTAGAACAGATCACATCCTAGAGATCCCCATCGACGTCTAAAAGCATTGCTGGTATGATTAGAGACCTTGGGCCGAGTAGCTGCAGCGATCAATTTATATTGCCGAAAAATCGCAATGCGATTATTCGGCGATAGCGATATCGCGCGATTATTTTCGAGAAATTCGCAATATTGTTTTTAGCTAAAATAACACATATATTCGATTTCAGAGTGTTACTGTCGAAATTCCGCAATAAATTTCTCATTCGCATTTTTGCGAAATTACGATAAAATATCAATATTCTGAGCCAATCAGAGTGCTCCATTCCGCATTTCTCGAATATTCGCATTATTTTTATTGTAATTTCAAGAATATTTGAGCCAATCAGAGTGCTCCTTCCGCATTTGCCGAATATCGCAATTATTTTGTATTGTAATATATCACGAATATTCTGAGCCAATCAGAGTGCTCCTTCCGCATTTGCCGAATATTCGCAATTATTTTGTATTATAAAATATCACGAATATTCTGAGCCAATCAGAGTGCTCCATTCCGCATTTCTCGAATATTCGCAATAGCGAAAAATCGCAATAGCGAAAAATCGCAATAGCGAAAATTCGCAATCATTTCTTTTCCAAAAAATATCACGAATATTCGTATTTAGCGAATATATCTCGAATATTCGACTATATATTCGAGATATATCGCGAAATCGAATATGGCATATTCTGCTCAACACTAATATTTATTACAGAGTCTGGAGAACCTATGTGGAGTGGTGCGAGTCTCAAAAATGGCATCCTCGAAAGTTTTTTATTGACAGGATCTTGCGATTCCTCCAGGTTGGCGTTGACAAAGGGTTGGCTCTTAGTACTCTAAAGGGGCAGGTGTCGGCCTTATCAATATGGTTTCAAAGACCCTTGGCCACCCATTCGCTTATGAAAACCTTCTTGCAGGGGGTCTTGCATGTGACTCCCCCTATTAGAGCTCCCCTCTGCCCCTGGAATTTAAATCTGGGCTTGTCAGCTTTACAAAGGCAGCCGTTTGAACCTCTGACAGAAATCCCTCTTGTGCTACTAACCCGAAAGTTGGTTTTCTTGGTGGCTATGGCTTCAGCCAGAAGGGTTTCCGAGCTGGCAGCCTTATCATGCAGGGAGCCATACCTTATTCTGCATAAGGACAGAGTTGTTCTGCGGCCTCAACCTTCTTTCCTTCCTAAGGTCATATCCAGTTTTCACTTGAATCAGGACCTAGTCCTACCATCCTTCTTTCCTACTCCCCAGTCCAGAGAGGAAAGACGGCTTCATACTTTGGACGTGGTTCGAGCCATGAGGGTCTATCTCAAGGCTACAGAGAAGATTCGGAAAACAGATGTGCTTTTTGTTCTTCCGGATGGCCCCAAGAAGGGTCAGCCGGCTGCCAAGTCTTCCTTGGCTAGGTGGATTAAGCAACTGATTTTTCAGGCCTATGGTCTGAAGCGCGTTCCACCTCCCTTATCAGTTAAAGCCCATTCTACGAGGGCCATGAGTGCCTCCTGGGCGGCACACCATCAGATCTCTATGGCACAGGTTTGCAAGGCGGCAACCTGGTCTTCCGTACATACGTTTACTAAATTTTATAAGTTGGACGTTGCAAAGGGTACAGACGCAGCTTTTGGGCAGGCGGTCCTACGGGCAGCAGTATAGAATCCTCTGGCCCGGTTCACGCCCCCTTGTTTTTCTGTTGGTGGAGCTATTTTTTCTCCAGACAATGTTTTTATTTGGCTATTCTTGGCCTTACGGTCTCCCTCCCTTCATAGAGCATTGCTTTAGGACATCCCAAGTGTAATGGCTATGCGCTCTGTGTCCCGTGATGTACGATAAAGAAAAAAGGATTTTTAATAAACAGCTTACCTGTAAAATCCTTTTCTTGAAGTACATCACGGGACACAGAGCTCCCACCCCTCTTTTGGGGAACATTGTGTAACCTCGGGAGAATTGCTTGCTACAAAACTGAAGCACTCCCAGTGGGAGGGGGTTATATAGGGAGGAAACTTCCTGTGAAATTGATTACACCAGTGTCCACACCTGAAGGTACCCATATAACCCAAGTGTAATGGCTATGCGCTCTGTGTCCCGTGATGTACTTCAAGAAAAGGATTTTACAGGTAAGCTGTTTATTAAAAATCCTTTTATGTTGGATAGATAGATGTGTCCTCCTATTATATAGTTTTTGTAAATCTAAAGGAGATCATACACTCAGATTGTATAGTGTATGGCCACCTTTAAACACCTAAATTGAACTAGTTGAGATTTTGTTGCCATTTATTTAGCGGTACTCCGAATGCGGAAGCAAACGCACATTTTTTTTGTGTGCAAAAAACGTATAACAAGCGCTGCAAAATGCAGTAAAAAAAATTGCAAACTGCTACACACCAAAATGCCACATGTCCTACTTTACTACGTATGTCGCATGTCGTGGGAAAAACTAAGCAAAAATCGTGCGCTCCCACTATGTGTGTGAATGGGGCCTGAAAATGAAATTGGTGTGTTTACACCCTCCTCTTCCCTGAGCTTACAAGAACATTGACAGCTGAATGTCTCCCACCCATGTACTTCTATAAACCTGGCCATACACTATGCAAATTAATTGTACAATCTCTGTACAATTTCCTTTAGATTTACCAAAACGACCTAATAGGAGGACATACTGGAACAATCCATTCAATTTGTATCAAATCAGGCAGTATTAAAAATGTTTACTGGTTACATGTTTTGAGTTACAGAGGAGGTCTAGGGCTAGAATTATTGCTCTCGCTCTAACATTCGCGCCGACACCTCACATGTGTGGTTTGAACACTATTTTCATATGTGGGCGGGACTTACGTATGCGTTCGCTTCTGGGTGTGAGCACAGAGTAACAGGGACACTTTAAAAATATATATTTTTTTATTCTTAATTTTACTTAATTTTTTTTATTTTGATACTTTAAAAAAAATAAAAAAAATATTCGATCACTTTTATTCCTATTACAAGGAATGTAAACATCCCTTGTAACAGGCATGACATGACAGGACCTCTTTACAGTGACATATGGCCTCAATAAGACGCCACATCTCACCCCTAAAATAATAATAATAAAAAAACGATCACCGCTTCAAAGCCGAAGCCGCACAGTTTTTGTGAATGCAGAGGCCGGACGTGACGTCATAACATCACGTTCAGCCTCCAATGATCATAGAGACTCTGATGACCATCTGGTCTGCCTTAAATCTCTATGATCAGCATCCGGGCCGGCGGATAAGTTCTCCGACTCAACGATCGCAGCGGTGAGTCGGAAGAAGCAGCAGAGGCGGCGGGACGTCCCCTTTCACCGCCCGTAAGAATGATCAAGCGGCGGAACAGCCGATATGATCATTCTTATGGTGCAGGGAATCGCCAGCTAATATCTTAATGATGCCTGTAGCTGCGGGCATCATTCAGATATACCACCACAAAGCCCAGGACGTCATATGACATCCTCTGGGCGCCAAGTGGTTACAGTTTTGAACTGAGAAGTGAAGATTGAGGCTGGGTTCACAGCGGCTCACAGCAGAGGGTCCGGTGCATCCCCAATCACCGCTTCAGGTCCAATTTCAGCCTGAAGTCATTGCTGCCAAAGGAGGTTCGACCAGCTTATAACTCTATGGGTTCAATAAAAACAAAGGAAATTATCAGCTTAAGCACATGCTCAGAAACACATCTCACTGACTTGTGTTGTGATTGCCGCTATCTCCCTTCTATTCTTGATTGGTTGGTATGTGACTTTACAATAGACATGTGCAATTTGTTTCAAATTCGTTTTTTAACAAATTTTGACAAATTCATTAATTCAGAAATAACTGAATTAACTAACTTTTCCGAATATTCGTAAATTCGAATATTTGAAAATTTGTAAATAAAAAAAATATAAAAAAAACGGAAAGTCGGAAATTCGAAAAAGAGCGGAAATTCCGATATTCGAAAACCCTAAAATTCTAAAATCTGAGATAATAACTAACTATTACTAGCTATTAAATTATAGGTATTGTAATTTCCTCTCAAATTTGGCTGTTAGTGAACGTAACGAATACAAATTTATCTGAAGTTCCGAATTATCCGAAATGAAGAATGCCTTATCTAAATGAATGGAACAAAACAAATTAATAATAATAAATTACAATAATAAAAATGTATTATTTTTATTTATTATTAATTTGTTCCATTCCATTTGTTTAGATGCAGCATTCGTTATTTCCGATAATTCGTAACTTCAGATAAATTCATATTTGTTATGTTCGCTAACAGCCAAACTTGAAAAGAAAATTCCAATACCGGAGATCAGTAGTCCACCTAGTGCAGCTAGCACCAGAACTTTATAATTTTCTTGCTGCCACCAAAGGGGCCCCTGGTCCCTGCCTGCAAAGGGCTGTTTCTAAGACCTGGCTGATGCCAGTGCCAGGCCTAACCACGTGCTAGCTGTGCTGAAGGAGGAGGAGAGTTTATAATTTGTCCCTAGCAATGCAAAGATCTTTTTGGGCGTCCCATAAATTCCTTAACCCCATCCAAGTTATATTACCTCAATAAAAACACAAACAAAAAGGAATGGACTGTTCATTGTCTTGGAGAGCCTGGGAAGTGAATGTCAGGCTGGGCAGGGTGACAGGTGGTCCACAATATCCGGCAGCCCCTAAATGGGTTTACCGCTACAATTACATTTTTGGTTTTGGGTTTAATACCGCTTGAACCATCCCTTACAAATCCATATGCAATGTGACTGTACTGAAGTGATATGTGAAAAGCAGGAAAGCCTTAAGACTCTTTCACACTGGGGCCGCGTTTGCTTTATTGCTGTTTAAGCGGTGCTTTTCGCCCGCTAGAGGGATGCCTTTAACCCCAAAGAAGGAGTTAAAAACTCCCGTGTTGCGGAGCTTCCAAATCGCTTTTCAGGCGCTGCCCATTCATTACAATGAGCAGGGGCATTTGGGAGTGCTGTACACAGTAGACATGTGCACACTGAAATATTTTGTATATACAGTATATTACAGTGAGGTCGCTAATACATTGGAACATGCATATCTAGTCATACCTGGCCAAAGTGCAACAGCAGCACACAGATCTTAAAGGGGTTCTAGTCTGTGGTGAAGGGAAGGGTGAGGAAACCCTTAAACACAGGCAGCACGGTAGCGCTGGCCGAGACTGTAGCGGTACCTATGGCATACCTAGGAGGGGGACGAGCGCCCGCCGGAAATCACTGAGCCGTCATCTCCACTTGGCTCTCACTCCACACATGCACAGTCCCGCCTCCGCCATCGGCTTTGGACCATCTCCTGTGACAGACAGAACACTGGTCCAATGCTGGTGGCGGAGGCGGCACTGTGCATGTGTGACGTGACAGCTGAGAGGAGATGACGGCTCGGTGATTTCCATGGGCGCTCGTCCCCCTCCTTCCCCTCCGAGGTATGCTATCGGTGTATAGCGCGCACCCATGATTTTCCCCCTATTTTCAGGGGAAAAAGTGTGTGTTATACGCCGATAAATACAGTAATTAAGGTCAAATCTGTCATTGAAGGCTTATGGCGTCTGTCGAATGTTTTAAGAAGATTCGATGGAGCAGCTAAACTGTACGACGCCGCAATCATACATTTCCGGTCGAATGTTCCTCCTACAAGCTATAGAAGAATTCTAATGTTGTATGACTAGTCAACCAATATTCAAATCTTCTATTGCCTATGGACCGAGCATTTGACCGGAAATCTACTATCGTGGCGTCATACAGTTTAGCTGCTTGTTGAATCTTCTTAGGCCTCGTACACGCGATCAAATCTGTCTGCTGGAAACGGTCTGCTAGACCGTTTCAGCAGACAGATTCGATCGTGTGTCTGGGCAAACAGATGGATTAGCATGCTTTGAAATCTGTCGGCTGGGAACCCGTCCGCCCGACATGTCTGCTGGTTAGTACGCTAACCAGCAGACATGTCTTCTCGCACACGCGCCGAATGGTTTCGAAGCATGCGCGGAAGTGTTTTACTTCCTGGTGCGGTGACGTGGCGGCGTCAACGTCACCGCCACGTCAGCGCGCTGTCTGCTGGCGGGGATTTTTGTTTGTTCGTGTGTACACGCGAGCATACCAAAATCCCAGCAGACAGATCTGTTCAAATCGGTCGGTCCGACCGATTTGAACAGACACATTTAATCGTGTGTACGAGGCCTTAGAACTTACAACAGACACCATAAGCCTTCAATGACAGATTCGACATTTGTATGTTTTTCGCTGCTTCCTCAAATCTTTGTCGTTCATGTTGAATGGTCTACCCCATGTCGAACCTTTCTCTCTATGTAGAATAATCTTGGACTAATAGAGTTAAAGGGTCACTAAAGGAAAAAAATTGTTTTGCTGAAATGACTGTTTACAGGGTATAGAGACATAAAAGTTAACTGATTCCTTTTCAAAATGATTAAAAATAGATAAAAATCAATCATATAATGTGCCTGCAGGTTAGTTTCACTTTTGAACTGGCTTCATGTTTCTGCAAAGTAGAAATAGACACACAGAACAAAAACAAACAAATCCAGGGCAGTGTTTTGTTTTTAAAATAAATCTGATTGGTTCTGGGAAGTTTTAGACACACAGTAATGACAGCTTAAACCATCGAGAGAAAGCTCCCAGTATGGTGGTTATAAGGAAACAGACAAGCAGGAAGTGTGGAGAACAGAGCAGGATTACAGCAACTTCAAAGCAAAAACGAACAATAAGGTCATGAAACCAGTACTGCAGTAAGGTAAAGGAAGCTATTCAGCTAAAAAAAAAAATTCCTTTAGTGATCCTTTAAGGTTAGGTACATTCGACCGCAGGTTCGACAGACACAGATTGCTATTGTCAGCGTCATGTCGAATCTCCTATTTATATCGAACTGTTGTAGCAACGACAATAAAGCTTTTTTCAATGTCGGATCTTTTGGATTTCGGATTCTGCGCGCTCGTTTGTGTTGTTTAAAACGAAAATACCTAAAATTTGGACGAAAATGCATTCGGATGAAAACAAATGCACATGTCTAGTACTAATACAGTGCTTCCAAACCACCCCAAAGATGCTGCTTGCGAGACTTATTCTAATGTCCCGCACGTGAACCGCCCCATGTGTGTGAAAGCATCCATTTCAATGAATGGGAGGCAGTTTTAAGGTGCTTTACAGGCGCTATTTCTAGCGCTAAAGTGCCTAAAAACTGCTTCAGTGTGAAAGGGGTCTTAATGCTGGAACCAAATAAAGAACTGGTCCTGTAGTGATGTCCATTCACATAAACAGTCATGAATTGAACAAGTTTCAGTGTGGTGTACACGGACAGACCCACTAAATATACAGGTTCCACGTCTGGCAGTTAAAATCTCATTCCTCCTAACTTCTTTAAATGTGAACTGCTTGCTATTCACACATATTAAAAATGATGGCACTTCGAAAGTCTTCCGCAGAAATAATTAACACAATTAGTAAGAACAACCTGGGATTGCTAATCAATCTTAATAAATGAGCACACTTATTGTAATTGCACAGCAACACATTTTGCTCCTGGGGAGAGATCGCTGCTTCATTGCTGTATAAAGAATCAATGCTTCTTAGCATCTGGTTCATTGCTCCAGCCCTGTCACTACAGAAAACGGAACCCATCTTTTGGCATTGGCACAGGCCTGCAGTGGTAATCCAAATATTCAATATAATTTTTTCACTGCAACAAATATGAATCACCACTAAAAGTGGTACTGACATGACAAAAATGTTCAAAACATTTCATAAAAAAAGGTTAATTCATCAAAAGTGTATAAAAAGAAGGTTGGCACATATAAGCAAAGATTAGCAGAATCAAACTTTGATGCCACATGATCGAGTTTCTCGGCGGTGAAAACACCGCCGAGAAACCCGACGGGAAAACTGAGGACCGGCTTGGTCCCTTTTTCCCCGTGTACACACAACCGGTTTTCCCGACATGTTTTTCTCTTGGTCGAGAAAACCGTCCCTATGGGAAAACTGCAGATCAAAAAAACGCTGCGATTCGCAACGAGAAAATTTAGAACATGGCCGGTTTTCTCGTCCAAGGGGAAACATGAAAATTTTCCCAACGGGAAAACTGATCGTGTGTACGCGGCATTACAGTAAATGAGGAAAGGTGGTGTAACCAGATCAGACATCGATATCAGTTTTCTATTATTGACGCTCATCGTCAATTGACGGCAGCTTAGGGGATCTGAATATCCAAGCTGCCGTCAATTGATGGCATCGTTTTCTCCGGCCACTGGGGGCCCGCGCGCACCCGGCGCGTTCCCGCGATGCCGATGCGCGTGCTTGGCGGTCGCGATGTCCGCCAGGTACCCGCTGATCGGCAGTTTTAGAGCAGGGACGTGGAGCTCTGTGTGTAAACACAGAGCTCCACGTCCTGTCAGTGAGAGGAGACAGATGCTGTTTCTCTTGTACATAGGGAGACAGCATCGGTCACCTCCCCCAGTCACCCCCCTCCCCCCACACAGTTAGAACACAGCCAGGACTCACATTTAACCCCTTCCTCACCCCCTTGTGTTAACCCCTTCACTGCCAGTCACATTTATACAGTAATTAGTGCGTTTTTATAGCACTGATCGCTGTATAAATGTGAATGGTCCCAAAAATGTGTCAAAAGTGTCCGATGTGTCCGTCGCAATATCGCAGTCCTGACAAAATTCGCAGATCGCCGTATTACTAGTAAAAAAAAAAAAATTCCTAGCCACTATCACCTTTGCGCAAACCAATTACTATACGCTTATTGCGATTGTTTTTTTTTACCAAAAATATGTAGAATACATATCGGCCTAAACTGAGAAAAAAAAATATATATTTTTTAAAAATTTGGATTTTTATTATAGCAAAAAGTAAAAAATATTCTGTGTTTTTTTCAAAATTGTCGCTCTTTTTTGTTTATAGCGCAAAAAAAAAAAAACGCAGAGGCGATCAAATACCACCAAAAGAAAGCTCTATTTGTGGGGAACAAAAAGGACGCAATTTTGTTTGTAAGGCACGTCGCACGACCGCGCAATTTTAATTTAAAGCGACGCAGTGCTGAAAGCTGAAATTTCGCCTGGGCAGGGAGGGGGTATATGTGCCCAGTAAGCAAGTGGTTAATAGGCCCCCAAAGCTAAGTGCCGGTTCGCACTACAGCGACATAAAAATTGGCATGACTTTGTGAGGCAACTTCGAGGCAACTTGAGGCAACTTCACGTCGCTTCCAGGACAGGCAACTTTGCCAGTGGCCAATCAAACAATAATCAGCTCTGTGGGAGGGAGGGGTTTGCCTGAGAAAACTATTTTCTCTTTCTGTAAAGTTGCTTCAGTTAGGACACTGATCCCACTTTGGAGGCAACTTCCATTGAAATCAATGGGTACAAGTCGCCTTGAAGTAGTGCAGGAAACTTTTCTGAAGTCGGAGCGACTTCAGTAGTGTACATTAAGACGGCTCCATTCACTTTAATGTCATTTCTTATGTCGCGCGACTTGGGGTGACATAAGTCAGATCCCAAGTCGCGGTAGTGTGAACGGGCACGAACCCACTTTCGTGTATTAGTTAAAGTCACTTTGCTACTGTAAGGCTTTTTTTCTCGTAAAGTCCGGCTGTGTGTATCCTCCATCAGACTTTTTTTGGCGGAACCTCTATCTTTCTGCCGGACTTCCGACGGACTCAAGGCGGACTTTTGCATGGTCAAAAGTCTTACCGTGTGTTCAAGGCATAAAGAGAACTTCAGCATTTGTTATACTGGTATCATTGTGCTCACAGGGAGGCAACTTCTATCTATCTCCAAGCCCAGGTTCACACTGAGCCGTGGGAATGAAGCGATTTCAGCATGGTAGTCCCAATTTCGGCTGCGATTTCACAGGCATCTGTGCGGGTTTCTGCATAGATGTCAATCGAAATTGCACCTTTAAATCACAAAAATGAGCCCCTTGGGCTTTCACACTGGAGAGAATGGGGACAGATTTTTAAGGGCGTATTGCTGGTGCTATTTTTAATGCTATCGCCTGCAATACGCTCCATTGTGAAAGGGGTCTTAAGGCTGGGTTTACACTGGTGCAATGTTAGACATCACATGTGATTCGCACTGCTCTGCTGTGCAGATCACATGCCATGTCTGTGTGATGTGAATTCAGCCATACAGATTGTATTGCTGAATTTGCATCACATTCGCACCAAAATGGTGAAGGATTATTTTTTTTTGGTCTGCACTGGAATTGGATCGCCTATGTGAACGGACTGAGGAGTGTCATTAACTTTGCATTGACACCCGCAGTAAATGATAGTCATTTTTACATTAAAATACTGCCACTATAGTCCCTTGAGGTTTTTGTCCCGTGCTGTGTCCTGATATCTCAGTGTGAAGTTCTGTTACTAATGGTGCCCAGCTCTGCCCTATTGTTGTGTACTATTGTTGCATATGTAAATAAAGGTGGTATTCATATGTACAGGTATATCATGCCACCCTGAGGTAATTTCCACCATAACCTACTGTATACTGAATGCTGCCCACTGGGGAGATACAGTGGCATGTTTGAAAGTCCTGCCTGCAACTGTGGTCATTAAAGTGTTGCTAAACCCAGTAATATGAAAAAGGTTCAACTGCCTGCCCATAGCTTATAAATCTTCTTTTTACATTAAAATATTGCTACTATATACCTTTTTGGCTGATCTGTATACCATGGTTACATGATAAACTGTACAGTTTCTCCAGTGCTGAGAGTTCAGGAAGGAGGAGATTTCCACTGCAGCCTGTATACTAAGGTGACCAGATTTTTTTAATTAAATCCGGGGGCATATTTTTTTTTTTTTTTTTACTAGTAATGGCGGCAATCAGCGACTCTCTGCCCATCGCCACACGCCTCACAGCCTGTCAAGTCTTACTCTCCGGCCCCGGCTATTACTGGGTGGGGTGCGGAGGAAGATCACTTTGCCAGGGAACACTTGAGCAAAGGCAGAAGAACATGCGAGCGGAGCTGAATGGGCATTCACCCAAAACTGAAGAAATATTCCCTCCACCCCAACCAGCACATGATCATCAGAAAGGGGCACAGATAATGGAAAAAATGCACCCCCCTAAGCTAAGGTGACCAGATTTTTAAAATTAAATCAGGGGACATTTTTTTTTTACTAGTAATGGCGGCAATCAGTGACTCTCTGTCCACCACCGCCCCCTCACAGCCTGTCAAGTCTCATTCTCTGGGCGCCCCGGCTATTACTGGGTGGGGAGCGGAGGAAGATCACTCCACCAGGGAAGGTAGGAGATAAACAGGCAGGTGGCTGGCCGAGACATGAGCCAAGGCAGAAGAAAATGCGAGCGAAGATGAATGGGCATGCACCCGAAACTGAAGAAATATTCACTCCATTCTGACCAGCACATGATCATCAGAAAGGGGCACAGATAATGGAAAAAAATACATCCCCTAAGCTACTAGGCGGGGGGTGTAATTCCGATTTTTCTTTTATTTTTTATTCTGCACTGACTGTCTTTGAAATTGCCCCAGCCCCTGTTCAAATCCAATCCGGGGACAAAACTGGGGACAGACTTGGTCTGGGGACAGTGTCCTCAATCCAGGGACTGTCCCCTGAAACCGGGGATGTCTGGTCACCCTACCCTAAGCTAGTAGAAGTGAGCGAGGGGGGGTGTAATTCAGATTTTTTTTTTATTCTGCGCTGACTGTCTTTGAAATTGCCCCAGCCCCTGTTCAAATCCAATCCTGGGACAAAACCGGGGACAGACTTGGTCAGGGGGCAGTGTCCTCAATCCGGGGACCGTCCCCTGAAACTGGGGATGTCTGGCCACCCTACTGTATACACTCCCACATGTGTGATGTCAATATCATGTGACCTGGCTATCTCTGAGAACAAGTAAATGTTCTCTCCAGCATAATAGCCACAACTGAGCATGTGCAGGTCGGCTACTCTCCCTATGTTCGCTGGCCTTCCCCAGATAGACAGGGCAGGGATGGGGGAGGATTTGTGTAAACAGCCTTTTTACACAATGCAGAGGATTAACCCCTTAAATTCCACAGCGAGTATAACAAGCATGCTATTCTGCATATACATACTGATTTTACTGTTGAGGGTTTACACTTTAACATCATCTCACCTCTACAATTTTTACAGAACCCCTTTCTTTACTGAAATCCTTATAATCATCAACTTTTAAATACTTTGCAGCTATGACAATAATCTGTTGCAGTTTCCTTTTCTTCTTTGTTATTTATTCCTAATTCTCCAACACAACATAGTCCGTGTAGTACAGTCTGCTGCTCACAAGGTCTCTCTCTAGTTTCCCTCCTCTCCACCTACAGCTGAGTGAGTCTAAGTAATTGGGAGTGTGGATACCCAAGTTCCCGTCTCAGGCCTACTGAAGGCTTCACTGCTCTTAATCTGTAGGGAGCCACCTCTGCTGGCCTCTGCTTCCTCAATACCACGTACCTCATCCATCATTTGTGCACCAATACCCAGGTTCTCAGGCCTGGGAGCAGAACTAAGTCTGCATCGCCAGGTATTTTATTCCTCTGCAGGCTTAGAGGATGCAAATAAATAGGACCTCAGGGGCCAGAATACCTTACAGCAGTGGACCGGGGGCAGTGACCCTACTCGCTCTCGAACCTTTCAGATGAGAGCAGCACCTGACTACCGTTATATGATAAAGGGAAGGGTTAAGGTTTGTGCCCTCCAGGCCAGAATGTAATGGATTATCACACGTTCCACATTACTTACACATTCTAGATTTACTGCTATGTAACGGTCGAGGTCACAAAGCTGGAAACTAATAAACTGCGCAATCCATTTCAGGAGCCTCTCTCCATGACTTTTTATATGATATCAATAAACATATGTATACAGGAGGCAAAGAGATGAAAAGAAACATCCATAATCAACTGTAGGATGACAGAATAAAAAGAAAAAAAATAGGAGTTTGCCATACACAGGTGGGATCGCTGCTCATCTCTATAGGCATTTTGTCATCTGTTGAGGGCCAGCAAAAGATCTTCAAAAAGAAGATAACGATAATGATAATAATGATAATAACTGAACTGAAATCTCCAGGATACTCATCTAGTATCCTGATAAACTATTCTACTAAAATGTAATAAAAAAAGGGAAAAAATTGCTCATAATTTAAATTTATGCCCAGATTTTAGCTTTAAAGTGATGTGTGTATTTTTTAATTCCTTCCATACAGGGCATTTTCACCCCCTTCCTGCCCAAACCAATTTTTCGGTTTTAGCGCTGTTGCACTTTGAATGACAATTGCGTGGTCATGCAACACTGTACCCAAATGAAATCTTTATGTTTTTTTCCCCCCACAAATAGAGCTTTCGTTTGGTGGTATTTGATGCGTTTTTTTTTTTTTGCGCTATAAACAAAAGAAGAGCGACAATTAAAAAAAAAACACTATATTTTTTTACTTTTTTATTTAATAAATATCTTTTTTTTTTTTTAAAAAAAACATTTTTTTTCCTCAGTTTAGGCCGATACGTATTCTTCTACATATTTTTGGTTAAAAAAAATCGCAATAATCGTATATTGATTGGTTTGCGCAAAAGTTATAGTGTCTACAAAATAGGTGATAGATTTATGGCATTTTTATTTTATAATTCTTTTACTAGTAATGGCGGCGATCTGCGATTTTTTATTGTGACCGTGACATTGCGGCGAACACATCGGACACTTGTGACACGTTTTTGGGACCATTTACATTTATACAGCGATTAGTGCTATAAATATGCACTAATTAGGCCACGTACACACAGAGGGACATATCCGATGGAAACGGTGTACACACCATCGGATCAAAATCCCCGCCGGCAGACAGCGCGATGACGTGGCGGTGACGTTGACGCCGCCACGTCACCGCACCAGGAAGTAAACAACTTCCACGCATGCGTCGCATCCATGCGACACTTGTGCGGGTTAGTGTACTAACCAGCGGACATATCTGACGGACATGTCTCCGGCGGGAAAGTTTCAAAGCATGCTTTGGAAATTTTCCGCTGGAGAAATCAGTCCAAATCCGTCCGCTTGCCCCTACAGACGAGCGGATTTTTCGGCTGATATGGTCCGTCGGACCATTTCCAGCGGAAAAATTCCATTGTGTGTAGGCGGCCTGACTGTGTAAATGTGACTGGCAGGGAAGGGGTTAATGCTAGGGGGCCCTGAAGGGGTTAAAATGTTACCTAAAGTGTGTTCTAACTGTAGGGGGGAGGGCACTCACAAGGGCAGGAGACCGATGTGTGTTCCACTGTACTGGGAACACAGCATTGGTCTCCTCACCTCTGACAGGAGGTGGACCTGTGTGTTTACACACACAGATCCACACTCCTGCCGTGATCACCGGCAATCGCGGGTGCCCGACGGCAATCGCGGCCGCCGGGCACCCATGCCGGGTCACGAGCGTTGCCCTAGAACGCCAGGAACAAAGGACGTCTTATGACGTCCTCTCGGATCGGGGAAGGGTTCCTGCCGGCGTCATTTTACAATGCGCCAGTAAGGAAGTGGTTAAATTAACAAACATGTCATACCTTCTCTATGCAGTGGTTTTGCACAGAGCAATTCAGATTCTCCTTTTCTCAGGTCCCCTGCCGGAGCTCCTAGCGCCTCCCCTCTGCAGAGTGCCCCCATAGCATGGGGCTTCAACGCTCACTTCTGAGCCCCGCATTGTGTGTCTATTAACCCTGCCCTAACTGATTGTGATTGACAGCAGCAGGAGCCAATGGCAGGGGACCCGAGAAGAGGAGGATTGGGGCTACTATTGCACAGAGCAGGTAAGTAAGACATGTTTTTCGGGTTGTAAAAAATGACATTTTTAATGGTTTAGAAAAAAAAAAAATTTCTTCAACCCGATGGTTAAAACGACCTTGCCTACACACGATCTTGAAAAAAAAAATGCTCTAGCAAAGCGCGGTGATGTACAACACGTACAACGGCACTATAAAGAAGTTCCATTCTGATGGCGCCACCCTTGGGGCTGCTTTTGCTGATTCCGTGTTAGTAAAAGACGATTTGCGCTTTTTAGTCTGTTACAGTGTGATGAATGTGCTTACTCCATTACGAACGCTAGTTTTACCAGAACGAGCGCTCGCGTCTCATAATTTGCTTCACGTCGTTAAAGCCCACACACGACTATTTTTTACGACATTAAAAACAACGCAAAAATTTAGAGCATGTTCTAAATTTTTAATGCCCATTTTTTACATTGTGAAAAATGCTCTGGAGCCCACACACAATCGTTTTTAATTACATAAAAAAAACATCATTTTTTACACCCCGAAAAACGGTCGCGTGTACGCTAGGGTGACCACATTTCTAAACTACCATTCAGGAACACCCCCTTCCCAAAAATCAGCTTGTGTTGTAACGAATCACAGCACAGTGATTGGACACAAGAGGCAGGATTTATGATTTCTCCAATCACAAACAGGGGGTGGGGACTGTGCTCCTCCAGGCATTCCTGGCCAGGACAAGTACTATCAGTGATTAAAGCGGTGATGTGGCTGCCTTTTTTGGGGGCATCAGATTGGCCCCCGGGGGTGGCTGTGTCAGTTTCATTCCGGGACACTGTATTGTCCTGGAATTAAAGTGCCCGGGACATACCTGCAAAATGCGGGACTGTCCGGGGCAATCCGGGACACGTGGTCACCCTAGTGTACGCAGCAGGATAGTTGGCAAGTATGAGGCAGTTGCTTTGGGCCCCACAACAATGATGGGGCCCAGGGCAGCAGTCCCTTTTGCCCTGCCTTAAAAACGGTCCTGATTGCAGGAAGTTCCTACACAAAGGTAAACTTTCACACTGGAAAGATCTGGAAGAAATATACGAAGCACAGTAAGATTAAAGTAAGAATACACACGCCTCTTGTATTTAGACAATATTTGCCTATCCTGCAGTTCAGCTTTAACATGTATGGCCGGCTTTGCTTGTGACAGTTAATTTGCTTCTGCTAATAGGATGCCATAGAGAAATCTTCATGAACTCAGCATATTGTATCATTCTCTGTGTGCGCTCTGCCCGATGCGTTTGTAGGAGGAACACGCCCTGCTTATAAATCAGGGTAGTGAGTGGATTGCACCTGGGAGAAGTGTTTATAAATGATCAATAAATTATTGTAAACAGCAGACTGCTCTTTAGGTTTAATTGCGGTGTTAATATTTTATGTAGGGAGCACAGGGAGGAAAACAAAATCTATGAGAGTCCTCTACAAGAAAAACTAGACTTCATTTTGCCAAGTTACTGAACAATGATTAAATCCATTTTCCTGCAACTTGTCCCTCCTATGCATTCCAGAAGAGCAGAGTCCCAGTATGACAGTAAATGCGTTATAAAAGTTCAATCGCATTTATAGCCCAGCATTCTGTGGAAGATATTTTGAAAAAAAAGGAGCTTGCATGACCCCGCACATTGGGGTCTGATTTAGCTAACCTTAAAATACCTCTTAAAGTAAAGCTGTCACTAACTCCATAGAATAAAACTAAACGCAGCCTGCTAAAGGGGCTCAGGATCTCTGCCTCATCCAATCAAAGATTGTCTTCTGTTCCTTCATGCCGCGTACGCACGACACACATGTTTTCAATGTCATGGAAAAAACTAATTTTTTCTCGACGTGATTCTTGTCAAGCCTGCCTTGCATACACACGAGCGTGAAAAAAAAAATGCTTGAGAAAAACGCGGTGACGTACAACACGTACACACGGGAAGTTCCATTCAGATGGCGCTACTCTTTGGGCTGCTTTTGCTAATTTTGTGTTAGTAAAAGTTTGGTGAGAGACGATTCACGCTTTTTAGTCTTTGTGCTTTTCAGTCTGTTACAGCGTGATGAATGTGCTATCTCCATTACAAATGCTAGTTTTACCAGAACAAGCTCTCCTGTCTCATACTTGATTCTGAGCATGCACGTTTTTTTTCCCGTCGTTAAAGCCTACACACAACCGTTTTTCAAGATGTGAAAAACGACGCAAAAAGTTAGAGCATGGTCTAAATTTTTAATGCCCATTTTTCAGGTCGAGAAAAATGCTTATGTCTACTCAAAGTGCCTCCAGAATCTGCAATGTTCTGAACTCGATCGCCCAGTAAACAACATACTGTTTGATGATAACGGTCTTTGTGACAGATTGCCCTCTGTATCCTTCCAATAACTGAATCCACTACCACTAGTATGTGCCTATCCTTTCTTGTAAACTTGCCCCCATCTTTGTCACATGCTTGTGAAGTCTCGGTGTGAACGTCACATGCTGGAAGAGTCTCTGTGTGAACTGCTGGTGAATTCTTTTAGTAAATGTCACATTCTGGAGGGGTCTCATTGTGAATATCACATTCTGGAGAGGTCTCATTGTTGACATCACATTCTAGAGGAGTCTCATTATCATTGTCACATTTTGGAGAAGACTCATTGTGATCATGAAATTCTGGAGTAGTCTCATTGTGTCACATTCGGGAGGAGACTCATTGTGAACATCACATTCTGGAGTAGTCTTGTTGTGAATGTCACATTCTGGACAGGTCTCATTGTGGACATCACATTCTGGAGGAGACTCATTGTGAACGTCACATTCTGGAGAAGACTCATTGTGAATGTCATATTCGGGAGGAGTCTCATTGGGAACATCACATTCTGCCAGAGTCTCAGTGGTAACACTACTATCTGCTGGAGTCTTAGTGGGAAAGTTACATTCTGCCTGAATCTCAACAGAATCATTGTACGCTGAAGGAGTCTCAATGTGAATGACAAGTGGTTGATTTAAAAAAAATTGGCTAATTTCCCAGCAAAGCTGCACCCTGTTCATTTATATGCAGTTTATCCTTGCTGTAGAGCAAGTAACCAATTGAAAAGTCAGTCCAGGTCTCCATGAAGCCAAAGCCCTCCTTCCTGCACCAGTTCTTCAGCCACTTGCTAAGCTTCCTAAGCTCCTGCTGCCTCCTTGGTGTGGCTCGGGGTACAGGCAGTAATTCTGAAAATACTGCCTTGGAGGTCCTGTTCTTCAAAATAGCCCCTACGTCAATGAGAAATCATTTTGTAGTGCGCTCCATTTTCTTCTAATGTTGTCGTTGGTTCCAATATGTACCATGACAGCTGAATCCTCCCCAGCCCCATCCAACAATCCGTCCATCTGAGCTGCAATGTCCCGAACTCATGCTACCGGGAAACAATATACTGTTCGTCGATCAGGGTCATTTTGACAGATTGTCTGTCCCTCTAATAACAGAATCCCCTACCACCAGGATCTGCCTATCCTTTTCTGTAAGCTTTCCCTCATCTTAATGGGATGAGATATTTCCATGGCTGCACTGGTGTGACATTCAGGTGGTGTCTCAATATGAATATCAAATGTTTGTGGAGTCTCCATGTGAATGTCACATGTTAGTGGAGTCTCTGTGATCTACACATGCTGGTGGAGTCTCTGTGTGAACAACACATGCTGGTGGAGTCTCCATGTGAATGTCACATGCTGGTGGAGCCTCTGTGTGAACATCACATACTGGTGGAGTCTCTGTGTGAACGTCACATGCTGGTGGAGCCTCCACATGAATGTCACATGCTGGTGGCGTCTCCATGTGAACGTCACATACTGGTGGAGTCTCTGTGTGAATGTTACATGCTGGTGGAGCCTCCATGTGAACGTCGCATGCTACTGGAGCCTCTGTGTGAATGTCACAATCTGGTGAAGTCTTTGCGTGAACGTCACATGCTGGTTGAGCCTCCGTGTAAACGTCACATGCTGGTGGAGCCTCCATATATATTTTATACAACATCAAATTATAGAGAGAAAGTTAAAAATTCCAGTTCCAGGGACAATAAATAAACCCAACATGACCGGGACATAGGGATTACTAATGGTGGCTTTCATATAAAAATTCTGGTTGCCTGGCAGCTATGCCAACCCACTAAAATGAATGGAGTCAGGAAGGGAACAGATTTAAAAATGTTGTGTGCGGGGGAGTAATCTGCAGTGCTTCTATCTATTATTATCTAACACCCAGCCTCCAAAACAAATCAGCGCTCATGGATATCTACAAGTCAGATAAAGTCCAATAATAAATATATCAAAAAGGAAAAGATTGGTAAAAAATCCATTTAATAAAAATTCTACAGTTATAAGGAAATACTTTCCAGATAGTTCGGTGTGCAGTTAAATGCAAGACTGTGGGGCTAGATTGCCATACACACAGTGTGCAAATGTAATAAGTTTCACCGACAGTCATTTCTTAATTCATGGGTTTAAACATCCTGGGTTCAGTACACATGCCATCGTATAGAGGAAAATGTCAACAGTACCTTTGGGACAGGTGGCAAGCTTGTAGTGATGTAAAAATGGTCATCCGATCTATGGTAGGTGCCTGGCCTCAGGTAATCCACATTACCGGCGTGTCACTGTGGGGCAGAGAAGACGGAACCGTCCGACAAATCCTGCAGCCGGGGACACAGCGCAATGAGGTCTGGAGAGGCGTGTGCTCGTTCCGTTCGATCGCGTTGACGTCACACGTCTGAGACGCCACTCCACGTTCAGAACCGAGGAGCAAGGATGTACTCGACGCCCTCTACTGGAAGATCCGCAGACTGCAAGCTCCCAATGCAACACAGTGACAAATGTCAGCGGGAAATATAAAAGCACTGTAGCTGGTCTTTTAAAAATGGGAGTTTAGGAGCCCTCATGAATCAGAGGACCAGGATGAGGGGAATAGTGTGGTTTTAAGAGCCTTGACGACGAGTTTCGCGCTTCCTAGCGCTTTTTCAAAGTCAAACAAGTACATCCTTGCTCCTCGGTTCTGAACGTGGAGTGGCGTCTCAGAAGTGTGACGTCAACGCAATCGAACGGAACGAGCACACGCCTCTCCAGACCTCATTGCGCTGTGTCCCCGGCTGCAGGATTTGTCGGACGGTTCCGTCTTCTCTGCCCCGCAGTGACACGCCGGTAATGTGGATTACCTGAGGCCAGGCACCTACCATAGATCGGATGACCATTTTTACATCACTACAAGCTTGCCACCTGTCCCAAAGGTACTGTTGACATTTTCCTCTATACGATGGCATGTGTACTGAACCAAGGATGTTTAAACCCATGAATTAAGAAATGACTGTCGGTGAAACTTATTACATTTGCACACTGTGTGTATGGCAATCTAGCTCTACAGTCTTGCATTTAACTGCACACCGAACTATCTGGAAAGTATTTCCTTATAACTGTAGAATTTTTATTAAATGGATTTTTTACCAATCTTTTCCTTTTTGATATATTTATTATTGGACTTTATCTGACTTGTAGATATCCATGAGCGCTGATTTGTTTTGAAGTTTTTTCTGCGTGTTGGGTACTTCCGGGTACTGTGAATCCTGCAGCTCTGGACTATCCACCCTATACCTTACATACAAACCAGTGATTTTTTGTGTATATGTAACACTCAGCCTCTATGAGGGGACCCCTAATCAATATCCATTTCAATTCCTATACATGTGTACATATAGGGGGTGACCCCTCATCAATAGGAAAGAAGAATCCAATGAAATAGTTTCAGTCATCTTGTATCTATCAATAGTTTTCAAAGAATTTTAGAACAGAAGGGGATTTTATTGGTGCTAAAACACACAAACATATATTTGTTATAAAACCATCTTTATTGGAGTCCAAAATTTTAAACAATGAATATTTTCCACATTTCATAAAAACAATTCGGGGCACATTAACAGACCCCGTGGGTGGCCAGGGGGACGCTATTGATTTAATGTGTGCGCATTCATCATGGTTTCATGACATTGTTCCTTCATCACTTTGGAAGAAATAGCTCTGGATTGGTCTGTTGCTACCCTCTACATTCTGTGGGAGGAGCATTTGAATGAAATTTAAGGTAAACCTAACCAGGCCTTTATTTTTCCCCCTTTTTTTTACATTTCTAGTATTTCCACCAGCCCCATTGTGCTCCTCTGCCATCAATTGCCACCGCTGGTGTAGGCACCTCTTCTTACATCAGTTTTGGACCCTTTAGTAGTGCACATTGGATTGAATAAATTCTATATACATGGTGAGTTTTATGCTCATATTGTGTGCCCCTCTGTACTCCGTATAGTGCTCAGATCCTCCATGAATATTCATTAAACAGATTATTTATGTTGTTATCTCTTTTTAATACACATTTACTTTGATAACAGAAATGTTTATTTACATGCATATTTACTAATAATTCTTTATGCACATTTTTGGAATTATTGTTGTTATTTATTTATTTTTTATTTTGATTGTATTAGTATTGTTGTAGATACATATTGCTTTATAACTCCTGAAGAAGTTGAAAAGTAAAACATGTTGAGCAACAAACATCACACTGGTTACAGTAGCTACTTTATGTGTATATTGTACTGTACATGTACACTAAATTGTTTTTATGAAATGTAAACAACATCCATTTCTTTTAAAACCTTGGACTCCAACAAAGATGTTTTTATAACAAAATACTTTTTTGTGTGTTTTGGCACAAATGTTTGTTATGCCAAAAAATAAGTAATTTTCCTGTTCCGTTAACCACTTCCCATCCGGCCATCAACTATTGACGGCCACAAGGTGGTTCTACAATACCGGAAGACCGTCAATATACTGCCTCTGGCCTCCCGCCGATAGGGGGGGGGGGGCGCACGATGTCCGCCAGGCACCCGCGATCGGCAGTCACAGACCCAGGGATGTGGATCTGTGTGTGTGTAAATACAGAGATCCACGTCCTGTCAGACAAAGGAGACCAATGGTGTGTCCCTTGCATGTAGAATAATGCGCATCAGCCTAAACTGAGGAAAAAAAATGTTTTTAAAAATGGGATATTTATTATATCAAAAAGTAAAATAAAATGTGTTTCTTTTTTCTAAAGTTTCGCTCTATTTTTGTTTATAGCGCAAAAAATTAAAACTGCAGAAATAATCAAATACCACCAAAAGAAAGCTCTATTAGCAACCAATCAGAGGGTGAGTGAAGAAATGGGAGAAGCCTGTGATACTTATGTACATGGGAGGCGTCTGTGATACTTATGTACATGGGAGGAACCTGTGATACGATACGTATGTACATGGGAGGAGTCTGTGATACTTATGTACATGGGAGGAGCCTGTAATATTTATGTACATAGGAGGAGTCTGTAATACTTATATACATGGGAGGAGTCTGTGATACTTATGTACATGGGAGGAGCCTGTGATACTTATGTACATGGGAGGAACCTGTGATACGATACGTATGTACATGGGAGGAGTCTGTGATACTTATGTACATGGGAGGAGCCTGTAATATTTATGTACATAGGAGGAGTCTGTGATACTTATGTACATGGGAGGAGTCTGTGATAATTATGTACATGGTAGGAGTCTGTGATACTTATGTACATGGGAGGAGCCTGTGATACTTATGTACATGTGAGGAGTCTGTGATACTTATGTACATGGGAGGAGCCTGTAATATTTATGTACATAGGAGGAGTCTGTGATACTTATATACATGGGAGGAGTCTGTGATAATTATGTACATGGGAGGAGCCTGTGATACTTATGTACATGGGAGGAGCCTGTGATACTTATGTACATGGGAGGAGCCTGTGCTACTTATGTACATGTGAGGAGTCTGTGATACTTATGTACATGGGAGGAGCCTGTGATGCTTATATACATGGGAGAAGTCTGTGATAATTATGTACATGATAGGAGCCTGTGATACTTATGTACATGGGAGGAGCCTGTGATAATTATGTACATGGGAGGAGCCTGTGATGCTTATATACATGGGAGGAGTCTGTGATACTTATGCACATGGGAGGAGTGTGTGATTAGATGTACATTGGAGGAGGCTGTGATGGGAGGAGACTGTGATACTTATATACATGTGAGGAGTCTGTGATAATTATGTACATGGAAGGAGTCTGTGATATTTATGTACAGTGGAGGACCCTGTGATAGGAGGAGTCTGTGATGATTATGTACATGGGAGGAGCCTGTGGAGGTAGAGACCTGTAATACTTATGTACATGGGAATTTTTCCTTTTTTTTTTATAATACATTTGCAAAGGTTTCAAACAAACTTTTTTCACATTGTCATTATGCAGGATTGTTTGTTGAGTTTTGAGGAAAATAATGAATTTAATCCATTTAGTAATAAGGTTGTAACATAAAATGTGGAAAAAGTGAGGCACTGTGAATAATTTCTGGATGCATTGTGTGTGTAGTAGCCACAACAAGGCACCCCAGGTTATCCCGCCTCTTTTTGTGCATCTGCTGGGTGTTCTGGGCATCCCTGTACATTTAAGGAGGGGTGCGCTCCCTCCAGACATACCTGCCTGAGCTTATTTGGCTTCTCTTATGGATCCCAGGAGTGAAATTCATTTTGCACTCCTTTAACGTCACAGGAATCAGTCCAGGCACCGCCTCATCCCGACAATAAAGTCTGGATCCTCCAGGTGTCTTTACTGACACGAAATGACAGTGAAGCACAAGCCCCAGCTTATGTAGATCTGCATATTATGCGGGTGCACCTCTCATGGTCCATGCACCAGTCATCCAGCACCCTTATCTAAGAGTCTCCAGACCAGCCACAGGATGTGTCCCTTGCAAATCCGGAGTACAAATGAGCGCATCACTCTTTTTTTTTTTTTTTATGCAGTTGACACAACAGGATTATTTTTAGCAGAATTTTTTGATACGCAATCACAATATTTCTAAAAATAAACTAAAAAAGGGAAGGGGGGTTATCAACAAGGCATTTGTGACTATGGCTTGATAACCTCTTCTTAGAAATAATGGAAACCTTGAAATACCGACATAGGCGCTTTGCAGGTCCATCAACCGGACAACCTATTATAATGTATCGCACTATTCCAGAGCAAGGAAAGAGTTACCAACATGCACAAGTGGGGCTCTCCATTCTAGTGGCACGAAGGTGGCGTAAAATTTTAATGGTGGCTTTGGTGGTGTGTATTCAAGGTGAATAGAGTCCAGCCTATGAAATATTAATTATCAATTCTGTCCTGCAAAATTTCCATGTCGCTCAGTTTTGTAAATTTTTAATTCTACCTGCACTTAAAGAGAACCCTCTAATGCTACTAAGCTGATGTTAATAAATCATTTCCCTGCTATTCAATTTGTGTGTTATTTACTTATTTAGCGGAACCTTGTGTGCGTTTACACATACAACATACGCCCAAAGTGCTTCTCTACACACCAACACAAATCACATTTACTGCTGTTTTAAAGGAGCATATAGGATGCTATATATATATATACGGTATGAATACAAGTTTTTCCAACCTCCAATATTTTATCTGTTTAGATATTATTTTTATACAAAATTTTATAGCGCCAACAGTTTGCATAGCACTTTACAACATTGGGGCAGACAGTATAATTACGATACAATTCAATACAGGAGGAATCAGAGAGCCCTGCTCGTTAGAGCTTACAATCTAGGACAGGGGTCTCCAATAATAATATTTATTATTATATTTATTTCAGGTACTTATACATATATAGTGTACATTCACATCAGTCCCCACTCTCAAGGAGCTTACAATTTAACGCACATATGTGTCCTCGGGTTTCAGGGGTTATACCGGGATGATGCCTGCAGCTGCAGGCATCATCCCGGTACCGTTGTTTAGAGCCGGCGATTGGCTTTCCAAACATAACAACCGATGCGGCTAAAAGCCGCTCGGTTGTTATGCCGGAGGAGCGGGAGGGGACACCCCCCCCCTCCCGCCGCCTCTCGCCGCTCTGACCGGGCCTCCCGTCCCACCGGGAGACCCGATCCTTGATCCGACGCGTCCTGTGTGCGGGCGCAGACTGAATAAAAGCCTACGCGGCTTTGATTCAGCCTGCAATGTGTAAACGCGGAAGCGTCGTCATGACGTCACTTCCGAGTTTCTCGGCTGTCAATGGCGCCGGATTTAAAAAAGTAAACAGTATTCAGAATCGCCGTTTTCGGCGATCTGAATACTTTGAAGTGTAAAGGAGGGACCGGGGGTCTTTTAGACCCCCGATCCCTCTTAAAAGAGTACCTGTCACCACCTATTACTGTCACAAGGGATGTTTACATTCCTTGTGACAGCAATAAAAGTAATCAAAATGTAAAAAAAAAAACACACAATTTAATATTATATAAAAAAAAAGAAGATTTTTTTTTTTAAAGTGCCCCCCTCCCCACGTGCTTGCGCAACAAAGAAAACGCATACGGAAGTCGCACCCGCATATGAAAACGGTGTTCAAATCACACATGTGAGGTATCGCCGCGATCGTGAGAGCGAGAGCAATAATTCTAGCACTAGACCTCCTCTGTACTGCTAACCTGGTAACCGTAAAAAAAGTTTAAAGCGTCGCCTATGGAGATTTTTAGGTACCGTAGTTTGACGCCATTCCACGAGTGCGTGCAATTATAAAGCGTGACATGCTTGGTATCTATTTACTCGGCGCAACTTCATCTTTCACATTATGCAAAAAAATGGGCTAACTTTACTTTTTCATTTTTTTAAAATACATTAAAGTTAGTTTTTCCCAAAAAGTTGTGTTTAAAACACCGCTGCACAAATACCGTGTGACATAAAATATTGCAACAATCATCATTTTATTTTCTAGATTCTCTGCTAAAAAAATATATATAATGTTTGGGGGTTCTAGATAATTTTCTAGCAAAAAATACAGGCCCAGATTCACAGAGCGATTACGCCTGTCTAACTGGTGTTAGACAGGAGTAATTTCAAATTTTGCGCGCCGTATCACTAGTTTGAATCCTCAAACCATGATACGGTAGCTTCGGGCTTCGATCCGAGAGGCTTACATCTTCGTAAGCCTTCGAAACTACGCTGCAAACTTTTTGCGGCCGCTGGGAGGAGTCCGCGTCGTTTTCAGCGTCGGGATATGCAAATGACATTTTACGGCGATCCACGAAGATACGAGCGGCCTTCGCAATCGCTTACGTCATTTTTTTGCAACGTAACTCGTTCGGGAATAGTAATGTCCGTAAACCACGCTACTCAAAAAAAAATGACGTAACAACGTGATTTCGCGCAATGCACGGCGAGAAATTTCTGAACGGAGCATGCGCAGTTCGATCGCCGCGGGAACGCGCCTATTTTAAATGCTTCACGCCCCCTACTCGCGTCGATGGCTTGCACCGGGAGAAATACACTACGCCGCCGTCGTTTACTGGACAAAATCTACCGGGATTCTACGTAGAGCCAGGTGAAATACGGCGGCGTAGAGTATTTCTGATACTCTACGCAAATCTAATTGTATGTGAATTTGGGCCACAGATTTTAACTTGTAAACACCAAATGTCAAAAATAGGCTTAGTCATGAAAGGGTGTTAAAGGGGTTGTAGAGCTTCCCGTTTTTTCATCTTAATGCATCCTTATCAGAATCTAAAAGCCCCCCATGTGAATGCGGCGGGACGTCATGATTGACAAAGGATCTACATCCGGGGATTTTTTTTTTTTAAATAAAGGGATTCTCACCAACTGTGAGTATGTGTTTTTATTTATTTTTGAAACTTTTTGGGGTGAATGAGTATTGGTACCCACTACACATTCACATAGGGAGGCCAGGATCTGGGGGTCCCCTTGATAAAAGGGGGCTTCCAGATTGAGATAAGCCCCCTGCCAGCAGACCCCACAACCACCACCCAGGGTTGTGAGGAAGAGACCCTTGTCCCCATCAACATGGGAACAAGGTGCTTTGGGGTGGGGGAGAAACATGTTGAGGACATGTGGTCTGGAATGACTCGCTGCCCCCCCTTTTCTGGCTGTATGCTCGGATAAGGGTCAGGTGTTGATATTAATAAAGACCCCCCCCCCACCCTCAAACCACCCCCTTCATCAGTACCGACCTCCACCACAGGACAAACCACTCGCCCCATTATCAGTACATACCCCCCCCCCCAGGACAAACCACCCACTCCATCAGTACATACCCGCTCTTCAGGACAAACCACCCCATCCATCATTACAAACACCCCTCAGGAGAAACCACCTTCCTGTATCAGTACAGACCCCCCTTTAGGACAAAACACCCCCCTCCGTCTGGACAAACCACCCCCTCCATCAGTAGGGACCCCCTCCTCAAGACAAACCAGCCCCTCCATCAGTACAGACCCCCCCAGGACAAATCACCCCCTCCATTAGTACATACCCCGCTCCTCAGGACTAACCACCCCTCCATCAGTACAGACCCCCCTCAGTACAAACCACCCCCCTCCATCAGTAAGGGCCCCAATCCTCAGGACAAACCACCCCCTCCATTAGTACAGACCCCCCTCAGGACAAACCACCCCCTCCATCAGTAGAGACCCCCTCCTCAGGATGTACCCCCCATATAATATAGCCGCGTTCAGGGCTCCGGACACAAGCGCTCCTCTCTCTTATCACAGTATCACAGCAGCCCTGAATGGTTCAGGTGTACCTGGGTGGCGACACCTCACCTCAGGCAGCAGAGGACACCGGCCCCATTGCAAGCCGACACCCCTGCCCAATACCAGCTAGGGCAGCTCATGTACATGAAACACCCAGGCGGCAGCTGCAGAGGAGAGGACAGTGTGCAGCCACGCTACCCCGGGTAGAGAATAGATAGTGACAGGCTCAGGCAGCAGCACAGCAGAGGGAGGAGAAAAACACAGGCCATGGCACTGGAGGTGTGTTCCGGATGAAAAAAAAAACGAAGCATGTTTCTTTTTTTAGGGTTACAACTACTTTAAAGGGATAAATGGATGTATGTGCACCAATCAACCATAACATTAGGATCACTCACAGGTAAAGTGAATAACATTGACTATCTCAGTACAATGCCATTTGAAAGTTGTGGGATATATTAGGCAGCAAGAAAACATGTCCTTGAAGCTGGTGTGTTAAAAGCAGAAAAAATGGGCATCAAAGTTTTTTGTGTATGGGGCAGCCTAACCACAGACCGGTCAGGGTGCCCATCAGTGCTGGCTGTTGCTCAAAATTTCTGGTGGGGTGCAAACAAACTAAAACAAAAATCAATTGCAGCCACTGTGCCCATCAAACGCAGCCACTGTGCCCATCAAATGCAGCCACTGTGCCCATCAAATGCAGCCACTGTACCCATAAATTGACGCCACTGTGTCATTAAACGCAGCTACTGTAACCATCAATTTTCGCCAGTGTGCCCATAAATTGGTGCCAGTGTGCCTATCAATTGCTGCCAGTGGTGTATCCCATCAATTGCTGCCAGTGTGCCCATAAATTGCTGCCAGTGTGCCCATCAATTTCTGCCAGTGTGTGCCCATCAATTGCTGCCAGTGTGCCCCATTAATTGCTGTCAGTGTTCCCCATCAGTTGCTGCCAGTGTGCCCATCAATTGCTGCCAGTGTGTGCCCATTAATTGCTGCCAGTGTGCCCCATCAATTGCTGTCAGTGTGCCCCATCAATTGCTGCTAGTGTGCCCCATCAATTGCCACTAGTGTGCCCCATCAATTGCCGCCAGTTTGCTCCATCAATTGACGCCAGTTTGTCCCATCAATTGCCCCCAGTGTGCCCCATCAATTGCCACCAGTTTGCCCCATAAATTGCCCCCAGTGTGCCCCATCAAATGCTGCCAGTGTGCCCCATCAAATGCTGCCAGTTTGCCCCCACCCAGCACCTACCTGTCTCGGGTCACAGCGCTGTCCTCCAGGCTCCCTCCGAGTCCTCGATGTCATCTCCCATCCTCTTCTGCTATGATTAGACGCAAGATAATGAGCCCTGCAACACTACAAAAGTGGTTCAAGAATGGTTTGATGTGTTGACTTGGCCTCCAAATTCTCCAGATCTCAATCCAATGAAAATCTGTGAGATGTGCTGAAAAAACAAGTCTGATCCATGGAGGCCCCACCTGACTACTTATAGAACTTAAAGGATCTGCTACTTCCAGCTTGGTGCCAGATACCATTGCATACAGTACCTTCAGAGGTCCAGTGGTATCCATGCCACAATGAGTCAGGGCTGTTTGGTGGCCAAAGCGGCTTTTGTAATAGAAAAAGTGAGACCTAGTCAATAGTTGGTGGGTCATCATAATGTTAGGGCTGATTGGTGCAGATTTGTTCTTTCTGCAGAGAATCATTCAATCTAGGGTTGTCCGATACCACTTTTTTAAGACCGAGTACAAGTATTGATACTTTTTTTCAAGTACTCACCGATACTGATACTTTTTTTTAATGTTAGGTGACAGTTTTAAAGCACAATACAGATTAGGTGGCACTGATATGCAGCACTGATAGGTGGCACTGATTAAGCAGCACTGATGAGCACTTATAGGCTTAGGTGGCACTGATATGCAGCACTGATGAGTACTGACAGGTGATGGGCACTGACAGTTGACAGGCACTGATGGCTGGCACTGACAGGTGGCACTGATGGCTGGCACTGACATGTGGCACTGATGGCTGGCACTGACAGGTGGCTGGCACTGACAGGAGGCACTGATGTTTGGCACTGACAGGTGGCTGGCACTGACAGGAGGCACTGATGGCTGGCACTGACAGTTGGCGGGCACTGACGGCTGGCACTGATGGGTGGCTGGCACTTACAGGAGGCCCTGATGGCTTGCACTGACAGGTGGCTGGCACTGACAGGGGGCTCTGATAGCTGGCACTGACAGGTGGCTGTCACTGACAAGAGGCACTGATGGCTTGCACTGACAGGTGGCTGGCACTGACGGCTGGCACTGACGGGTGGCTGGCACTTACAGGACACACTGATGGCTTGCACTGACAGGTGGCTGGCACTGACAGGGGGCTCTGATGGCTGGCACTGACAGGTGGCTGGAACTGAAAGGGGGCACTGATGGCTGGCTGTCACTGATAGATGGCAGTGATGGCACTGACAGGTGGCTGGCACTTATAGATGGCTCCGCTCTAGTCTGCGCTCCGCCCCTCCCACCCTCTGCTTGCCGACTCTGCCCGCTGACATCCCAAAGGCATCGGGAGCATTTGAGCGAGTACAAGTACTCACGCAAATCCTCAGGTATCGGTACCGATACTAGTATCGGTATCGGGACAACCCTAATACAATCTATGAATAAATAAAATCTAAGCAAAGAATGTTGACATTGAGCTGTTATAGGACTATTACTATGTAGGGCTATGTATGCAGATCAGAAAAATGTTCATATATAAAATAATTATACAAAAATAACAAATTCTTTGTTATACTTTTTTTTTTTGACCGAAAAAGCTAAGGTTAATAAGGTCATACTGTATATTGTACTGTAGAGCAGCAGACAATTTGCGCACCTTCTCGTATGTTTGCAGTTTTCGATGAACCTGGCTGTATATGTGCAGTGAGGTGGAACTTTATGTCTCTTCTGCTCCTCTCCTATATCTTTTTCTCCCATGGTGTGAACCTGTCACCAGTGTCACCTCCTATGCCCTTAGAAGGAAAATTATCACACTGTTAGCTCTGCATCAATGGTTTCTCACTATATCCAGGAGGGTCTCATGAGTGTCGTTGTGATTCCTCCCTCTCACCCATCCTGTTAATGCTTCTTAAAATAGTTTAAAAAAAATCAACAGGATTTTAATACAATATATTAAACAAGGATGTTTAAAAAAACCTAAACCTATTGATCAATCTGAAAAAGTCTATGAGCAACAGCATTAGCCAGAATCTGTTAGGGTTTGCTGCAACTTGTAGTTACACCAGGACACTTTTTGAGCCCATTCACACCATGCCTTGATTTAAAGTCATATTAAAGTCTTATTTTTAACCACTTAAGCTGCGGACCATTTTGCTGGTCAATGACCAGGCCACTTTTTGCAATTCGGCACTGCGTCGTTTTAAATGACAATTGTGCGGTCGTGCAACGTGGCTCCCAAACAAAATTGACCTCCTTTTTTCCCCACAAATAGAGCTTTCTTTTGGTGGTATTTGATCACCTCTGCGTTTTTTTTTTTGTTGCGCTATAAACAAAAATAGAGCGATAATTTAAAAAAAATCTATATTTCTTACTTTTTGCTATAATAAATATCACCAAAAAAGCTATAAAAATTTGTTTTTTCCTCAGTTAAGCCGATATGTATTCTACATATTTTTGGTAAAAAAAATTGCAATACGCGTTTATTGATTGGTTTGCGCAAAAGTTATAGCTTATAAAAAATAGGGGATCGTTTTATAGCATTTTTATTAATATTTTTTTGTTTTTTTACTAGTAATGGCAGTGAACAGCGATTTTTATCGTGACTGCGACATTATGGCGGACACATCAGACACTTTTGACACATATTTGTGACCATTGTCATTTTAACAGCGATCAGTGCTATAAAAATACACTGATTACTGTAAAAATTACACTGGCAGTGAAGATAACAACCAAAAGGTGGCGCTGTAGGGGTTAAGTGTTCCCTAGGGAGTGATTCTTACTGTAGGGGGCATGGCTTGCTGTAATAAGTCACTGGTCGTTGTTCCCTATGACAGGGATCACGATCGGTGACAGTGTTACTAGGTAGAACGGGGAGATGTGCTTTTACTTTTCTTTACAGAACTGCTGAACGTCAACAGTTCTGTAAATAAAAGTAAAAACATGTAATTAACTACTTAAGACCCAGACCAAAATGCAGCTAACGTGCCTCCCAAACAAAATTGGCATCCTTTTTTTCCCCACAAATAGAGCTTTCTTTCAGTGGTATTCGATCACCTCTGCGGTTTTTATTTTTTGCGCTATAAACCAAAATAAAGCGACAATTTTTTAAAAAAAACTTTTTTTTTTACTTTTTGCTATAATAAATATCCACCAAAAATATATATATATATATATATATATATATATATATATATATAAAAAAAATCCTCAGTTTAGGCCGATACGTATTATTCTACCTATTTTTGGTAATAAAAATCGCAATAAGTGTTTATCGGTTGGTTTGTGCAAAATTTATAGCGTTTACAAAATAGGGGATAGTTTTATTGCATTTTTACATTTTTTTTTCGTGACTGTGACATTATGGCGGACACTTCGGACAATTTTGACACATTTTTAGGACCATTGTCATTTTCACAGCAAAAAAATGCATTTAAAATGCATTGTTTACTGTGGAAATGACAGTTGCAGTTTGGGAGTTAACCACAGGGGGCGCTGATGGGGATATGTGTGACCTGAAGTGTGTTTACAACTGTAGGGGGGTGTGGCTGTAGGTGTGACGTCATCGATTGTGTCCCCCTATAAGGGGGTTTGACACTATCGATGCTGCCGCCACAGTGAAGAACGGGGAAGCCATGTTTACACACGGCTCTCCCTGTTCTTTAGCTCTGGGGACCGATCGCCGCACTCCATCGGCGATCGGGTCCGCGAATCCCGCGGCCCCGGAGCTTTAGACCGGGTCACGGGAGCTCGCCGCGGACACGCGCCCGTGACCCACGGCTGGGTACTAGCACAGCACGTACCTGTACGTGCATGTGCCCAGCCGTGCCATTCTGCCGACGTATATGTGCAGAAGGCGGTCCTTAAGTGGTTAATGAAAAAGGGGGTTCAACAAAATACTGTCATAAGGGGGTAATCCTTTTTCCAACTCTGTGATTTTGCTTTTGATTTTTTTGATTTTTTTTTTTTCTGACATGTTGGTGTTCTATCTTTTACTTGGATGTTATAACTTACACTAGTAAATACAGCTGGATAAAACAAAAACTGTGTCTGTCTTCATTTCAGGCTGCAAAGCAACAAAATGTGAATATTTTAAATAAATATTTATTTATTTTTATATATATACAGTATATATATATTGATCTTAATGTTCTAAGACATATGTGTTTGTAAGGAAAAAAGTTGTGAAATATGTGCAACCATTGTGTAAACCAGCCAAAAGCCCTTGTCAGGCTGATAGCAGTAAAGCGAATAAAGAAAAGAACGTGTAAAAAAATGCCAGAACCTGCACAATGCAAATTAACAACTTAAAAAAAGTGAAACATTAATGTATATATTTTTAAGCACTAGAAAGAAAACAGCAAGAGATATTTATATGAACTGCTACACAGATACTGTAGCTAAAGACGAGTCACCCAACTCACATAAATGTCTCTTGCTGGTTTTTTTTTATTTTATTTTTATTTTTTTAGTGCTTATACCGGAGCTCAATCCAGATCTCACCAGTGAAGACATCTGCAGCTATCAAATGTTGGTGACCATTGATGGGCTCCCCCGTGCTGTGTTGCAAGCCCCCCCCCCCCCCCCCCCCCCGCTTAGTATATCTGGTAGAACCCCCATACAAATGTATTGGAGAAAGCCAACAGTCACCAAGTTCTTAGTGCATTGGTACTGAAAGTGTACCATGTCTCTACAATAGAGATATGAGTGACGTCAGCAAAGTTTTGCTGAAGCAAATATTCAAATTTTTAAATATTGTGCCACTTAGGAGAATTCTGCTACTTTTCTATTTAGGGGGTGGGGGTAGGGGTTGTATTTAGAGTAGTCATATTTTATTAAAAAATAAAAAAAATTATAATATTTTATTTAGTATAATTTGTATTTTTCCCCTTCTTTTGTGTGTTAATCGTGAATTGTCGCTTTGAATTTGTTGTTTTACTTTTATTTCCCTTTGTATTTACTTTTCTCAGAAAAACATAAAGGGCCAGATCCACATACCTTGGCCGCCCGCGCGGCGTGTCCCATTTACGCTACGCCGCTTTAAGTTACAGCAGCGTTTTCCTTATCCTCAAAGAAATGCCGCTGTAACTTACGGCGCCGTAGCGTAAATGGGCCGGTGTTCGCGGGTGTAATTCAAATTTTCTAGTGGGGGGAGTGTTTAATTATAATTATGAATGACCCGACGCAAACGATGTTTTTTTTTAACTGCGCATGCGCCGGCCGTGGACGTATCCTAGTGCGCATGCGTGAAATCACGTCGCAAATAGTCAATGAAAACGACGTGAACGTAACTTACGCCCAGCCCCATTCTGAAACAGCATACGCAAACAACGTAAACGACGTACAATACGACGCTGTCCCGACGTCCATACTTAACATTGGCTGCCCCTCCATATAGCAGGGGTAACTTTACGCTGGAGATACGCTTACGCAAACGGCGTAAATGGAATGCGCCGGCCGCTCGTACGTTCGTGAATTAGCGTAACTCGCTCATTTGCATATTTGACGTGGAAATCCGAAGGAAGCGCCCCTAGCGTCCAGCGTAACACTACAACTAAGATAGGACGGTGTAATATACTTACGCCAGCTGTCTCTTAGCGTAATTCCTGCGTATCATGTTTTGCGGATACAAAACAATGATACGCTGGCGGGAAATTAGAATTATGCCAGTGTATCTGTAGATACGCCGGCGTAATTCTTTGTGGATCTGGCCCAAATAAATAGAGGGGGGTAAGTGCCGGTTCACACAGGATCAACATGACTTCCGGCGCGACTTTGCAAGACGACATCTGCGCGACTTGGAGCACCTTACAACACAACTTCAAGTTGCCTCTAGAACAGGCGATTTTGGCTGTGGCCAATCAAACAATAATCAGCTCTGTGGGAGGGAGGTGTTTGCCTAAGAAATTTTCTCTTCCTGTAAAGTTGCTTCAGTTAAGATGGTGATCCGACTTTGGAGGCAACTTCCATTGAAATCAATGAGTACAAGTTGCCTACAAGTTGCCTTGAAGTAGTACAGGAACCTTTTCTAAAGTTGGAGCGACTTCAGTAGTGTACATTAACATGGCTCTCATTCACTTTAATGGAATTTCTCATGTCGGGTGACTTGGGGCGACACAAGTCAGATCCCAAGTCGCTGTAGTGTGACCCGGCACTATAGAGAGGCTGTTTCCATACAAGAACAAGTTTATTGTAGTTGAAAGGAGCTTCCCTAACCCTCAGGAGTAGGGATGAGCTTTGAGTTCGAGTCAAACATGAGTTTGGGGTGTTCGCGGCAAATTCGAAAAGCTGCGGAACACCCTGTAAAAGTCTATGGGAGAAATCTAAAGTGCTAATTTTAAAGGCTAATATGCAAGTTATTGTCATAAAAAGTGTTTGGGGACCCGGATCCTGCCCCAGGGGACATGTATCAATGCAAAAAAAAGTTTTAAATACAACCGTTTTTTCTGGAGCAGTGATTTTAATAATGCTTAAAGTGAAACAATAAAAGTGAAAAGTTTAAATTTGGTACCTCAGGGGGTGTATAGTATGTCTGTAAAGTAGCGCTTGTTTCCCGTGCTTAGAACTGTCCCTGCACAAAGTGTAATTTCTGAAGGAAAAAAAAGTCATTCATTAAAAAAAAAAAATGTGTAGGGGTCCCCCCCCAAATTCAATTACCAGGCCCTTCAGGTCTAGTATGGATATTAATGGGAACCCTGCGTCAAATTTAAAAAAATGACGTGCGGTTCCCCCCAAATATCCATTCCAGACCCTTCAGTTCTGGTATGGACTTTAAGGGGAACTCCACCCCAAATTAAAAAAAATGGCGTGGAGTTCCCCCCAAAAAGCCACACCAGACTCTTTATCCGAGCACGCAACCTGCAGGAAAAGAAGGGATGAGAGAGCGGCCCCGCCCCCTCTGATGTAACGGCAAACCTGTGTCTGGAATGGATATTTGGGGGACACCCCACAGTATTTTCTTTTTAATTTGATGCAGGGTTCCCCTTAATAACCATACCAGACCTGAAGGGCCTGGTAATTAAATTTGGGGGGACCCCCAGCGCATTTTTTTTTATGAATGACTTTTCTCTGTATTGCCGGGAGCCGACAATTCATTATAGCCGCGATTTTAAATGACTTTTTTTTCCTTCAGAAATTACACTTTGTGCAGGGACAGTTCTAAGCATTAGGGAAACAAGCGCTACTTCACAGGCATACTATACACCCCCTAGATAGGAAATTAATATAAAAACTAAAGGAATATTTCACTTTTTTGTTTCACTTTAAGCATTATTAAAATCACTGCTCCCGAAAAAACGTCAGTTTTTAAAACTTTTTTTTGCATTGATACATGTCCCCTGGGACAGGACCCAGGTCCCCAAACACTTTTTAGGACAATAACTTGCATATTAGCCTTTAAAATTAGCACTTTAGATTTCAAACGTCCGAGTCCCATAGACTTTAAGGGGGTTCTAAAGTTCACACAAACTTTTGGTCTGTTCGCAGGTCTGGTGCGAACCGAACGGGGGGTGTTCGGCTCATCCCTAGTCAGGAGCTATTTAGAAAAACACCAAAATGATCTTAATTTTGACTGCCCATTGACAACATGCATATGATTGGGTATTCTTTGCAAAGTGAAGCTTTACCTTATTTACTAAGCTCTGGAGCAACTGCACTTTCCAAAGTGCCCAGTCTGTTTGTCTTTAGTAAATTAACCCCTTTATTACTAAAAGTATTGGGAAATCTGCCTTTACAAGCACATAAACTTTAATGGCATCCCAGTCTTTGTTCATAGGGTTCAATATTGAGTTGGCCCACCCTTTGCAGCTATAACAGCTTCAACTCTTCTGGGAAGGCTGTACACAAGGTTTAGGAGTGTGTCTATGGAGTGTTTGACCGTTCTTCCAGAAGCGCATTTGTGAGGTTGAACAAGAAGGCCTGGCTCACAGCCTCCACTCTAATTCATCTCAAAGGTGTTCTGTTGGGTTGAGGTCAGGACTCTGTGTAGGCCAGTCAAGTTCCTGCACCCCAAACTTGCTCATCCGTGTCTTTATGGTTCTTGCTTTGTGCTGTCCCCAAACTGTTCCAACAAAGGTGGGAGCATGAAATTGTCCAAAACGTCTTGGTATGCTGACTCCTTTCCTTTCACTGGAACTAATGGGTCGAGCCCAACTGCTGAAAAACAACCCCGCACCATAATCCCCCCTCCACCAAATGATGTGGACCAGTGCACAAAGCAAGGTCCAAATAATATTCACCAGGGGAGCATGTGACAGAGTGACAACACAGGAGCATAACTGCAAGGAAGTTGTCATCCCATAAGAGGAAGTACCTGAACAAGGACCTTCATGGTACGAAAAACTGATATTATTTTAATTAAAGTTGCAGATTTTAAAATTTTGAGATTTTAATTTTAAGATTTTTGAAATTTGAAATTACATTAACATGTTAAAGCTTGTCTGAGATTTTAGGGATTTTTAGGTTTTTTGATCTACTATACATTAAAACTGAAAAAAAAAAGTTAAGAAGTGAATGAATAGATTTTATTCTAGAAATCCACATGGGAACCACGGCAGCCCAACAATATTTTCATAACTGCGCTCTATTAAAGGGGAGATGTGGTAAAGTAACCCAAATGAATGGATTTTAAGGATTTATGGGTTGACGTCTTAAACAATATTTACTTGCTTTTTAGGATGAATGGATACAGCTGGCGGTGGTTTCTAGAATCAGGTACCAGCCCAAAAGGTATTGTCAGAGGGAATGCCAGCTGCCCCCGCACCCATGCAGGACTCAGCCGCTTGGTTTTAGGAGCTGTCAGTGTTCCAGACCTGGGCCGCGGCCTTAGCTGTGTGTGGGCCCCAGTGGTTTGGAATAATTCAAAGAGACCTCAGAAGGAAGCAAGAGCGCAGAAGGTCGGTGGGAAGACACATTTCTCCTGATCCCTGGCCATGCCATGTATTATTGTACTGGGGTTTAGATATTATTTTTAAGACACTTTTTTTTTTCTCACTCTACGCTATAAATCCAACAATGCGATGTGGTGAGAAGAGGTCATGGGATAGCAAAGTCCCTTGCCTCACAGATCAGTTTTAGGTGACAAAGACGCTACGTTTTTTCTGCTGATTCTTCTTTTTCTGGAAAACATAAACATAGTCATAGAAATGATAAAAATAAAGATGGTTATCATTTTTTAATATGATTTTTTTTTATATAATTACAATAACAAGGCTTATAATTACTTTTTAATTTAACCACTCTACTACCGGCTACCGTGATTTGACGGCGGCACGATAGCTCTGTTGTTCTGACCGGACTTCATATGACGTCCTCGTCTTGCAGAACCACTAGGGGGCGCGCACGCTCCCGCCACGTTACTGGGAACCCCATGCGCGTGCACGGCGGCCACGATGGCCGCCGGGCACCCGCGATTGCCCAGTAACTGAGCAGGACCGTGGATCTCTGTGTGTAAACACAGAGATCCACCTCCTGTCAGGGAGAGGAGACTGATGCTGTGTCCCTTGTACATAGGGACACAGATCGGTCACCTCCCCCAGTCAGTATCCTCCCCCCACAGTTAGATTCACTAGTAGAGAACACATTTAACCCCTTCCTCGTCCCCTAGTGTTAACCCCTTCCCTGCCAGTCATATTTATAGCACTGATCGCTGTACAAATGTGAATGGTCCCAAAAATGTGTCCGATGTGTCCGCCATAATGTCGCAGTCCCAATTGTCACCATTACGAGTAAAAAAATTAAAATAAAAAATAAATCATAATGATATCCCCTATTTTGTATTTGATATTTATTGTAGTAAAAATAAAGTTTTAACCCCTTGATCAGCGCCCTAGTTAACCCTTTCACCCCCTATTACCAGTGTCACTAAGCAATCATTTTTCTGATCGCTGTATTTGTGTCGCTGTTGCCGCTAGGTAGCTAATTTTTATGTGGCTGAATAAATTTTGGCCTAAATGTTTGACTAAAATTTAGTTTATTAGATTTTTCTTATAACAAAATGTAAAAAATATTGTGTTTTTTTTTTTTTCAAAATTGTCGCTCTTTTTTTGTTTATAGCACAAAAAATAAAAACCGCAGAGGAGATCAAATACCACCTTAAGAAATCTCTATATGTGGGGAAAAAAGGACGTCAATTTTGTTTGGGAGCCACGTCGCACGACCGCGCAATTGTCAGTTAAAGCGAAGCAGTGCCGAAAGCTGAAATTTCACCTTGGAAGGAAGGGGGTATATGTGCCCAGTAAGAAAGTGGTTAAAAATATGTTTTTGAAAGAGCTTGTTTTTTTTGTTTTTTATAATCGATTGTATTGAAAATACTAATAAATATATGCTTATTTTTATTAACTATTTATACTTTAATTCTTGAGAGTTGGTGTGTAATTTGGGGCAAGCTGGTTGGGGGCTCCAGTGCATTACTTTGCCCAGGGGCCCATGATGCTATTAAGACAGCCCTGGTAAGACACACTTTCCAGGAGGCATTTGTGAGGCCATGCTACATCACCAGTTCCTCACTATACAAGTATAGAAGTAGAAAAAAGTAAGTATACAAATAAAGTTTGGGGCAGGGTTCCCCTTAAAATCCGTCAGGTCTGGTATGGATTTTGAAGGGGGACCCCTACGCCATTTTATTTTTAAATTTGGCGCAGCGTTGCCCTTAATATCCATTCCAGACCCTTTGGGGGCACCCCCACGCATTTTGTTTTTCATTTTGGTTCAGGGTTTCCCTTAATATTCATACCAGACCCAAAGGGCCTGGTAATGGACTGGGGGGGGGGGGAACCCATGCCGTTGTTTTTTTTTAATTACTTTTATCTGTATTGTCGGGACCCGACAATTTATTATAGCCGCGAGTAGTTTTAAATATTTTTTTTTTCCTTTAGAAATATCATTTGGTGCAGGGACTAAACATGGGGAAAATGCGCTACTTTACAGCGATACTATAGACACCCCCCGGGTATGAAATTTCACTTTTCAATTTTATTGTTCCACTTTAAGCATTATTAAAATCACTGTTCCCTTAAAAACTTCTGTTTTTTAAACTTTTTTTTGCATTAATACAAGTCCCCTGGGGTAGGACCCAGGTCCCCAAACACTTTTTATGACAATAACTTGCATATTAACTTTTAAAATTAGCATTTTAGATTTTTCACATTCGTGTCCCATAGACTTTAACGGTGTTGGCGTGTTCAAACAAATTTTTTGCTTGTTCGCATGTTCTGTTGTGAACCGAACCGGGGGGGGGGGGGGGGTGTTCGGCTCATCCCTAGTCACCATACAGACAGAGCCGTCTTAATAGCATCATGGGCGCCTGGGAAAAGCAATGCTTTGGAGTCCCTACCAGCCTGCCTAAATTTACGTACTTACTCTCAAGAATTAAAGTACAAATAATTGATAGAATGAAACATATTTATTAGTACTTTCAATAAGAAAACATGGCATTAATCAAAGACCAATCAACACAAAAGGCACAGTATGGGGGGGGGGGGGGGCTTAGAGGGTCAGAAGGGAACAGTACAGGTTCTGGGATGCTGCCCAGACATGGCCATCCCAAGACAGCTTAGTAAAAAGCATGCCTATCCCGGCAAATCAGGGATATTTGGCAAGTATAATGCAATGCAAGATTATCATGGGGTCCCCATGCACCTGGGGGCCCTGGGCACTGCCCAGGGGTGCCCATGCACAGGGCCGCCTTAATAGCATCATGGGCCCCTGGGCAAAGTAATGCTCTGGGGCCCCTACAATGATGACAGTGCAGGTAAACAGACATCAAGTAGGTAGGAGGCAGACTGCCTCCCCTGTGTATCTATCACTCTCAGTGCCATCATGGGGCCCCCAATTTCGGGGCAGCGTGGGCTCAAGGACCAGCTGATTGGGGGAAAGTTCAGGGGCCCCCCATGCAGCTGGGGCCCCTGGGCAGTGCCCAGGTGTGACCTTTCATTAAGACAGCCCTGCCCATGCATTAGGACAGCCCTGCATACGGCACTGTATCAAGCGATCCTGCATCTAGCTACATGACCATCCTAATATTTGACAGTTCAGAGAAACTTAAATCAAATTCTGAACTAGAGGAAAAACATTTCTAGACTGCTGCAGACAGCCTCTTTAGATACAGTTATGTAACGTTATTCTCGGTGTTGGTTTTTGGATTGCGTGGGCAGGTATAACGATTCCTGGAAAAATGTGGGGGGCTGCTTTTCTCCCCTAATAGTTTTTTTTTTTTTAATAGGCTGCTTTCTGAGCTGCAGCCTGGCAGAGATGTGCTTATGTGGCAGCCACATAACAGCCCTCCCATGCTGGCAGCTGCAACGGGTTGGTTAAGTGTGGTTATCCCCTGGCAGAAGAGGAGAAAATTCCGGAATCCAGGCCTTTTTTTCTATAGTCACTCCTGTTTTCCCGTGTCCAACACAGACATTCAGCTTTCTTCTTCTGGCTGTAACAAGTCGAAGAAGCACACTGCACAAGCAGCGACGGTGGAAGTTATTTTCTCCTGTTAGCCATGGCACTTCTGTACAAAGTACAAAGGTGCCATAAATCTTCCTGCCAAGATGGCAGCTGTTGCCAACAGAAAGGATTCCATTTTCCATCTCATTTCAGAAATGAAAAGAAGAATATCAAAAGGTAACATGGAAAACGATATTTAATAGTAGCCTTTCCAGAAAATCTGGCAGAAACAAACCCAACTCCCCCACATGTACCACAAACTGTGCTAAGCCCTCTCCAGTGTCTATACTTACCTTATCCTTTGCTCCTCCCACACAATCCATAAAATTCACAGTGAGGAACCCTATAATGATCAGCAAATCACCACGTTGTGGAAACTGGTCGTACCATTGAGTGGGAAATTGTTGACGATACAAAGGATTGTTGACAACTAATGGTGATTTTACAGAGGTTGCAGAATTAATCAAAATACAATAGTTAAAAGAGAAGTATAGGAAAAAAAAAATGTTAATCATAATTACCTAGGTGGATGCAGCATCTGTCCCCCGACACCTCTAAGGCCACGTACACAGGACCGAGAAACTCGACGGGCGAAACACATCTTTTTCTCCGTCAAGTTCCTTGTTCGGCTGTCAAAAAACTCGTCGAGCCAAATTTTCCCATTGCCCGTCGAGGAAATAGAGAACATGCTCTCTTTTTGGCTCGACGAGTTCCTCAACAGTTTTCTCGGCGAAAAGTGTACACACGACTGGTTTTCTCGGCAGAATACGTCTCCCATCGAGTTTCTTGCTGAATTATGCCGAGGAAACCGGTCGTGTGTACGCGGCCTCAGACTGAGAACTGAGCGATCAAACAACATCAATTGCTCAGTTCTCAGAGCTCCCTGAGCAGAGAGCTGCAGACTGTCATTCACTGGCTCTTTGCTCTGCTGTGATGGAGTTAAATAAAATTATTATTTTGTGTTTATGTTACTTTTCTCTTAAACTTCTCAAATGTTGCTTTTCCTTCTTATATTGTTTTATTTCTTTTATTTCTTGATCTATATATAGATATAGATATATATACATATGTATGTGTGGGTATATAATGCAATAGTATTTTCCTTAAAAGAAGTTATGACAGAGTTAGAGACTATGGGGTAGATTCACATAGAATTAGATTAGCGTAGAGTATCAGAAATACTCTACGCCGCCGTTTTTTACCTGGCTCTACGTGGAATCCCGGTAGATTATGTCCTGTAAACTACGGCGGCGTAGTGTATTTCTCCCGGCGCAATCCATCTACGCGAGTAGGGGGCGTGAAATGAAGGATTTAAATTAGGCGCGTTCCCGCCGCGATCGAACTGCGCATGCTCCGTTCCGAAATTTCCCGCCGTGCATTGCGCAAAATCACGTCGTTACGTCATTTTTTTTTTTGAGTAGCGTCGTTTACGGACATTACTATTCCCGAACGAGTTAGGTAAAAAAATAAAAAAAAATTTTATTCGACGCGGTAACGACGGCCATACTTAACATGGGCTACGCACCGTTAGACCAGCAAATAGCTGGTCTAACAGTACGTAGCAAAAAAATGACGTAAGCGATTGCGAAGGCCGCTCGTATCTTCGTGGATCGCCGTAAAAACTCATTTGCATATCCCGACGCAGAAAACGACACAGACTCCTCCCAGCGGCCGCAAAAAGATTGCATCGTAGATCCGAAGGCTTACGAAGCCCGAAGCCGCCGTATCATGGTTTGAGGATTCAAACTAGTAATACGGCGCGCGAAATTTGAAATTACTCCTGTCTAACACCAGTTAGACAGGCGTAATCGCTCTGTGAATCTGGGCCTATAGGTCTCAGCCTGAAGAAAAGCTGAAGACGGATGGTTTAACTATTGAGTGAAGACAGATGTTACTCACTCCTCGTGACCCCCTCCATCGAATGAAGCAAAGATGGCCCCCAAGACTGTAAAACGTGTGCAGCATGCCAAGAATAGACGTCACAAGAAGGAAAGCCATATATGGACTGACTAATCAAAGGTGCTCATGTGAATGATGTCATTCTGTCTATAAAGCTGTGATAATAAAAGGGTTCGGCCTCTATTGACGATTGGACACAGAAAGAAACAGATTGTCCCTCTCTTTCTGCAGGCTTTCATAATTTGGGTCAGAGGCAGAATGGGTTATGCCCTGAGGTTGTGTCAGGGGTTATCAATCTTTATCACTGCCACCCCCCCTCGCTCACTGGAGTGCTGGGGTGCTGGTGCCATCCGCCCCTCATTTGCTCCCAATGAAGAAGTCTGCCCCTTTCAGGCTTGTACGAGCATCGATAGCTTATTCCAATGTTCGGTGGCTTTCGGCCGTGCTGCGCATGTGCAGTAAAGGGCGGGCATTATTCGACTGGGGCCTTTCTCTTCAGAACACTGGCTCAGCCTCTCAGTGCCAGTCCAGGCATGTATGCTGATATATATGGTCGCAATCTTTATCCAGCCTGGAAAGGCTCTGTGACGTCAGGCTTCAGCCCGCTGTCTGTGAAAACAGGACACAGAAGTGTAGGAAGGAACTGCACGCCTGTGAGCCACAGGAGAAGTACAACCAAACAAGCTTTGGCTGTACTTCTCCTTTAAAGGATACAAAGTGCTGTAACTTGTTTTTCTTTTTCCTTGACATGTGTCCCAGTGTCTGCTGAGTCTGTTGAGTCATCAGCAAAGGAAACACACCAGTTTGGTACCTTTTAATAAATAGAGGGGTTGATTTACTAAAGAAAATAGACTGTGCACTTTGCAAAGGGCAGTTGAACTCTGCAATTGCAGTTGCTTCTAAGCTTAATAAATGAGGTAAACATAGGTGTGTGCAGGGGGCGTGCTGATGTACCTGGGCACACCGTAATCACCCTATGCGGTGCAGATTCCCCCTGCTGATATTTCACCAAATCCCCCCAACTGGCTCCTAAAAAAATTGTAAAGAATAATAAAAAAAAAAGTTTTTTATAAAAAATACAAAACCACTGACACCATCCACTGCCCTACTGACAAGTTCACTGCTCTACTGACACCATCCATGTTTTAAAACATTTGGGGTTCACACCCTAATGCAATAGGCTGTGCACACCTAAAGAATACACAATCAAGTGCAAGGAACATTTAAAAAAAAACATTTTTGCTAGCACATGATTAGATGATGGAAGTCAGCATAACTGCTGCTTATTTACCAAGCTAAAAGTGGAATTATCATGGAATTTTGAGTATCCAGCTTTCCAAGGAAGCAGTGGTCAGACTCAATGATGTCACTGGTGCCCTCAGAAAGAGCCAGGAAGCCAGGCTCCACAGTGAGAATATTTTTTACAGCTTCCTAGGGCTCCAATAGATAGATTTGGCTTCACTTACAATGAATCAGTTTAGGGGATATCTTTTTAACCACTTAAGACCCGGACCATTATGCAGCTAAAGGCCCCTTTTTGCGATTCGGCACTGCATCACTTTAACTGACGATTGCGCGGTTGTGCGACATGGCTCCCAAACAAAATTGGCGTCCTTTTTTTCCCACAAATAGAGCTTTCTTTTGGTGGTATTTGATCACCTCTGCGGTTTTTATTTTTTGCACTATAAACAAAAATAGAGCGACATTTTTGAAAAAAATGCAATATTTTTTACTTTTTGCTATAATAAATATCCCCCAAAAATATATAAAAAAAACTATTTTTTTTCCTCAGTTTAGTCCGATACATATTCTTGTATGTATTTTTGGTAAAAAAAAATGCAAAGCGTTTAACGATTGGTTTGCGCAAAACTTAAGGGATAGTTTTATGACATGTCATGTGACAGTTTTCAAACCACAATACAGACTAAGGATATTTTCTTTAGAATTATGAATAACTCTAACTCAAGACATTATAAAAGAATAAAAATGAGTAAAAATAAATAAAAATGTTATATTTGCTTGTCACGCAGTAGTAAAAAACTCAAAGAATTTTCACAGAACATGTTGATAAATACAAAAAAAGTATTCTATTTAGGCATCGGGAGCATTTGCGCGAGTACAAGTACTCCCGCAAATACTCGGTATCGGTCCCGATACCAATACTAGTATCGGTATCTGGACAACCCTAGAGTTAACCACTAGGGGGTGCTGTACGGGTTATGTGTGACCTCATATGTGTTTCTAACTGTAGGGGTGCGGGGCTGGACTTGTGACATCATTGAACGTCTTTCCCTATATCAGGGAACAGACGATCAGTGACACTGTGAAGAATGGGGAAGGTGTGTTTACACTCACCTCTCCCTGTTCTTCAGCTCCTGTGACCGATCGTGGGACACCAGCAGCGATCGGTTCCGCGAGTCACGCGCCCGTGGTCACGGAGCTTCGGACCCCGAACACGCACCCGCGGTGCGCGCACGACTCACGGCTGGGCACTTAAAGGGGACGTACCTGTAGGTGCTTGTGCCCAGCCCTGCCATTCTGCAGACGTATATGTGCAGGAGGCGGTCCTTAAGTGGTTAAGATATATTGGATATTTTTTAGGGTCTCTTAACCACCATCACTAAAAATGAAAGAAATTTGCACCATGTATGGCCTGCCTAACCCTCTTTTTTCTTGTTGTGTTGTGTTGTATTGTAACTGTACTGTCTCTCTTTATATTGTACTGTTTGTTCTATATAATTCATGTAAAATAATAATAATAATAATATAAAGTATCTAAATTAGTATGATTGCTTCCGGTGCTGGTTAGGCATTAAATTGGTAGTAAAGGTGTTTTTTTTTTTATTATTTATGCTTACAGAAATCCTATAATAAGACTTACCTAGAGGTACAGTAAATATCTCCTAAACATGCATCATTTTAGGAGATATTTACTTTAACATGGCTGTGATGTCACCGCCACATGTGCACTGCACTCTCAAAGGACAGTGTGCCCTCTATATAGAGAGCCGTGCCGGGGCTACGTCATTGCGGCTTGGCCAATCAAACGGCTGCAGCCCGCAAAACAGGAAGGAGGACCTGGTGAAGATGTAAGCCTTGTCAAGGCCCCCGGAGGTCTTCGTTTTCAAGTAAGTCTTTCATAATGTGCTAGTATGCAATGCATGCTAGCATTATGACATTCATTTGCAGGGAAATTATTTTCATTTAGCGATCATAGCAATTAGCCCTTAGTATCCCTCCAATTTTATCAGTCCAGTACACACTTTGTTCGTCAGTATCAAGCCCTGATTAACCTCCTTAGCGGAAATCCTGAGTAAGGCTCGGGCTGAATTTTCAGTACCAAAAGCGGTAACCCTGAGCCACACTCGGGATCGCATCGCAGGATCCATGTACAGCTCTTATTTACCTTGTCCCCTGGATCCTGCGATGTCTCCCCGCTGTGTCTCCTCTCGATTCACAGTGCCAAACTCCCTTCCCTGCGAGCGTTGCAACGCACGGGGATGGAGCTCAGCGGCAAATTTTAAAAGTGAAAAAAACAGTATACATACAGTACACTATAATCTTACAGATTATATTACTGTATCAAATAGTTTCACACCCCCTTTGTCCCTAGTGGTCTGCCCAGTGCCCTGCATGCAGTTTTATATTATATATACTGTTCTTTCTGTCTGAAACTTGGAGATTGTCCATAGCAACCAAAAAGCGTCCCTTTCCGTCAAAAGTGCTTTTAGAGCAGCTAGAAAACAGCGATAATAAATTAGAATCACTTGCAGAATTGAGCGATAGCGATTTGTGGGCAAATTCATAATCAAACACTGAAAGTAATGACAGCGACAATTCAGCAACTGAGCAAATTTCAGTGTTTTTGACTTGATTACATTATTGAATAATTTTTTTTATTATTATATTATTATTTGTTATAATTATTTATAGTTATTTATTATATTATAATTTATGATTTTGTGTTTCAAACTTTATCATACCCGGATGTCTACTAGACTCTTGTTTGGACAGATTTAAGTGAGTTATTCCTAAGAATTGCAGGCCTACAATATAAAACGCTAAATTTCCATGCAAAACAATTGTACCGCTTTCAGTAGCAAAAACCTGACCATAATCATACCGCCAGGGAGGTTAAAGACACTAAAAAGTTGCCTTCTTGCATTCTATGCATGTACCTATGGATTTACCAGGTGTTGAGACTACAAGATCCAGCCATCTACTATCAAAGCCTATAATACAACTTAGCCGGAGGTACAGTAAATATCTCCTAAGAGCCGGTTCACACAGGGGCGACCTGTCAGGTGACTCAGCCGTCTAACAAGTCGCGGTCCGCTCTATTCAATGGAACCATTCTAATAGGGGCAACGCAAGTCGCTCTGACTTAGAGCCCAGGTTCACACTGGGTACGATTTAGTTCAATTTGAGATGCGATTTCACATGTGAAATCGCATCACAAATCGGCGGCAATTGCCGGCAATGACACCGTCCTAATCGGTGCGACGCCGCATCTGCGGCGCTGCACCGATTTCAAAAAGTAGTTCCTGTACTACTTTTTGCGATTTCAGGACGCGATTTACATTGACATCTGTGCAGAACTCTGCACAAATGTCTCCTAAATCGCGCTGAAATCGGAACTGCCAGAGGGAGTGAAATCGTGCAAAATCAGCTGAAATCGCGCGATTTCACTCCCGCAGCCCAGTGTGAACCAGGGCAGAAAAAGGTTCCTGTACGACTTTGGGGGCGACTTGCATTGACTTTAATACAGAAGTAATTTTGCAAGTTGCCTCTCAAGTCATCTTGAGATCGCCTTGCCGAGTCCCGCCCCTGTATGTGAACCGTATCTAAACATGCACCATTTAAGAGATATTTACTTTACCAGCGGCTGTGATGTCACCGACACATGTACACTGCACTCTCATAGGACAATGTGCCCTCCATAAAGAGAGCTGTGCTGTGGCCATTGCTACGTCATCACGGTTTGGCCAGTCAAACGACTGCAGCCTGTGAACCCAGAAGGAAGACCTGGTGAAGACAGAAGCCCCGTCAAAGCCCCTGGAGGGCTTTATTTTCAGGTAAGTCTTTCATAATATGCTAGTATGCAATGCATACTAGCATTATGACATTAATTTGCAGGGAGAAGATTTTTGTGTTTTTTTGCGGTTTACTAGCATCTACCAATTATCCCTGAAGCCTCGTGCACACAGGCAATAATCTCGTCAGGAAAAAAACATTGTTTTCCCTGACGAGATTCTTGGCAAGAATCTCTTGCCGCCCGAGTTTACACACTGACCTTTCAAAAGAACCGCAAGCTTTGGGAAAGGCAAGAAAGCTGTGACGTCATCGCGTCCGATGAGCATGCACTCGTCACATTCGATGCCGTCGCCGCCATCTTGCTTCACCCTACCTATGCTGTGGAAGCTACCGCGCATGCGGTAAAAAAGAGAGCAGGTTCTCTTTTTTTCTCGTTGAGATTCTGGCCAGATTTCCAGACGAGAAACCTGAGAGCCTCGTTCACACAAACGGTTTTCTCGGCAAGTAGCAGTTTTCTTGCTTTCGTGTCTACGAGGCTTCAGTATCCCTCCAATTTTATCAGTCCAGTACACACTTTGTTCATCAGCATCAAGCCATGATAAAAAAGAGCCATTTGAACCCCCCGAAACACATTGAATTTCTATTACATAACAGTCTCATTAATACTGAATCTGGATGTAACACATTCTGCATTTGGCGCTTTACTCCGTGCACACCCAGCCCATGGTGGAGTTCAATGATAGGACCACTTTAAGCAGCAATCAGAAATAAGCTGTCCATCAGTACATCTGCCCTTTTGCCTTCAAGAAGTTGCCACTCATGAAGAAGGATTCCATAGGACAGGCTAAAGATGAAGTGTAAGGCCTCGTACACACAACCGAGAAACTCGTTGGAAAAAGACACATCGTTTTCCTCGACGAGTTCCTTGTCAGGCTTGTCGAGAAACTTGACAAGCTGTCTTTGCGTACACACTGTCAAGACAAAATCTCCTCGTTCTCAAACGCGGTGACGTACAACACATACAATGGCAGGGGAAGTTCAATTCCACTGGCACAACCCTTGGGACTGCTTTTGCTAATCTCATGTTTCTGCGTGTTAAGTAAAAGTTTGGTAAGAGACATTTTCACTTTTCAGTTTGTTACAGCGTGACAAATGGGCTATCTCCATTACAAATACTACTTTTACTGAAGGTGCGCGGGTTTCTAAGCATGCACACCAACGTGTTTCTCGTCGAAAAACAGCCCGACGAGGAACACGACGAGGAAATTGAGACTCCCGTTGAGAAAAAAGAGAACTTGCTCTCTTTTTTCCTTGTCGAGTTCCTCGTCAGTTTTCCTGATGAAAAGCATACATACGATCGTTTTTCTTGGCAAAAAAAGCTCTCCTATCAAATTTCTTGATGGATTTTGTCGAGGAAACCGGTCGTGTGTACGCGGCCTGAGAGGATCTTTTTGCAGCATGAAAAATGTCTTGGAAGTTTTTTGCAAACTCGTCACCTGTAATTGTACCTCTATCAAGAGCCCTATTGTGCAGCTGAACGATGCCTCGTGTTTTCTCTGCCTCCCCAGGCGTAATCACCAACTACACCTCATCCCAACCCTGACAAGTGCCTATTGACATATTGTGATGGTGATAATGGGAGGTGGGAGAGAAGAAATGGTAGCGTGGGTTGAGGGGTTGGAGAGATGTCAGAGTATGACAGTGCCGGAGTCCCCTCGGTGTCACCTCCTTGTGTGACAGGGCCCTCTCCTGTGTTTGTAGTAGTTGTCACTTTTGCATGGCATTTTCCGAAACACGAGGTGATGCTCCTTTGTGATGCTAATCCTTCGTAATGACAGCTTTACTAGACTTGCAGGAGGCTAACCCCGCTAGAGGTAACAGTGGATGACAGTCACCGTACGAAAGAGGCTTTATTTTAGAAGCCAAAAACTGAAACAAGATTAACCCTTGCACTCCTGTGTAGTTTTGATTCTCTATAATTTAGCGCTCTTATAAAGGAAACCTTACTTGAGAGAAACATTGGGCTACCATTGCTCACCATGATCAGAAAGTCAGAGGAAAGTCACAACTCCTTATTTGCATACATAGGGATTGATTTATTGAGACTTGAGCATGCAAAATCTGATGCAGCTGCCCATGGTAGCCAATCAGCTCCTAACTTCAGCTTTCTCAATTAAAGGGGCTGTAAAGGTAAAAGTTTTTCACCTTAATGCATTCTAAAGTAAAGCAGATACTTCCCTGCAATGTATACAGTTTAGGTTTAAAGTAGGGCTGTTACTGATTAAAATTTTTGTGTTTGTTTAATCGATTTTTTTTCATTGATTAATCGACCATTTTCGATTAATTATAATGCACATACAGATCCAACTACTTTTAGCTGATCTCCTTGCAGGCTGATTCCCAGTGCAGCTCCAACCACTGGAAAAATGGATAGCAGGATACAAAAAACACAAAGGCAGCGCCCGATGGGAATAACATTAAAAACTTTTATAGTCCTCAAGTAGGTAACAAAATAAATATTGCACTGGAGATAAAATCGATGTAGCTACATAAACTGTAAAAATGGTGCGAGTAATACCAAACGGTACCAAAAGCAGTCATAAAAACATGTAGCTAAGTATGATACTGGTATAAAACTGTGTACAACGATACCACTGCTGAATCCAGAAGAGGAGGGGTTAACATCAGTCCGTCGGCATATAGATGTCCCATGAAGGGAACTATCACAACTCCCAGTGGATGGTTGTAGATTCCCAGGTTGATAGAGGGAAGTGATAGAGGGAAGTGTAACAGCCCTTGTGTGTGGCAGATAGTAAGGTCCCGCCGGCATGCAGATATGAAGGCACAGCAAAGGAGCCCTTCAGATGGACATGGCAAGCCCCGCTGGTGTCTGTGACATGACCGAATCTCTGACGGAACTCCCTGAAGGTCCGGAAGCTGGCGGAGAGGTGAGTACCAATCAAACGAATTTTGATCGATCAAAAAAATGAAAGATTCGTTAATTTCCACAGCCCTAGTTTAAAGGCAATGTATTTTTTCTATACCAAATCGGTAGGCTTTGTAAATAAAGTGTCTGAACCCAATGATGTGAACCGCACATGAAAACAGCACAGAAGAACACCAATCCTAAGGTGCCACAACTTTCATTACCATCCAGTGGAAAATCTTATTATAGGTAGTTGCTGCTATGGACACCAGTTAGAGACTGATGGACTACATACACCAAAATTTAAGCTTCTACTCTGAACTACATTCCCGTGATCTTTGCATGGACTATTCCCCCCGTCATTAAAGCTTACACATGACCATTTTTCACGACAAGAAAATTGCTCTGGAGCCTACACACGACCATTTTCGTTTTTCACAACCAATTTTTTCATTATGAAAAACGGTCGTGTGTACGCGGCATAACATTCTGTATGCTTAATTTTTTTGTATTAAAATGTTTTTTCTATTATAATGTACATCTACAGTGCCTTGAAAAATACATTTTCCACTTTTACATGTTCCAACCAAAAACGTAAATGTATTTTATTGGGATTTTATGGGATAGATAGACCAACACAAAGTGGCACATAATTGTGAAGTGTAAGTGATAAATGGTTGTCAATTTATTTTTAGAAATAAATATGTGAAAAGTGTGGCGTGCATTTGAATTCAGACTCCCCGAGTCAATACTTTGTAGAACCACCTGTAGCGCCCCCTTGCCTTTAGCACGGGTATTGCGCTAGAGAAAAAAAGAAGTTAGTTGGATTGGGAGAGTTACTTTGCTCCCGGTCACGATTTGTTAGGTTCGTGACCCGTATCGTTCCGGAAAGATCCGCTGGCTCGGACTGCATTCTGGGGATGTGAGTCCGTACCTAGCCGGCAGTGGGAGCCAGAGGGATTTCTGGCAGATGGATTCTTCCTCAGCAGCCAATGGGAGAGGGTTTTCTCTCGCTGGACATGCTGGGAGGGGATATATCTGAGAGTCAGGTCATGTGTCGGGGTTCTTTTTGCGTCGCCTGCGGGGGGGTCCCGGAGTCGGGGTGTGGCACCCACCTTTAGGGTGTGCGCGCCCAGGGGGCCCCACCGGCGTGGTCCACCTGGCCAAGTGTCCGGGACCTACAGAGTCTCAGTCAGAGACGAGTCTGGAGGGACCCCAGTGAGTGGCTGGGTTTTCCAATGCCGTCGAGAGAATCAGGCACCTGGGCCATACACAGGTGTGCGCCGATGTCGTTCGGTATGGGACACTGAGAAAACATTATGGGGAGGCTCTGCTTTATTCAGACATCTGCGAATTATTCAAGTTACACCGGCCTGTGGCAGAGGCCTAAAGCCAGGTCAACGAAGGAAAGCTGTTTCCCTCCCTCCCTGTGTCTGAATGGCGACGCAAGCAAATCTGTATGCTTGGCAGCTGAGTTATGCTGTGCTCTAATCCAGGCCCGACATATTGAGTTTCTTTTCTTCATGAACCTGTCTCACTTTCATTGAGTTGATGTTCGGCTATGTTGGCCTGGAATTAAAAATACAGAGAAAACCCTTTATTTGCCTGTCTGGACATTCCATGTGTTACTGAATACTTCTGGTGCACCCCTAGAGAGAAGAAGTGCAACTTAAATTGCCGATCCCATTATCAAATCAACGGCTCCTTCGGGGGTCAGCACTACACACCTTTCACTTCAATTACAGCTGCAAGTCTTTTTGGAGATGTCTCTACCAGCTTTGCACATCTAGAGTGAAATGTTTGCCCATTCTTCTTTTCAAAATAGCTCAAGCTCATGTCAGATTGGATGGAGAGCATCTGTTAACAAAAATTGTCAAGTCTTGCCACAGATTTTTAATAGGATTTAGGTCTGGACTTTGACTGGGCCATTTTAACACATGAATATGCTTTGATATAAGCCATTCCATTGTAGCTCTGGCTGTATGTTTAGGGTCGTTGTCCTGCTGTAAGGTGAACCTCCACACCAGTCTCAAGTCTTTTGCAGGCTCTGAAGCCTCGTACACACGCTCGGTTTCCTTGGCAAGAACCAGCAAGAAAACTGCTGGCAGAGCTTTCTTGCCGAGTATACCGAGCGTGTGCACGAGGCTTTCAGGTTTCTCGTCAAGAAAACTGCCTAAAATCTCGACGAGAAAAATAGAGAACCTGCTCTCTATTTTCTCGTTGCGATTCTCAGCAGTGTTTTCCTTCCAAGAAACCCGAGAGTGTGTGTACTTACCAGTCGCCTTGGAAACCTGTGCATGCTTAAAATGACTTTGACACATGTGCGGTAGCTTCCTAGGCATAGGTAGGGTGCAGCAAGATGGTGGCGCAATGATGTCACCGCGTTCTTGCCAGTTAAAAGAATGGAGTGTCTGTACACTCGGGTGGCAAGAGATTCTTGCCAAGAATCTCATCAGAAAATTGTATTTGGCTCCATCCATCTTCCCATCAACTCTCATCAGTGTGCGACTAATAGTTGTCCTGTGGACAGATTCTCCCACCTGAGCTGTGGATCTCTGCAGCTCCTCCAGAGTTACCATGGGCCTCTTGGCTGCTTCTCTGATTAATACTCTCCTTGCCCCGCCTGTTAGTTTAGGTGGACAGCCATGTTTTGGTAGGTTTGCAGTTGTGCCATACTCTTTCCATTTTCGGATGACAGATTGAACTTCTCCACAACTTTATCCCTGACCTGTCTGGTGTGTTCCTTGGCCTTCATAATGTTGTTTGTCCACTAAGGTTCTCTAACAAACCTCTGAGGGCTTCACAGAACAACTGTATTTCTACTGAGATTAAATTACACACAGGTGGGCTCTATTTACTAATTAGGTGACTTCTGAAGGCAATTGGTTCCACTAGATTTTAGTTAAGGGTATCAGAATAAAGGGGGCTGAATACAAACAAACGCCACAGTTTTCACATATTTATTTGTAAAAAAAAAATTGAAAAACATTTATCATTTTTCTTCCACTTCACAATTATGTGTCACTTTGTGTTAGTCTATCACATCTATGAAATCCCAATAAAATATATTTAAGTTTTTGGTTGTTGACAAAATGTGGAAAATTTAAAGGGGTATGAATACTTTTTCAAGGCACTGTATTTAGATATACCCTATATTTGATTGCAGATAGCTTATCGCGCTTTGTGTTTTTTTTTTTTTTTTTGGTGCACATGAAAACAGAACCGTCTTTCTTGGTGTGCTTCCAGATCAGCCGTTACAATCATATATAATACAAAAGTGCATCACTGCAATACTTAAAAATAGTGATATACTTTGGATCATATACATACAGTATACATACGGTATATCGTTTCCACACTTTTGATTAATTATTTTACCTCTGTTAATGAAACTGCCTGCTTTACAGCATGTCTTTTCTCTTCCCAATGTTTGGGGTCTCCTGGGAAGGCTAATAAAGGTGGGTTATTACAGTTAATCGCTTGTTCAGTTCATTGCAAGAGAAAGAATCAATAGGCCATAGTGAGGTCAAAAGGGGTTGGATTGATTAGTGAACTCAAATCCTATTTTCTTTCCTATTTGTTAACATCTTTATTTTCTCTTTCGTGTCCATTTAGAATCATCTCCCGTCACATCTCCAGTCTGTCTTCTCCACAATTACCCTTTGCATAATCGTTGCCATGAATTGGGTCTATCCCAGACTTCTCTCTCTGCTACTTCAAGCTACTTTTAACTTCATTTTAGCCAGGAATATATTTCTCTGTTTGCCTCATGTATATAAATGTCTTCTGGGCATTTATTACTATTTCATTTATGTTGCCTTCACCCTCCTCCTTATCTTTCTATTTGTGCTCCTCACTTTCTATCTGTGAACTACCTATTATAAGATCACTTATCTAATTAACTAGGTGTAGCGCCTGGTTACTTCTAAGAACTTGTGCTAGTTTAAATTTTAGAGGGGGTCAGAGAGTTAGTTCGCTCTGACCAGGCTTATTTGTTCAAATTTGGGTCTCTGACTCAGCTTGGCTGTACTGTGGTCTCATTCTGTTGCTTCTGGGGTGCTGATGCCACCCCAGGACGATAGGTGGCAGCAGTGGAGTCGAGGTTTGGGTGCTTTTCCCCAGCAGCCTATCAGGAGTAGTGTTGAGCCATATTCACGAATATATAGAAGAATATTCGTGAAATATTCTTTAATATCGAATATTCGTGATATTTTATCAAAAAAAAAAAAAAAATTCTAATGCGAATGCGAAATTGATTGCGAAATTCTCGTCCGCGCATGCGCATGCGCGGGAACAACATGCGAAAACGGAGATCATTTCCTGGATCTTTGCCAGTCTATTTTCGGATCGCTATTTTGTGCTGCCCTGCGAAGCGAAGATGGTGGGGAGTAACTTTTCATCCAGTGAGGAAAAACTGCTGATTAGTGTAAGTAATTTCACCACTGTTATTTCATTATCTTTAACTGCATTTTAGACTAGTTTAAAAGTTAGGATATAAGATCAGATATTAGTATTTCCCAAACAGTGTGTCTCCAGCTGTTGCAAAACTACAACTCCCAGCATGCCTGGACAGCTGCAGACACCCTGGTTGGTAAATGTGTATTTAGGCACTTTCCTTGCTATTTAGCATAATTAACATGTTGTGGACATAGGACGTATGCGAACGTCCTAACTTCAGGGTCCTTAAGGCCCAAGACGTTCTAATACATATTGCCCTCTAGATGTTGCAGAACTACAACTTCCAGCATGCCTGGGCATGCTGGGACTTCTAGTTTTGCAAGTTCTGCAGGCCCACATTTTTCAGACCACTATACACGGGTCTCTAAACTGTGGCACTCTAGATGCAGCAAAAGTAAAATTCTTAGCATGCACTGACAGACCATGCCTGATGGGAGTAGTAGTTTTGCAACAGCTGGAGGCGCACTGGTCTTGAAACCCTGAGTTAGGTAACAAACTCGCAGTATTTTGCAACCATTGTGCCTCCAGCTGTTGCAAAACTACAACTCCCTGCATGCAACTGGCTGCAATAACCCCCCCCCCTCCCCCAATGTGAATGTACAGGGTACATTCACATGGGCTGGGGCTTACAGTGTGCTTCTAGCTGAAGCAAATTTGGCGCTGCAGCTCAAACCCTCAGCGGGAAACTACTGTGAACCCCACGGCCCTCTGACTGTACCCTAAAAACACTACACCACACTACATAAAAATTAAAAAACACAACATATACACATACCCCTACATAGCCCCCCTCCCCTCCACACTAAAAAAGAAAACCGTCTGGTACGGCACTGTTTACTAAACGGAGCCTACAGCTGTTGCAAAACAACTCCCCAGTATTACCGGACAGCCATTGACTGTCCGGGCATGCTGGGAGTTAAAGTATAATTGTGGTTCAGCTGGTGACGGTGAGCTACATGGTGTATCAGAGCATGCTGGTAGTTGTAGTTTTTAAATAACATCAACTCCATTATTTATTCAAAATTAATTCATCAAAAAGTCAAAAGAAACAAACATATTATTGTTCATATATAAAGATAGGGATGAAAAAAAATTATCTATTGTACAGGCCCAGTATAAGGGTCAAAAAATAATTATAGCGGTCAGATGAATAGCAACTAATTTCTCCCCTATACGTGTATCCTGTGATGTTACTCATATATACATAATTATGTAAATGATAATGGCTGCTATATTTATGCAAAAAAGGTGGCGACCAAAATGGCAAGATATAAAATCTGTCATGTTACCCCTGTCAGTGATTAATAAGGCGAGAATGCTTCCAATTGTTGAATACCAAACATTTATGTCATATATCCATAAGGGTTTAAACAAAAGTATTATAATATACTTTTTTTTATCTTGCAGACGTTCCTGCAACAGGGATATGACGAAACCCGGAGCCAGCAGGACAAAAAAAAAATATTCCGCTCCCTATTGCGGGAGTTACGTCAAGTTCATGGCCGCACACATGACCACATGGCCACCCTAAAAAAGTGGTCAGACCTAAATAGGCGCCACATGGCCCGGGTCAGACAGATCCGAGATGAATTTCATCCAGGTAAGTTATTGGTGACAGTTATGTAAGGTCATATGTAATTAACCTTAGGGCAGATGTTGTTAACTAGTGTTGCTCACGAATATTCGCATTGCGAATATTCGCTACGAATATTGCATATTCGAGTATTCGCGAATAACGCGAATATCGCGGCGAATATTCGCTATTTCGAATATTCGAATGTTTTAAATTTTTTTTTAGAACAGATCACATCCTAGAGATCCCCATCGACGTCTAAAAGCATTGCTGGTATGATTAGAGACCTTGGGCCGAGTAGCTGCAGCGCTCATTTTATATTGCCGAAAAATCGCAATGCGATTATTCGGTAATAGCGATATCGCGCGATTATTTTATATTGTAATATATCACGAATATTCTGAGCCAATCAGAGTGCTCCATTCCGCATTTCTCGAAATTTCGCAATTATTTTATATTGTAATATATCACGAATATTCTGAGCCAATCAGAGTGCTCCTTCCGCATTTGCCGAATATTCGCAATTTTTGTGTATTGTAATATATCACGAATATTCTGAGCCAATCAGAGTGCTCCTTCCGCATTTCTCGAATATTCGCAATTATTGTGTATTGTAATATATCGCGAATATTCTGAGCCAATCAGAGTGCTCCTTCCGCATTTCTCGAATATTCGCAATTATTGTGTATTGTAATATATCGCGAATATTCTGAGCCAATCAGAGTGCTCCTTCCGCATTTCTCGAATATTCGCAATTATTGTGTATTGTAATATATCGCGAATATTCTGAGCCAATCAGAGTGCTCCTTCCGCATTTCTCGAATATTCGCAATTATTGTGTATTGTAATATATCGCGAATATTCTGAGCCAATCAGAGTGCTCCTTCCGCATTTCTCGAATATTCGCAATTATTGTGTATTGTAATATATCACGAATATTCTGAGCCAATCAGAGTGCTCCTTCCGCATTTCTCGAATATTCGCAATTATTTTGTATTGTAATATATCACGAATATTCTGAGCCAATCAGAGTGCTCCATTCCGCATTTCTCGAATATTCGCAATTATTTTATATTGTAATATATCACGAATATTCTGAGCCAATCAGAGTGCTCCATTCCGCATTTCTTGAATATTCGCATTCGCAATTCGCAATTCGCAAAAATTCGCGAAAATTCGCAATCATTTAATTTCCAAAAAATATCACGAATATTCGTATTTAGCGAATATATGTCGAATATTCGACTATATATTCGAGATATATCGCGAATTCGAATATGGCATATTCTGCTCAACACTATTGTTAACCCAGACGCAATGTTGTGGTAACATATATCACCACCCAAGGTATTCATAGTACTGTTGAAAAGAGACATTATTCCATCAAGTTAAACCATGGAATTAAAGTGGTGGTGTGGTGGGTTAAAGGGGAAGGGGTGGTATTTTATAACTCAATTACCACTAAATTCCTGTGCTAGGCGTGGGGTTATCATAGTAATCACGTGTACTCCATCAGGCCCTTTTTTTAACATGAGATCATCAGAATAATACAAAGGAAACACAAACAGCTCATTTTACCATGGTGGCAGCCCAGCTCACACTCAGTCCACTGTAGTGCCAGCAAGACCCTTTAGTATAACATTATCCCATTGGTTAACTGTCTATATAAATAAATTTGTATTCATATACAATACAGCAGAGTACACAGAATTTGCATACGTTATTAGAAATCATTTTTACATATATGAACATTGTGTTATTATAGGAGCTCCTCTACCATCTGTGCGCCCCAAGCGCACAAGGCGACAGGCCGCAGAGGAGGAGGATGAAGAGGAGGAGCAGGAGGAGGATGCACAGGAGGAGCAGGAGGAGGATGCACAGGAGGAGCAGGAGGAGGATGCACAGGAGGAGAGGGATGAGGAGCAGCCAGGGCCCTCCCAGTGTTTACCACCCCAGCTCCTGTTGAGGAGCAAGAGGAGGAGCTGCAACCCCCCCCCCCCCCCAAACTCCCGGTGAATCGGGTGATGGAGAGGAGGAGCAGGAGGATGAGACGGATCCTGTGAGCCCCAGGCAGGAGGGTAAATATGTGCACAAAGATTAATAACATTTCAACAATAAGATGTAGATATAAAAATGGACAGCATTTAATCCTATTTTTTTTTCTTATATCCTAACAGTTTTCAAAAAGATGGAGGAAAATTACAGTCTCATCCAGAGGACCAATGAGAAAATCCTCTCAAATCACCGGAAAATGTGAATATTAGAACTCCAAAACCAACAGCTGGAGCAACAGCAGAGGAAGAATTTGGACGCGATGGCTGAGCTTCACAAGCTCATGCAAAAATACATGTAAACTGGTAAGAGAATTCTGTCAGTGTCCTATATCAAGATGTGTACTTTGGGTTTGATTCTCTTTTTTTCATGGACGGGTTACAAAACATCCTGTCCATTTCCAAAAAAATTTAAAAAATATTTCAAGCCTATACTGATGTTTGATCTATATTTTTTTATTATTTGTGTAAATACTTTATTTGTCACATAAACATTTTTTTACGGGGTGCCTCCGTGATACTCAGTTGACAGAGCATGCTGGGCTTTCTATTAAAGGGGTTGAAGAGGGAAAAAAATGTTTCCCTAAATATCTTCCTTTACCTAAGGCCTCGTACACACGATAGGATAGCCAGAGGACAATGGTCTGATGGACCGTTTTCATCGGTCAAAACCGATCATGTGTAGGCGCCATCGGTTTTTTAACCTTCGGTTAAAAAAAAGCCAACTTGCTTTAAAATTTAACCTATGGACGCCTAAGGCCGCGTACACACGGAGGGACATGTCCGCTGAAACGGTCTGACGGACCGTTTTCAGCGGACATGTCTACTCCGGATTTTGGTCCGATGGCATGTACACACCATCGGATCAAAATCCCCGCCGGCAGACAGCGCGGTGACGTGGTGGTGACGTTGACGCCGCCACGTCATCGCACCAGGAAGTAAAAAACTTCCACGCATACGTCGCATCCTTCCGAAGCTTGTGCGGGCAGATATGTCCGCTGGTTAGTGTACTAACCAGCGGACATATCCGACGGACATGTCTCCGGTGGACAAATTTTAAAGCATGTTTTAAAATTTGTCTGTCGGTCAGACATGTCCGCTAGCCCATACACACAATCGGATTTGTCTGCTGAACTGGTCCGTCGGACCAGTTTGAGAGGACAAATTCGATCATGTGTACGCGGCCTTACCGATTAGTAGGCACGACCTTCGGTTAAAAATCCGCGCATGCTCAGAATCAAGTCGACGCATGCTTGGAAGCATTGAACTTCATGTTTTCAGCACGTCGTTGTGTTTTACGTCACCGCGTTCTGACACGATCGGTTAATTAACCGATGGTGTGTAGGCGCGACGGACCATCAGTCAGCTTCATCGGTTAACCGATGAGAACGGTCCGATGGACTGTTTGCGTGTATGAGGCTTTAGTGCAGTCCTCCTTCACTTACCTTATCCTTCCATTTTGCTTGTAAATGTCCTTATTTCTTCTGAGAAATCCTCACTTCCTTTTCTTCTGTCTGTAACTACACACAGTAATGCAAGGCTTTCTCCCTGGTGTGGAGAAAGCCTCTTGAGGGGGGAGGGGGCGAGCAGGAATGTCAGGACGCCCACTAACACACAGCTCCTTTCTTTATCTGCAAAGTAGAGAGTGTCCTGACTCTCCTGCTCGCCCCCTCCCCCCTCAAGAGGCTTTCTCCACACCAGGGAGAAAGCCTTGCATTATGGTGTGTAGTTACAGACAAAAGAACAGGAAGTAAGGATTTCTCAGAAGAAATAAGAACATTTAAAAGCAAAATGGAAGGATGAGGTAAGTGAAGGAGGACTGCACTAAGGTAAAGGAAGCTATTTAGGGGGAAAAATACCTTTACAACCCCTTTAAGTCAGTCCAGCAATGCCTGCCTCTACTGACTGATCACAAAAAGTTCTGGCTTCTACTAGAATCAAATAAGGAAAAAAAAGGACGTACATTTTGTTTGGGTACTGCATCACACAACCGCGCAATTGTCAGTTAAATCGACGCAGTGCCGTATCGCTAACATTTTCTGGTCATTTAGGGGGTAAATCTTCCGGGCTGAAGTGGTTAAAAAAAAAAAACAGACCACAGTGCACAGCTCTCATGTGCGTTTTTTCACCAAGTATGGAAATGACAAATGCAAAAAAATTGAAATCTTCCTGTAATTCACATGAAACATTCCTCGAAATATTAGGTGACTGATGCAAAACAAATGACATATTGTAGCAGAAGGGAGAAGGGTAGACTAGGTGGGGATGTTGTCTATTGTGTCAGAGAATTAGGTAAAGGCAGGATTTCTGCTGCCAGAATCTACGCCGGGTGGCACTCAGCTATCCTGACAGTTGGCTCTGATTTGGATTGCACACAATTGCTGTGTTGAATAACACATTTTCATTTCTTATGGGCTGCAAGAGCTCTGGGAATGGAGCCCATCTTGATATAAGGGCAGTAGAGGATGCAGCAAATCCATGTATTAGGAGGCAATAATAGGAGTAGTGTCAATAGCATTTAAGGGAGTTACCAGCAATACCAGGACACCCTGTAGTGTACAGGGCTGGGAGAGAGACGCTGTCATTCCTCTTGTCACAATCCATTCCCATATATTCCAATAGGCATTTCTGAATATCAAAAACAATGACTGGACTACAATTTCTACCAGCTTCCGCACTGCGCCAACAAGTGGTACGGCCATTTACTGGCGCTCTGATGTGAAGCCCTGATCAGGCAGAGAGCACAAATAAGACAGGCAGATGAACCATGACTATGGTATCCCAGATATAACCTTTACTGCTATGACACACTGTTTATACTCCCCCTTAAACCTTTTATAATAATGAGACCACCACTGTAACTTGGAGTAAAACTGGCCGTAGCAGCCTCCTTTATTTTAGATAACATCCAATAATAAATAACATATATAAACCATATAATTCCTGAGAAAAACAGTTCTTCTCATACTAGTGCTGGACTTTGCAGGCACCACTAACACTGACTTGTAAAACCTTTTAACATTATAACATTTTATTGGCACTGCGGTACCTCACCTCTGGTCATAGGCCTCAAGCCGACAAGCTGGCTCAGAGACGACCACTGACCGCAGTGCCCCCATTAACCAACATTCCAGCTACACCTTGGTAGACTGGAAACCACACCCCTTCAGAACCCATACCACCTCTGGGTAATGGCATCCATATTTGGGGTAATTTCTTCTCCTGCAAAGTCCAAACACCCGCCACTGCCACGACAGCATGCACCTCGTACCTGCATAAGGAGAAACAAAACACAAGGAAAGCACCCAAAACAACAATTCTCTCAACCATTATCACCACTATCAGCAAGCCCATAACAAAAAGGGAGGGTGAGTGGGAACTTTTCTCCCCAGACTGTGTTACCCAGGAAAGGAGGGGGGAGAATTTATAGCCTATCCTCCTCTGCACACTGCACCTCTCATGACCACTCCCCCCTGGCTTGTAAAGGTTTCTGTTAACCCTGTCATGCCGGTCTTACGCTGATGGCTTGTTGTTTTGCTCCGGGCCTCTCTTGACCACCATTAGAAAGACACTGATAGGGGGCAATAGCTATTGGTTGGGACAGCGTGTAACTTCCACTATACTAAATACACCAGCTGTGGTATATTCATACACATAGAAGGCAGACTGGAACATTTCACAAGGGATGTGGAAATATAATCACAAAGAAGGGGAACTCTGCAACTATGCTGCCCATAGCTGTGCAAGGGAACCATTCCAAAATGATGGCCACTACACGCAATCAGCTAGCACGTTGGTTCACGATAAATTGAAGGCCATTTATAGTGTTCCCAATGCTGTGATGGTGACTGATGAAGGACGGTCATGTTCATGGCAGCTAAAAAAAAAATTCTCAGTCTGGCAGAAGCGAGGTTCCCAGAAACACTGGCTGTATTGCTCAATGATGTGATGAACATGTACGGACCAAGCTGTAAATAGCAAATGTTAACATGAACAGTGAGGATTTATGTCCTGTTTTTTGTGTATTATATTATAAGCACCAAATATATATGTCCTGATTTCTGTATACAGGCATACCCCACTTTTAAGTACACAACGGGACCAGAGCATTTATGTAAAATGAAAATGTCCTTAAAGTAAAGCAATACCTTTTTTCACTTCTAGGCTGTAGTGGGGGTGCCAGAGGCTTTAGTGGGGGCGTTGGGGGAACACTCACATGTAAATAAGCTCATCTGATGCATCCCCCGGATATTGCGCTGCACACATAGGACAGTGCTATGGAGAGGCTGGATGGCATTCTGTGGCTGACAGGCTGGAACTGGGCAGGCTAAGTGCTCAGAACTTCAGTTCCGTCTAATGCGGGTGCACGGCATTCCACGGTATTCCTAATGGAAGCCTGGGGCACGCCAATGCAGGACTCTTACAGAAGTCTGGGGCTTCCATAGTGCATACCTCCCAACATTTAAAAATTCCACTGTGGGACATTCTTGTTGAGCGGGGGGGATGCCACGGATCGAAGTCGGATCAAAGTTGTTGAACGGAGGGGGGGGAGTTGTTGCCTCTCAGGCTGTCGGTTCTCCGGTTCTCCGCTCCGGTCAGCAAGAGAGGCCCGGAGCAAAAGAACAAGCCATAGGCGTAGGGCCGGGCATGACGGGGTTAACAGAAACCCTTACAAGCCAGGGGGGAGTGGTCATGAGAGGTGCAGTGTGTAGAGAAGGAGAGGCTATAAATTCTCCCCCCTCCTTTCCCGGGTAACACAGTCTGGGGAGAAAAGTTCCCACCCACCCTCCCTTTTTGTTATGGGCTTGCTGATAGTGGTGATAATGGTTGAGAGAATTGTTGTTTTGGGTGCTTTCCTTGTGTTTTGTTTCTCCTTATGCAGGTACGAGGTTCATGCTGTCGTGGCAGTGGCGGGTGTTTGGACTTTGCAGGAGAAGAAATTACCCCAAATATGGATGCCATTACCCAGAGGTGGTATGGGTTCTGAAGGGGTGTGGTTTCCAGTCTGCCAAGGTGTAGCTGGAATGTTGGTTAATGGGGGCACTGCGGTCAGTGGTCGTCTCTGAGCCAGCTTGTCGGCTTGAGGCCTATGACCAGAGGTGAGGTACCGCAGTGCCAATAAAATGTTATAATGTTAAAAGGTTTTACAAGTCAGTGTTAGTGGTGCCTGCAAAGTCCAGCACTAGTATGAGAAGAACTGTTTTTCTCAGGAATTATATGGTTTATATATGTTATTTATTATTGGATGTTATCTAAAATAAAGGAGGCTGCTACGGCCAGTTTTACTCCAAGTTACAGTGGTGGTCTCATTATTATTAAAGGTTTAAGGGGGAGTATAAACAGTGTGTCCTAGCAGTAAAGGTTATATCTGGGATACCATAGTCATGTCTCTTAGACCTTTCTCTTCTCCCTCCGTGCTTTCTGTGCGGAAAAATTGAAAAATTAACCCCTTCGCAGGACTGCTGGAAGATGCAGTTTGTGCGGAAAGTTCACGCAGAATCCTCCGTGCGGGTTGGGAGGTATGCATATGCATAGTGTTAGGCCTGCATGGCTGCGTTCTCTTAGCTCAGAGTGCACGCCGATGCACAGCCCTTATGGAAACCTGGCAAATCAAATTCCAGGCTTCCCTAGTGTTACGCTTGTGCTGGCTGCGCACCAGCCCAGGCTCTTGGAAACGTAGAAGGGTGCCCAGTAAAAGGTTCATCAAAATCCTCAGCACCAAGCGCATGATGCTCTTAATCCAGCCCTGGAAGGCTGGCATCCACACATTTTAAAAGATCGAGGGCTTCTTTTCAGTGGGAACGTGCACCATTAGCACTGAATGTATGTAATGGCAAGAGGTACTGGGGTATGCCGGAGGGTCTATTGATGTTGGCAGGAATCTTTTTTTGTGTGGGGGTCTATTGTTGCTGGGGGGCAATTGTTGTAGGAGCGGTCTATTGTTGCTGACTGCTAGAGAGTTAATTGTTAAACTAGATATACGCTGCGGTTAACTTAAAGAATATATACGGATTTTGAAGTTGGTATTTATTTAATAATTTATGTATAATATGCACTTTTGCTATGTGATGCTGTAAATGAATACACAAATTTTGTATGATGAGAAACAATAAAGAAAAGTTAAGATAAAAAAAAGATATACGCTGCGCTAGAAAATTTATATTAACTGTAATGCACACTCTATCAGTGCGAATACCAAAGTGCATACATCAATATTAATAACTATAAATAAATAAGAAGAGATAAAATATATATGAAGTGATCAGTAAATAAATATGAAAAGATTTTATATATATATATATATATATATATATATATATAGAGAGAGAGAGAGAGAGAGAGAGAGAGAGAGAGAGAGAGAGAGAGAGAGAGAGAGAGAGATCTATTTGTCCACATTTGGCCCAAAGTGTCAATATTTTGTGTGACCACCATTGTTTTCCAGCACTGCCTTAACCCTCTTGGGCATGGAGTTCACCAGAGCTTTACAGGTTCCCACTGGAGTCCTTTTCCACTCCTCTATGATGACATCACAGAGCTGGTGGATGTTAGAGACCTTGTGCCCCTCCACCTTCTGTTTGAGGATGTCCTACAGACGCTCAATAGGGTTTAGGTCTGGAGACATGCTTGGCCGGTTCATCACTTTTACCATCAGCTTCTTTAGCAAGACAGTTCTCATCTTAGAAGTGTGTTTGGTGTTGTTATGTTGGAATACTTCCCCGTGGCCCAGTCTCCAAAGGGAGGGGATCATGCTCTGTCACAGTACATGTTGGCATTCATGGTTCCCTCAATGAACTGTAGCTCCCCAGTGTCGGCAGCACTCATGCAGCCCCAGACCATGACACTCACACCACCATGCCTGACTGTAGGCAACACACACTTGTCTTTGTACTCCTCACCTGGTTGCCGCAACACACATTTGACACCATCTGAACCAAATAAATGTATCTTGGTCTCATTAGATCACAGGACATGGTTCCAGTAATCCATGTCCTTTGTCTGCTAGTCTTCAGGAGAGGGGTGTACTCACTTTTGTGAGATGCTGTATTTGTATGCCAATTTAAAACAGTTTATTGATATTATTTATGTATTTTTACTCTGTATTCCAAAGGCTGTTTTCTTATTTTGAACAGGTGACCAGCACCAAAGGACTAGAAGCTCCTACTGCTCATGTTTCCCTGCAGACAGGCAGGGAAAGAGCAGGGTCATGTGACAGCTGTATATCGATTAGATGTTTAGATTTAATTTTTTTATTAATTACAGTGGAACCTCGGTTTAGGAGTAACTTGGTATTAGAGCGTTTTGATTTGCGAGCAACTTTTTTTTTTTTTTTATTCTGACTGTGAGTTTGTGAGTGTTGACTCGCAAGATGAGCAGAATTCAAGGTAAATAGGCATGCAGTACCTCATTTTGCCTGAGGTACGGGAGCACAGAAGCCAAGCAGAGCCGAAAATAGGCCTGCAGTACCTCTTTTGGCCTGAGGTTCGGGGGCGAAGGAGCCAAAAAAAGCAGAACATTGGCCTGCAGTATCTCATTTGCCCTGAGGTACGGGGGCGCAGGAAACAAGCCAAAGTGTCCTTCAGCCGTTTTCGGGGGTTTTCTCGGGTGCCCTATTGCATCCCATTGAAGTCAATGCGGAACAAATTATTTTTGTTTCTATTGACTTCCGTGCGAAAACTCAATTCGATATGCAAGTACTTTTGACTACGAGCATTCTCCTGGAACGGATTATGCTCGTAATGTGAGGTTCAACTGTACATTGCCATCATCACCATAAATAAATAGAAGGGACAATGTAAATGAAACAGTGTGTGTTTAGTATAATTTTAAGGTAAAAATAGTATTCTGAAGTTAAGGTACAAAACAAAGCCTATTGGGCATACCCATGCTTATAAGATAAAACAAAAGGCATAAAAACAGAAACAAAGAACAAAACTATTCACTTGGCAATAAAAATGTCGGAAATGAAAACAGCTCATTGGCATAGGCTTTAGAACTACTTTAAAGTGTACAGTACTATATGCGAATGATAAAGATGCTAATTCCCTTAATGCATTATACAGGGCCGGCCTTAGGTGTTCAGGTGCCCTGTGCAAAATAATCCTGTGGCCCCCCCCTTCTTCACCCCTCGCCCCCTGGTCACCTAAACATAAACAAAGAGGAAACAATTTGTAACAAATAATTTGTTTTTAATTCAACTTTACATTACACAGCCCCCTGCACCCCTTTACATTACACAGCACCCTGCATCTCTGGACCCCTTTACATTACACAGCCCCTGCACCACTTTACATTACACAGCACCCTGCACCTCTGGGCCCCTTTACATTACACAGCACCTTGCACCTCTGGACCCCTTTACATTACACAGAACCCTGCAGCTCTGGACCCTCTGTATGTTACACAGACCCTACTTCAGTGCAGACCCCCCTTCAGTGTAATTCCCCTAATGCATTATACAGGGCCGGCCTTAGGTGTTCAGATGCCCTGTGCAAAATAATCCTGTGGCCCTCGCCCCCTGGTCACCTAAACATAAACAGAGAGGGAAAAAATTGTAACAAATAATTTGTTTTAATTTAACTTTACATTACACAGCCCCCTGCACCCCTTTACATTACACAGCACCCTGCATCTCTGGACCCCTTTACATTACACAGCACCCTGCACCACTGGACCCTTTTACATTACACAGAACCCTGCACCTCTGGACCCCTTTACATTACACAGAACCCTGCAGCTCTGGACCCCCTGCATTTTACACAGACCCTCCTTCAGTGCAGACCCCCCCCCCTTCAGAGGTACTCATGGTTCCCGGGGGCAGCTCGCCCCCCCTTAGTACTCCTCTGGATGGCCACACGGTGCCCCTGTTGCCCATGGCGCCCTGTGTGGCCGCACAACTCGCACACCCCAAAGGCCGGCCCTGGCATTATAGCATACTATTATGTAACATGAGTTCTGGTGGCTCAGGTATAGGGAGATGTACATGTTTAGAACATTGGTGCTCTAAGACAGACCTCAATTGCCACCTTGGGCTTGCCCAGAACATTCAGTATACAGTGGAACCTTGCATTACAAGCATAATCTGTTCCAGGAGAATGTTCGTAATCGAAAGTACTCACATATCAAAGCGAGTTTCCCCATTGAAGTCATGGGAAACGAAAATAATTTGTTCTGCATTGACTTCAATGGCATGCAATACCGCATGCGGCCAGAGGCGGGGGGCGCCGGAGAGCCTCGGAAACTGCCGTAAAGGCCCAAGATAAGACTCTGTTCACAAGCCTTTCCGAGGTTTGCCAAGGTCAGCTAAGCTGTCCTCGGGTCTTTTTGTGCATTTCAGAACGGCTCTGTTCAGCTATGCTCGGCTCCGGCGCCCCCCCCCCCCACCTCAGGCCAAACTCGGTACTGCACACCGCTTCGGCCTGAATCCTGCTCGTTTCGCGAGACAACACTCGCAAACCGAGTTAGGATTTTTAGGAACACAGTGCTCGTATTGCGAAACGTTCGTTAACCGCGTTACTCGAAAATCCGATGTTCCACTGTATCTTGAGAGCTTTGGGTACCTTTCCAGATGCTCCTGACTCACATTTGTGAGTCCTACTGAGTTCTTGTAAACTCAAAGGTATATAGCTTTTACAGTAGTTGCGTATTAGAAGGTGAGTGCTCTGTGTTCTGGTATCTATTAATCAATGAACAGAATGTCTCAGAAAGTTTGAACTGTTTACTTTTGTTCATGAGAAGATGACCACATCAACTGTCTTGGAGAAAAAAGAAGGAAGTGGCCGGTTAGAGAAATAGCGTCAGCAAAAACGGGGGATTTCTTTCAAGCAATGGGCGTTTTGTAACCAGGAAATATCTTTTGGGAAACATAGGAAAAAAGTCGGTTATGTACCACCACAAGGTGCTTTATTGCTCCACATGGGAAAAATAAAACTACATTGATATGTTGCTGAAAGGGGTACAAAGAATGTCTTGTTTGAACACGCTTTTATGGTGTATTTGTTTTCTTGGAAAGTATATTGAATGCAAACTGTTATATTTTAGGCTAAACCATTTAAAATCACTATGGCATTCACTTCTTTACAGGGTCATGTTACTATTTCAGTTTTTGGTACATTTCTTAATAGTTAAAGGTATTTTTTTTTTTCAAAATAGGTTTCTTTAGGTAGGGAGCTGTGGTGGCTCAACGCGATTGGCACTGCGCTGACAAGCCATTCACCTCTGCAGCCAAGGGTTCGGATCCCGGTCTCGCCTACATGTGAATTGAGTTTGGTGGTCTCAGCCCAGCGTACAGCCTGTGCTTAGTACGCCCACAAAAAAACACCACCACACTTGCACGCACACGAAATGAGTTTAACCACTTATGACCCGGACCAATACGCTGGCAAATGACCCAAGGGGTTTTTGCGATTCGGCACTGCGTCGCTTTAACAGACAATTGCGCGGTCGTGCGACGTGGCTCCCAAACAAAATTTGCGTCCTTTTTTTCCCACAAATAGAGCTTTCTTTTGGTGGTATTTGATCGCCTCTGCGATTTTTATTTTTTGCGCTATATACAAAAATAGAGCGACATTTTTGAAAAAAAATCAATATTTTTTACTTTTTGTTATAATAAAAAACCAATAAACTAAATTTTAGTCAAACATTTAGGCCAAAATTTATTTAGCCACATGTCTTTAGTAAAAAAAAAATCGCATTAAAAAAAAAAATAGCTACCTAGCGGGAACAGCGACACTAATACAGCGATCAGAAAAATGATCGCTTAGTGACGCTGGCAATAGGGAGTGAAAGGGTTAACTAGGGCAGTGATCAAGGGGTTAAAACTTTATTGGGGGGGGTGGGGGGGGCTACCCTGACACTACTGACTGTGTGACTGTCACACTGTCTGTCACACTGACACTAAATACAGTAATCATACATGATTACTGCATTCAGTGACACTGTGACAGGGGGGAGGGGGGGGGGCGATCGCGGGGGTTAAATGTGTGTGTCAGTGTGCTGTTTGGTGCAGGACTTACTTGTTCTGTAGTGATCTCTCCTCAGCGGCGCTTGAAACAAACGCCGAGGGAGAGATCACGTCGCTTCCTCCTTCCTGTGTTTACACAGGAGGAGGAAGTGACAGGTCAGGCGGGCGCGCGCATTGGCTGGGAGCGATCCGGAGGGGGCGGATGAAAACGGATAGCCGCCCCCACTTGTCGGATCGCTCCTGCAGCCGCGCGGACCGCCGCATGTACGGGGGGGGGGGTCCGATCGGACCCCCGATCCCCCCCAAGGCACCAACGTATATATACGTTGATGTGCCTGTCGGTGCCATTCTGCCGACGTAAATGTACATGCGGCGGTCCTTAAGTGGTTAACACGCACGCACTTTGGCCATGCGGTCTACTAAAAAAAAAAGAGAGGTGAAGGACCTACGGGGCTGGGTGGGCTAGACCTCCTCACTCCCTCATAGGGGGAGTCCCTCTGCCCTGTTAGGGCCCCAGTTGGGTTCCCAAGTAGGGCTGGGTGACACCCGCCATTGCCACCCGGGGGCATGGAGCAGGATGGCAGAATGCCTCTGGGGGCAGGGTCCTCTCTCTTGAGTTCACGTACAAAAATACACTTTAAAAAAAAAAAGACCATTATGCAGGTAAGGACCCTTGCCACTTTTTGCGATTCGGCACTGCGTCGCTTTAACTAACAATTTCAAACAAAATAGGCATCCTTTTTTTCCCACAAATAGAGCTTTCTTTTGGTGGTATTTGATCACCTCTGAGGTTTTTATTTTATGGGCTATAGACAAAAATAGAGCGACAATTTTGAAAAAAAATCAATATTTTTTACTATAATAAATATCCCACAAAAACATATAAAAAAAAGTTTTTTAGCTCAGTTTAGGCCGATACGTATTCTTCTACCTATTTTTGGTAAAAAAAAAAAAAATCGCAATAAGCGTTTATCGATTGGTTTGCGCAAAATGTATAGCGTTTACAAAATAGGGGATAGTTTTATTGCATTTTTATTAATAATATTTTTTTTACTACTAATGGCGGTGATCAGCATTTTTTTTTAGTGACTGCGACATTATGGCGGACACATCGGACAATTTTGACACATTTTTGGGACCATTTTCACAGCAAAAAGTGCTATAAAAATGCATTGTTGTAACGCCATCTGCGTTACTCTTGATAGAACGAGCGCAGCTGTACATTGTATTGACAGCCGCGCTCCGTTCTACATCTCCTCCGCGTCACTTCCGGTGCGCGGACGTCTGCGCTCCACGCTGGAACACGGAAGTGCGACCCGCACAATTCCGCGTTCCAGGCGCGCTATTTAAATCCCCTGATGTGGCGGCAGGGTGTTCGTTTATTCCTGTTGGACGCCTGCCGCCACCAGGGACCCGGACACCAACCCCAAGAGACCCAGGTCACCCAGCACCTGCACCTCAGCAATCTGCCACAACCTACTGACCGCAGCACCAGCCAGCCTGTACCCATTGCACCGCTTCCAACCTGCCTGCACCCCCACAAGCCTACATGGACCTCAGTACCCAGAAGGAAGGATTCTAACTACCTACACTTCAGTACCGCAAGTACCCCATGTGGCTAATACTGTGTTGCTAAGCTTTGCCTATACTGCAGTATCTTTAGGACTGTGATCTTTCTGTGTGTGCTGTTATCTATTGCTGTAAGCTGTATCACCATAGAACTGCAGGGTGCCCCTACTGTTTGCATACAGATCTATTCCTCTTGCAATCCACACACCATCCCAGCCTCTTACAGACCATACAGTACACTGCTTCGCTTCCTATATCTGCATGTTGCTTATATAGCTACCCTAGTACAAAGGTTGTTTCTCTTTGGAGGCTGTGATGACAAAGACCCCATAATCTCTGTGTTTCTATAGAATAACTGGTGGCTCTGACCTGAGTAACCTCCGCAGCTGAGATCCAGACCACTATCCAGTGTCCTAATATCTCGCAGGGTCATAACATAATAAACGAACCCCAAAAGGAAAATGGATCCAGCGGAGCTTGCAAACCATTTGGTTGGACTCTCACTAAGGGTAGATACCCTTACCAACTCCTTAGCCGAGTTAGAGAGTTAGAGAATGATGCTCTTCGCAACCAAAATTTAGCACAAGCCAGAGAGAGACCTGAGCCCAAAGTATGCCCCCCAGAAACTTTCTCAGGGGATAGAAAACTTTTTCGACAGTTTGTAAGTTCGTGTCGACTAATGTTCGAGTTACGGCCCCGCACCTACTTCTCCGATAGGGTCAGAATCCTCACGCTAGTCTCCTACCTTAGGGGTGAACCTAGAGTCTGGGCTGACTCTTACATAGAAGAACATGGAGACCTCCTGGGTGCTTTTGACACTTTCCTGGAGGAGATGTCCCAGCTTTACGAGGATTCAAACAAACAGCTGACTGCTGAGAACTCAATTAGGAATCTCAAGCAGGGAAGAAGACCCGTCGAAGACTACATAACAGAATTTAAATGTTGGTGCAGAGAGACCCAGTGGTCAGATGTTGCCCTACGGAATCAATTCCGGTTAGGCCTAACGGAAGTAATGAAAGATGAGATTGCCCGTGTCGAGCTTCCTCCTTCTCTAGAGGATCTTATGCATCTTTCTATTGCTATTGACCGACGCATTCGTGAAAGGAAAGCGGAACGTGCTGTCACTTTTCCACCTACTCCGTTCAAGAGAGCCAGGTCTCCACCCAAAGATGTTCCAATGGAACTTGGAGCAATCAAGGGACCATTATCTTCTGCTGAAAGACAACACCGCAGAGCACAAAACCTATGCCTGTATTGCTCAGCTCCTGATCATATTGTCTCCAACTGTCCTCTTCTAAAGAGGAATTCTGAAGGTAAAGATGTCCACATTAATAAACTCAATACCTCTGGTTCTATCTCTAACCAATACATCTTTATTGCCCTTACCTTACAGTGGGAACAAGAAAGGATTACCCTTGACGCTATGGTCGACAGCGGAGCCTGTGGAAATTTCATAGACTCAAAAATTGTAGATTCCAATAAAATCCCCTGTGTGTTAAAGCAATTTCCTGTGTCACTCACTTTTATTGATGGTTCTTCATCCCCTTCTGGTCCGGTTTCTCGTCAAACCTCCCCCCTTTTGGTTACTAATAGTTCAGGTCACACTGAGACCCTTGTTTTTGACATAATCTCGTCACCTATATTCCCAATTGTTCTAGGTCTACCATGGCTTTGTCTTCACCAGCCCACTTTTCATTGGGCAACCAGTTCGCTAACACTACAGTCCAAATTTTGTACGGAGACTTGTTACTCCAATTACTCTATCTCCTTTATGGAGTCTCACCAGGCTCAACTTCCGGAATACCTACTTGACTTCACGGATGTCTTCAGTAAGACTAACGCAGATAGACTTCCTCCAAACCGCATTTATGACTGTCCAATAGACCTCATTCCCGACAAACCCATCCCGACTGCGCGGATTTATCCGTTGTCGCAACCGGAGCTTGGACATCTCAAGATTTACCTGGACGAAAACCTCAAGAAAGGTTTTATTAGACCTTCCACCTCTCCAGCAAGTGCTGCAATGTTTTTTGTTAAGAATAAAGATGGTTCACTCCGACCAATAATAGATTACAGATCTCTCAACAACATCACTGTGAAGAATAGATATCCCTTACCACTAATCCCAGAGCTAATTGAGCGTCTCCAGACATCCAAAATTTTCACTAAATTAGATCTTAGAGGTGCCTATAATTTGATAAGAATCCGCCCAGGTGATGAATGGAAGACTGCCTTCAAAACTCGCTATGGACTATTCGAATACACTGTGATGCCATTTGGCTTATGTAACGCCCCAGCCACGTTCCAGTGGTTCATTAATGATATCTTTCGAGATTTACTTGACATTTGTGTCGTAATCTATTTGGATGATATCTTAATCTATTCTGACACTCCTGAGGAACACACCAAACACGTGCGCTGGGTTCTGGCTAGGCTCAGAACACACTCCCTGTATGCAAAGCTTGAGAAGTGTGTTTTCAGTCAATCCAGCATCTCTTTTCTCGGATATTTAATTACCCCAAAGGGCATTCAAATGGATTCTTCCAAGGTAGACTGCATTCTCTCCTGGCCAGTACCGCTTACTAGGAAGGCCTTACAAAGATTCCTTGGGTTTTCAAATTATTACAGAAAGTTCATCAAGAACTTTTCCGCTATTGTGAAACCACTCAGTAGTTTAACTAGCACAAAGACTCCTTTCTCTTGGTCAAGAGATGCTCAGAAATCTTTCGAGATGCTCAAGGAAAGTTACACCTCCGCTCCCATCCTCCAACTTCCCAATCCACTTTTCCACTTTACACTTGAAGTGGATGCCTCACATTACGCTCTAGGTGCTGTTCTCTCCCAGCAACCAACCCTATCCGAGCCTCTGCATCCTGTAGCTTTCTATTCCAGGACTCTATCTACAGCAGAAAAGAATTATCCCATTGGAGAAAAAGAACTCCTTGCAATCAAAGATGCCCTCAGTAATTGGAGACATCTATTGGAAGGTTCCACCCACCCAATCACCATCCTTACAGACCATCGCAATCTGCAACACCTGAGGGCCTGTAAGACACTGTCTGCTCGTCAAGTTAGGTGGAGTTTGTTCTTCGACAGATTCGACTTTGTCATCTCCTACCGCCCCGGTTCTCAAAACCTTAAGGCGGACTCCCTTTCACGTATCTATGAAGACCAGACCACGGAAGATCCTCCCCAATCTATTATCCCTTCCAACCGCTTTGTTGGAGTTTCTGCTTCTTTCAAGCATTTACTTACTCAGAGCTATGCTAAAGAGATTACGCAATTACCAAAAGGTCTCACTAGACACTCTGACGGTCTTTATACCTTCAATAACAAGATTTATGTACCACCTCAATTACAACTCTTGCTTCTTAAACAACTACATGATGCCCCTTTAGCGGGTCACCTTGGCATCAGTAAGACCATCCACCTAGTTAAACGTGATTACTGGTGGCCCCACTTATCAAAGACAATCCATGATTACATTAATTCCTGTGTTACTTGTGCCACTAACAAACACTCAAGAAAACCTCCTTTTGGTCTCCTGTCTTCCATCCCAATTCCTAACAGACCATGGGATGTCATTTCAATGGACTTCATAGTCGATCTTCCCCGTTCCGAGGGGGCTAACACCATCATGGTCACAGTTGACGTCTTAACAAAGATGGCCCACTTCATCCCTTTAAAGAAATTACCCACATCTCTTGAAACAGCAAAAGCTTTCATACTTCACGTTCTTAAGCTCCATGGCTTACCCTCTCAGATCATCACTGACCGTGGTTCTCAATTTGTGTCCAGGTTCTGGAAAGCCCTTTGTCAAAACTTAAAGATTAATCATAAAATGTCCACCGCTTACCACCCACAAACAAATGGACAAACCGAACGTGTCAACCAGACACTTGAACAGTATCTTCGTTGTTATTGTACCCATCTACAGGATGACTGGTTTCATCTACTTCCCTACGCCGAATTTGCATATAACAATGCCAGGAGTTCTTCCTCTCATCTCTCACCTTTCTACGCCAACTATGGATTTCATCCTAACAGCTTACCATCCTCTTTTCCCACAAATAATGTTCCCTCTGTGGATAATTACCTTACCACCTTGAAAAAGAATCTGAGTATTCTCCGTTCCAACCTTGAAGCTGCCCAGCAGAAACAAAAAAAATATTATGATTCTCATAGGACAAGACCTCCTATATACAAAGTCGGCGATATGGTTTGGCTCTCCACTCGCAACTTACGTCTTAAGATTCCTTCAAAAAAACTTGGTCGTCAATTTGCTGGACCCTTCCCAATCTCTCATGTAATTAACAAGAATGCGGTTAGGTTACTCCTGCCTCCAGATTGGAAGATACATCCCTCTTTTCACGTCTCACTTGTCAAACCTTTCACACCAAACCCGTTCCCTAACAGAGATCCTCACCCCCCTCCTCCTATCGAGGTTTTGGGTGAGACAGAGTATGAGGTTGAGAGAATTCTCAACTCCAAAAAGAGAGGTTCTACTATTCAATATCTTATTCGCTGGAAAGGTTATAGTCATCTTGATGATTCCTGGGAAGATTCCTCACACATTCATGCTCCCCGACTCATTAAACAGTTTCATCACAAACATCCTGATCGGCCAGCTCCTATTGGGTACTCTGTTGGTACCCCCTTGAGGAGGGGAATATGTAACGCCATCTGCGTTACTCTTGATAGAACGAGCGCAGCTGTACATTGTATTGACAGCCGCGCTCCGTTCTACATCTCCTCCGCGTCACTTCCGGTGCACGGACGTCTGCGCTCCACGCTGGAACGCGGAAGTGCGACCCGCACAATTCCGCGTTCCAGGCGCGCTATTTAAATCCCCTGATGTGGCGGCAGGGTGTTCGTTTATTCCTGTTGGACGCCTGCCGCCACCAGGGACCCGGACACCAACCCCAAGAGACCCAGGTCACCCAGCACCTGCACCTCAGCAATCTGCCACAACCTACTGACCGCAGCACCAGCCAGCCTGTACCCATTGCACCGCTTCCAACCTGCCTGCACCCCCACAAGCCTACATGGACCTCAGTACCCAGAAGGAAGGATTCTAACTACCTACACTTCAGTACCGCAAGTACCCCATGTGGCTAATACTGTGTTGCTAAGCTTTGCCTATACTGCAGTATCTTTAGGACTGTGATCTTTCTGTGTGTGCTGTTATCTATTGCTGTAAGCTGTATTACCATAGGACTGCAGGGTGCCCCTACTGTTTGCATACAGATCTATTCCTCTTGCAATCCACACACCATCCCAGCCTCTTACAGACCATACAGTACACTGCTTCGCTTCCTATATCTGCATGTTGCTTATATAGCTACCCTAGTACAAAGGTTGTTTCTCTTTGGAGGCTGTGATGACAAAGACCCCATAATCTCTGTGTTTCTACACCTCCGCAGCTGAGATCCAGACCACTATCCAGTGTCCTAATATCTCGCAGGGTCATAACAATTGTTTACTGTGAAAATTACAATTGCATGAAGGGGTTAAGTGGGGCGCTGAAGGGGTTAAGTGTGATCTCATATGTGTTTCTAACTGTAGGGGGGGCGGGGCTGGACGTGTGACGTCACTGATCGTCTTTCCCTATATCAGGGAACAGATGATCAATGACAGTGCGAAGAATGTGTGACAGTGTGAAGAACGGGAAAGGTGTGTTTACACACACCTCTCCCCGTTCTTCAGCTCCGGTGACCGATCGCGGGACACCGGCGGCGATCGGGTCCGCAGGTCCCGGATGATGGGGGCAAGCTTACTGAGGAGGAACAGGAAGTGAGAAATTCAAACAAAGAAAAAAACATTTAGAAGGGAAATCGAAGGAAAAGGTAAGTGAACCAACAATGCACTAGCCTAAAGGAACCTACCGTATTTAGAAAATAAAAAACTAACCTTTACAACCATTTTAAATCACTTGACGGTTTCATACTTATGACTATTGATGAGAACTCTACATTTGTGTTCCCAATGTTGCTGTGGCCTCCACTGGATTTTAATTTATTTTATGTTATGGAGAATGCAACAAGATAAACTAGAGCACACAAAGGTGGATGGGAGCTCTCAGAACTTTCGGGCAGAAAATAAGGCATTAGGATCTTACTGTTACAACATACAAGACATAAAAAAGGAAAAGGGACTGCCTCAGTCGGTGAACTGTCAACTGTCAGCCTTACTTAAAAGAGCACTTTTGAATGGACATACATTATATTGTCAAAAGTATAGGGACACAGACAATAGACCCACCACCGGTTAGTGAAGAGGCTTACCGGAGTGAGAGGACTCAAATGGGCATATGCTCAGTGAGTTAACAAGGCTTATGGTGCAACCACCAAAATATGGAGCCTCCACATCTAGGTTCCAGATCAAGTTGTAAGACAATCCAATTGGTCACAAGATGTCACCGAGAAGCAGTCCTCAGGAACAGTCAACTTGTCAGACTAAATCCTCTCAAATATTCAAAATGACATGACCAAAAAAAAAAATGCTCCACATAGTGTGAATCTGTATAAACCTAAAGATTTATTAAAAGAAAATTGGAAACACTCACGTTTAGAAAGTGGATCAAGCGCTTAAAATTGTGGTTTGTGGGTAACGCAATGACATCAGCAGGACGAGCCCTTGGTCTGACAAGTTGGCTGCTTCTGAGGACTGCTTTTCGGTGACATCTCTTGACCAATTGGATTGTCTTACAACTTGATCTGAAACCCAGATGTGGAGGTCCCATATTTTGGTGGTTGCACCATAAGCCTTGTCTTAGTCTTGGGCTGACTAACGAGGAACTTTTTCTTTGTTGCAAGAAGACTGAGGTGTGCACATCAGTGCTCTTGTGTGAACATCAACCTCCTACAAGCCTGCAGCTTTGTGCTGAGGACTGGAGTCGCTCCAGGCAGATGCAGAAGTCATCTGATATCTCAACAGTGAGACCCCTGTTGCTATATCACTGGTGAGAGGACACTGCTGCTGCTAGAAGAGACTAAGCACATATGGACTGGCAGCATTATTTACTGCATGCAGACTTTACTGGGACTGCACCACCATAAAGAATGGGTCCCAATGCTGGCCGGCTGAAAAACTAGGGCTAAAGTCTACTCACTCAGATATGTACTTCACAATAACTTTGCCTTTTGTCCATGATAAGAGGTGCTTCTTTAGAGAGTCTTAAATTTCAGTGCACTCCAAAGTGGATATAGCCTACTGTTTCCAGAGGAAATTATCGCAATATTGATTATGATTGCTGTTACTGTTTTCTAATGCCATTACTTATTGCTGATTTTGTGGATTACCAGGTTTACTCTAATTTTGATGCATGCTGCTATAGCCTAGTGCAGTGTTTCCCAACTCCAGTCCTCAAGGCACACCAACAGGTCATGTTTTCAGGATTTCCATTATTTTGCACAGGTGATTCGATCAGTTTCAATGCCTTAGTAATTACCACAGCTGTTTCGTCTGAGGGAAATCCTGAAAACATGACCTATTGGTGTGCCTTGAGGACTCGAGTTGGGAAACACTGGCCTAGTGAACATATTGTCTAGATAACTATGATTGACCCAATCCTTTACTTACTCATTTTATTTAATATTATTTATTTAATACTTATTTATTACTATATTGGGATCATTTACCGCATTTGATACTAAACCTTAATTGTGTTCAGGGTATCCAGGGCCGATCCGCCCTATAGGCTCACTATGCAAGCTGTGTAGGGCCCCGCAAAGCTGCGGAGGGCCCCCCAAATTACTAGAGGCCCCGCCTGGTGAGAAGTCATTTTCGGCCCCTCATCCTGCTTCTCAACTTGCTGGCTGCATGGGAGAAGAGGTAAGAGGTCAGCACCCTGCTTCTCGCTTTAATGTAAGATGTAATTTCCGACAGCAGAACACCCCCTCCCCCCACTTCTGAACTTTAATCTTTAATGTGACACTGTCCCCGCTTCTCAACTTTAATGTGACATGTCATTTTGCTTAGGGCCCCATGGGGGTCAGGATCGGCACTGAGGGTATCTGTTCAGTATTTGTGCTCCCAGTAGCAGTGAAGTATCCATTTGCTTAACCTGGTGTGTCAGTGGGGCTGAGGTTGTTCTCAGAGTCGAGGCAGAAGAACCGAGAATCCGATCTACCAAGAGGCTCCTGTGGGGGTAGAGTCATAATTATATTGGGGTGACGTGTTTCAGTGTCCATTTATATTCTGCAAATTCATGTCCAATTACTCAATATAACATACAGTAAAGACAAATGCATTGGGAGATGATGAGATCAGCTTTAGTTTACCTTCCTATTTCGAGCATGATAATGCTTCAAAGGCCCAAACAGCTGGCTATTGTTTAATTTGGCCTTTTATATGTGTGGCCAGATGAAGTAATAATCCTGTTACTTAATACTTGAGCTGACCTGTGATTTTTTTTTTTATGTGGATCATCAGCTCAGAATCAGATATTCGATGTTTCTTTTAAAACCCTATGATCTCTTCTATCCTGGTACCTATTTGTGGCTTGAAGGTTGTTACAGTATTCAGGCAGTGTCAGATGTGTGGCTGCTGGAAGTGCAAGTGTTAATGCACGTTATGTTGCAGAGCTGTGGGCGCTTTAGCTGACATGGTAGAAAAGTTGCACAGTTGCTCTGAAATCCCAGTCTACAAGAAGCAGCCCCCTTCTCCCTCCCTTTACAAATAACCCTGTGAACTGAGGAAATGATGCGTTCCTTGTGATTAAATTAGCGTAAGTAATAAGATATCGTAGAATTGATTGATTCCCCCAGCAATGGTTATTAACTAGCTCAACACAGAGGAAAACACAGACATTACGTTGAAAATTGATTTCTGGCAGGCAGAGGAGCCGGCCGGGTATGTCCAAGGCTATGAGCAAAGCTTACTGCTATTCCTGAGTGGCAACCATAAGTCAGTTTCTCTTATTCACCTGCATGGGTATTCTTGAAACATACTCTCTAAAGTGTACCTGTAGCAATTATACAAGTTATAGACTGAGAGCAAAAGTAAACTGCAAATACCTAGATGCTGTTGCATATACTTTGAGCTATCTCCTGGAGTACTCTAGGTGCATCAATACACCGCATGCACCTTTATGCAAATTCAGATCCAAAATGTAAGCCCATGCCAACCTTCTCAGTACCTCACTATTGGTCAGTGGCGGCTGGTGCTCCAATTTTTTGGGGGGGCGCAAACAAACTGAAAAAAATAAAAACATAATTTGCAGCCTCACTGTACCATCAAACGCACCCACTGTGCCCATCAATTGTAACCTCTGTGCCGATCAATTGTCGCCACTGTGCCCATCAAACGCAACCACTGTGCCAACAAACGCAGCCACTGTGCCATCAAATGCAGTCACTGTGCCCATCAAACGCTGCCACTATGCCATCAAATGCTCCCACTGTGCTATCAAATGCTCCCACTGTACCCATTAAATACTTCTACTGTGCCATCAAATGCTTCCACTGTGCCATCAAATGCTCCCACTGTGCCATCAAATGCTGCCACTATGCCATCAATTGACCTCCCCGCCCCCGCCATCTGCCCAGCTCTTGGTGGGGCAGCGGGCAAAGGCGCGAGCGATTTCCTCTATGTCCTCGATGCCTTCTACCGTACGCTCCTCCCGTCCTCTCCTATGATTTAAGGCCTGATAGGCGTCCAATCACAGCGCCTGTTGTTTTAGCTAAGGCTACGAATAACAGACTGGCTGAGCACCTCATTGGCGGAGAGGCGGTTCAGTTTTAGGAAAGTGAATATTCATTCGCTTTTCTAACGCAGCTGAGTGAACTGCGAGCCCCAAGCATGGCACTTGTTGTTTACCTTTTTTGACGGCTATTAGAGCCCATGGCTCTAATCAGGTGCTTCGAAAAATACCCGCAATGCATGAATCTATCAATTGGTGATAGAGAGGTGGCCGGAGAGAGGGTGTGGCGCCCGCGTGCCCTTATGGATGCACCGCTACTGCTATTGGTCTGTTAGGTCACCCTTTATAGTTGGGGACCAATGGCAAGGCTTGGGTGGTTGGAGAAAGCAGGACTCTGCTCTGACTTGTATCTATATACAGTACTTACTAGATCAGTGGTCTTTTGGACGTTGTGGACCACTAAACTCACAATTTTAAATCCTGCGGACCACTAACATCAATTTTACATGCTTTATACACCAGCCATGTGCTCAAGCTCTGTGCTCCCTTCCATAGTTTGTGATCAGCGCTACCATTGGACTTCTCCTTCTTCACCTTCTGCTCTCTGAACTTTTGCCCATGCCTCCCTCTGAGTTCACAGGACCAGAAACTACATAGGAGGCTTCAATGTGCCTATTGACTGTCAGTGCGCATTAAAAACAACACTGGAAATAACATTGGGCAGTATACATCTGCCACAATGTTGATTTGTGGCAAAACACCTAGGGACCTCCAAAATTGTCCCATGAACCACTGGTTGACGAACACTGTACTAAAGTACTCAAGTCCGGTAAACACTATATCACACTATCAATTACACCCATTTGTTATTTAGATCAGAGGTGGTCAACTTTCTTGATATAGGGGGCCTCATGTCTGGTCCCTGACATCACCAAAATCCAGTGAATATTCAGTGTCAGAAAAGCAGACTTGAAACAGGAAATGCCCAAAGGCTATGGGCATGACACAGGAGATGGTCAAAAACTGCAGACATCCCTGGAGGGGGAGACCTGCGTGCTCTGGACTCCTAGGCCCTTTATAAAGGTTATGGATTTACACTCACTACTGTTGTGCTGCTTGATTGTTATGTTCATTGTTTTTAGGTATGCTCATTCTCCCTCTTTTCTTCCACCACTGTTTCACTTTGGGTTATAATGGATACAGCGCTCGTGGTGTTGTAGGTGTGAGAACGCAATTCTGTTTTGTTACAATGGTTAAAACGCACACAAGCCCCCCTATTGTCGGGGTATAACTTGATGAAGTCATATGAAGCTAGATACCGGTATCAAAGGTTCCTTTGCTTTTGTAACCCAATGTATCTCTTTGTTTCTCTCTGCGCCCCCTGGGCACTTATTGTTTTTGTCTTGTTTTTCTCTATGTTTGTTACTTTGCATATTTAAAAATATAAAAAAAGATTATACAAAAATTTCAAAAAATTTCAGACATGCAGTCAGATACTATGGGCATGCTACAGGAGATGAACAGAGACTGTGGAAATTCCACAGGACATGTTTAGAGACTACAGGCATACTACAGAAGAAGGTCAGAAACAATGCCACAGAACATGTGGTCAGATACTATGGACATGCTACAAGAGATGGTCAAAGACTGCAAACATGCTGTAGGAGTTGTTGGAGACTAGAGACTTACTTCAGGAGTCATTGGTTGGAGTACTGGCTGCAGGAGACCTGAAGGCTGCAAAAACGTGCCAAAGGGCTGCATGTTGCCCTGGGCCTCAGGTTGAGCACCAGTGATATATATGTATTGTACTGTGGGAAATAAAGTGTGATTGACCTTATCATATATGTATCTCTACTAATAATCGTAGTTCATTAACCTCCCTGGCGGTATGATTCTTTAAGATTTTAGGTGCTGAAAGCGGTACCATTATTTGCAAGGGAATTTGGCGTTTTATACTGTAGGCTTGTAATTCTTAGGAATAACTCACTGAAATCTATCCAAACAAGAGTCTAATAGGCATCCTGGGTATGATTTTTTTTTTTTTTTTTATTATTAAAAATTATAATATAATAAATAATTATAAAAAATTATAACAAATAATAATATAATTATAGTAAAAATTATTCAATAATGTAATCAAATCAAAATCACTGAAATTTGCTCAGTTGCAGAATTTTTGCTGTCATTATTTTTTTTTTTTTATGACGAATTTCCCCACAAATCGCTATCGCTAAATTCTGCAAGTGATTCTGATTTATTATCGCTGTTTTTTAGCTGCTCTAAAACAATTTTTGCCATAAAGGGACACTTTTGGTTGCTATGGGCAATCTACAGTTTGCAGGGAGAAAGAACAGTTTTTATTATATAAAAGGACATGTAGTGTACAGGGCAGACCACTAGGGACATGGGGGGTGTGTATTTTTTACATACAGTACTGTAATCTATAAGATTACAGTGTACTGTATGTATAGTGTTGGTTTACTTTTTTAAATTTGGCGCCGTTCCCCCCCCTACGTCGCGACGCTCGCAGGGAAGGGAATCGGCGGAACACACAGCATCAGGCGGACATCCGGCCGCCGTGTACTGCGGGGATTCATCGCTGGATCGCAGAGAAAAGGTAAGTAAACTTTTTTCTGCATCCAGCGAGGCAAGTCCGTGTGTGGCACGGGGTTACCGATCGTAGCTTTAAAATCTCACCCCGTGCCACACACGGGAAGACCGCCAGGGAGGTTAAAGGATTTAACATGACTCATTGTTTAGTCCATACTTTGAGAAGTGAATCGGACTGTTCAACATTTTGGTACCACAATAAAGGCCTACTGGTCACTTCGCTACACCTGTCATACTAACCATTGGTCTGGGGTGTAAGAGAAGTTTAGTGAGGAATATAGGTAGAAATGGCGCTACATTAATTAATACAAAAATATAAATAAAGTGCAATGCAAATAATGTGGATAGTGAATTTACCCTATTAGTATGAGGTGTAATAAAGTGCACCTGTACTTAATATGTGAAAAACTATAAGTACAATAGAAAAATATAAATACAATAGTGCACGTTAGTAAAGTTATTGTGCTTAGTATAAATTAATAAAAGTCTTTGGTGCTGCGTATGGATTATTACTTATCCAATTCAAATATATACATAAAATAAAATGACAGAAAAAAAAATAATACAAATAAATATATATATATAAATATAAAGTGCTTCGTGCTTTGTGAAATTCTAGTTTCTTATTTCACACAGTGACCACCTCAAACTGTGCTCCTATGTGGCCTGCACTCACCGGATTTTCACCCCCTCTTGGGGTCTACAGCATTCACAGTGTATGCCACTGTGCAGCACTCTGGCAATAATACGTCCTGCTGTGATCCTGGTGGTGCTCCCAGTGATTATCCCATATGGAGGAGAAAAAAGGGGTCCCAAATAGCGTAATAATGTTCAACTTTTATTATAGTCAAATGAGTACTCACAATTTAGTGGAGAGCATATCATATACATGCAAAAACGGAAGTGTTGTGGCATTCTATCGGCATTGCTCGACCGGTTTCGTCGACCCGACGTCATCTAGGAGCGATGTAAGGGAAGTTCCCTTCCTAATCTTGGACTCCCTCAGACAGTCCAATGTATCCAAAAGCAAAAGAGGGCAATAATAAAGCTTGGTCGTTTACTCTGTTAGCCAACAGGATCTTTTATTGCCAATAGGAAAAAAGTTTTTCAAAAATACTACATTTAATTTTAGGCACAATGGATACCTGGCTTTTCTAATTCATCCAACCCCACTTTACTTATATAAGTAAAGAGAAGCGCCAATCATTTCAATTATTAGAGCTACTATTTACTTTCATTTTCATAGTAAATGTTTTATATATATTTTGCTTCAATTTAAAGTGGCAGTTTCTTACAAGCCTTGTAAACACGACCAAGAATCTCGTTGTTTTTCTCGACTAGGTTCTTGTCAAGCTTTCCTTGCATACACACTGTCATTTGATTCCAGTGGTGGCACCCTTGGGGCTGCTTTTACTAATCTCATGTTACCACGTGTTAGTAAAAGTTTGGTGAGAGACGATTCACGCTTTTCAGTCTTTGTGCTTTTCAGTCTCTTACAGCGCGTCAAATGTGCTATCTCCATAACGGACGCTACTTTTACCGAAAGTGCGCTCCCGTCTCATACTTTACTTTCTGAGTATGCGCGGGTTTCTAAGCATACACACGAACGTGTTTCTCGTCGTGAACCAGCTCGACGAGAAACGCGACAAGGAAATTGAGACTCCAGACGAGAAAAAAAAAGAGCATGTTCTCTTTTTTTCTCGTCCAGATCCACGACAGTTTTCTCGGCAAAAAAGCTCTGCCACCAAGTTTCTTGATGGTTTTTACCGAAAAAAACGGTTGTGTGTTCCTGGCACAGTGGTGGGACTTCAAGTGTGGGTGTAAGGATCTTGGGGACCATCAGATTGTAACCCTACTTTATTGACTAATAAAATGTGCTTGATATTTTCGAAGATGTATTGAATTAAACATTTTTTATTTATAATTCAAGCATCAAAGTTATCTGTATTTCTCACCGAAAGACTAAAAAATCACATCGGCTCTTTCTTTGACTAGCTTTCTGGCTCGCAGCACTATTGAGTTAATTTATTCACCCTAGTCTGAATGTTTAATCATCCATAGCTCATACAACAATGCCAGGTCACTTTCCTGATGGCTGGGTCACCGTACTACTCTGTGCCTAACAAAATACCACTTAGAAATTCTACACATCAGCTGGCTACATCCTGACATTATATATACATTTTTTGTTCTTCAGACAGAATTTCACGGCCTTCTTTATTGCTTCATCATCTACCCAATAAGTTTCTCTGCCAGGAACAAATAAAATAAAAAATACCCAGCTCATTTTGCCTGTTTTGTAAGCTCTGTGCTGGGCTCCGGTGCTCCCCCCCTCGCAGGAATTCTAAATGAGTTGTATTACATTTTAAAAAATAAATGCGCCTCTGGGATTACCTGGAGTCACTTATATGTCTGAATGTCATTGATTTTTGTCCTAATTGTTATTCAGTATGCTAATTCCCCCTACAAATCTACCGCGCTTATTGATCCCAAAAAGCAATAAACTCTCCCACAAACAAAGCAAGCGTTATTGCAATGTTGGGAAAACATCATTTAATATCAATAGGCCATTTACAATTCACTTTACCCAAATTTCACCCCTGAGCAAAGGCATGATACGTTACAGATGCCCTGAGAACTGAAAGATAAGAATTGTGCTTAACCTTCACCGAGCCGAAATAATGTCTGTTGGATGTACGCCGCAGTTAGCGAATCCATGTCCATTAAAGGGGAACCCAGCATTCTTCCTTTTGGGAGATCATTATATATTAGGTTGTGAATGGATGGTTATATCTATAATCAAGTATGTTTGAAAATGATAAATCTGTCTATTTTAATGATTGCAATTGCTGCATAGTGATCCCACTCCTTGTGACTTTTTGACCTTATTCATGGAAGGTTCAGATTTACCGTGTATGCATTGAAAGGATCCTTGGACACAGAATACACAATCTATGTACAATTTACAACAAGTATGTAGTGCAAGCACCTACCTATACAATATATTTTAAGTCCAACTCCAGGATGGAAAAAAAAATTCCTTGCCATGATCAATCCCCATATTACAAGGCATATGTGTGGGCAGCCTATTGCATTAGGGTGTGCACCCCAAAGCTCAAACACACATTCCTTTCTCTGCAGCCTCAGATGCACAGGGTTGAAACTGAAGCATATTAAACAGTTTACCATGCTTCAGTTATGAATGGACACAGTGCGTAAGTGTGTTCACTCTGTTAATTTAGAAAACGGTGATGGAGCTAAATAAAATGTCTATGTTATCTTTCTCTTTTAACCACTCAAATATTACTTTCCTTTCTTTTATTTCTTTTTTTTCTTGTTGTGATATGTATGTGTGTGTATATATACCCCCATAAAAGGACAGGAGAGGAGAGAGGGCTTGATCTGCTCCTTCTGCTCCTACCCCTAGCCCTCTGTCTGCCCACCCACACTCCAATCCCCTGCGTTCTGTGCCTCAGGAAAGGGATGTGTGGGCTGGATGTTTGAAGCTCAGCAACCAGCAGATACATCATGGATGAAAGGTGCCAATGCCTAAGCCTCCATCCTTGGGTGAGGAAGATCACCGTCCAATGTCTGTGACTATGTGACTAAAGTCCCCCATCTCTCTCCTGCCTCCAAGTGAGTGAGTACACTAAGGTAATGGAGACTCAGATTCTAAGGCCCTGTACACATGATCAGACATGTCTGATGAGACTTGTCTGACGGACCGTTTTCATCAGACAACTCTGAACTTGTCTGATGTGCGTACACACCATCGGACCAAAATCCGATCAGACCAGAACGCGGTGACGTAGAACACAACGACGTGATGAAAAAACAAAGTTCAATGTTTCCAAGCATGCGTCGACTTGATTCTGAGCATGCACGGGTTTTTGGTCCGATGCTTTTGTGTACTAACCATCGAACCTGTCCGACGGACAGGTTCCATCAGACAGGTTTTAAAGCAAGTTTTAAAACTTTGGTCTGACGGACAACGGTCTGATGGGCCGTACACACCATGGAACTGGTCCGATGAAACTGGTCTGCAAACCAGTTTCATCATACATGTCTGATTGTGTGTACAGGGTCTTAGGAGTACGATGTGGACTCTGATGTAGGGAAGGCTTTGGGAACCCTAATTTAAGGGGGAATGCTGCAAACTCTGTGAGTTGGAGGTTTGCTGAGCAGAAACCCCTTTAGTCCACAACATTCCCCTTAAAAATAAATTGCCATGCGCACCTAAAGTGTTCGACGTGTTTCGCTCACCCACAGAAGGTGTGTAGGTAGTAATTAATCAGCCATATGCCTCACTGGGAGGCCAATTGGCTTGGAAACATGCAATCTATAGACTACCATTTGTTTGTGAGAGCGTCATTTTATTGTCTTCTATCCACATTAAATCATTCTCTACAATACTATGAGATGTGCGCGCTTTTTCCCTTTTGTTTTGTTTTACTGAGAAGATTTCAGTACTATATAACTTTGCAATAGTTAATTATAATCATATTCAAATACTCACGTAGATAAATCAATATCAGATTGAATTTTCCCTTTCTTCCTGTTAAATATTTGCTTCTGTCTCATTAGCAGAATTAAAGTAGTGAAGATGATCCCGCAAGCAAGGCCAAGGGGCCCACCTGCAGCCATAACCTAGTTTAAAAGCCGTTCACATCTTTGGGTGTATTTTACCCTGGTTTCATGGATTTTAGAAATGAGATCTTCAAGGATGCCCTGTGGGATGATATCCTGGGGAACACCCCTCCAGAGTCTCCAGAGCACGCTACCCTTTAGGGATGCAGATATTAAAGTTAAATAAACACTGCATAGTGAAATGAAATAGACTGCGAGCAAGGGAAGAAGCACCGGAGATTAGTGCCGCGGCTTTGAAGTAAGACTGCTGTGCGTAAAAAAGGTTCCAAACTTTTAAGGTGCCTAGAGACATGACGTGAAAGTCAATAGAAACAAACAATTTTACTTTTAAAGGAAAACTCAACTTTTTCTTATAAAATTGATATGACATATATTATATCATTGCTACACAAGCCATTTTATCATTTGTTCCTGATAAAGACCTTTGCATTTGAATAGGCAGCTACTAAAAACGTAAAAAAAAAATTTCAATTAACATGGGCAAACTACAGCCTACACAGCGTAGGGTGACCACGTGTCCCGGATTGCCCAGGACAGTCCTGCATTTTGCAGGTCTGTCTCCGGCACATTCATTCCAGGACAATACAGTTTCCCGGAATGAAACTAATACAGCCACCCCCCGGGCCAATCTGATGCCCCAAAAAAGGGCGCCACATTACCGCTTTACTCACTCACAGTACTTGTCCTTGCCAGGAATGTCTGGAGAAGCACAATCCCGCCCCCTGCTTGTGATTGGAGAAATCATAAATCCCACCTCTTGTGTCCAATCACTGTGCTGTGATTCGTTACAGCACAAGCTGATTTTTGGAAAGAGAGGGTGTCCCTAAATGGTAGTTTGAAAATGTGGTCACCCTAGTGCAGCTGCTTTGTTTTCCTGCATGGAGATTCATAGGTGCCACGCAGTGGGTTGATTTTCAGAGAGCATTTCACAGGTAGTGAGGAGGAGTTATGCTGGGGAATCCAGGATGGAAAAAGGATCTGGGGGGGTCCTAGTTAGGGATGAACCGAACATACCCGCGTTCGGTTCGCACCAGAACCCCGAACAAACAGGTTCGCACAAACATTTAGAACCCCATTGAAGTCTATGGGACTCGAACGTTCGAATTCAAAAACGCTCATTTTAAAGACCAATATTCAAGTTATTGTTGGAAAACATCTTTGAGAACCTGGGTCTTGCCCCAGGGAACATGTATCAATGGAATTTTTTTTTTTTTAAAACTGTATTTTTTTCTGGAGCAGCGATTTTAATGATGCTTAAAGTGAAAAAAAAAAAAAAAAATCCCTATAAATATCGTACCTGCTGTGTGTCTATAGTAGTGGCACGTGTTTAGAAATGTCCCTGCACAACATGAGATTACATTTAGAAAAAAGTCATTTAATACTGCTTGCGGCTTCAAAGTAATGTTTGGTACCTGCAATATGGATAAAAATCATGGAAAAAAATAGCATGAGTTTCCTCACCACCACTCCCCCCAGGTCTTTACAAGACCCAGTGCCGATCCTGACCTCCCTGGAGCCCTAAGCAAAATCTGACGACAGTGACATGTCACATTAAAGAAAGTTGAGAAGCGGGGGCCCGTGAGCCTGTGGCCATATGGGCTTGGCCCCCCCAAAGCACACGTGCTGTGTGGCAACAATATGTCGATTATTTTAGGGGTGGTGGGGGGCCATTACAATGCCAGATCTTGGCTCAATCAATTATTTCTTTGTGAAAAAAAAAATTGTAAAAAAAAGTTCTCTGAAAGCCTCCATTATTTCTGCCATTTAAAATTTAGCAAAAACAAATAATGTCAGTCAAGCCTTAGCTTTCTCCCCATATCTAACTCATCCACTGATCATAAAGTCAAAAAAACAAGTTTCGTATCGTCGTATTGCATGATCGTTTTTCCGACGTTTTCTACCGACTGTAAACAACGTTCTCTATCCCTTAATACACTGCGCATGTGAGAAGCTCTGCACGTTCCCACGCCCATGACGTTCGTTCTAGTGATTGCCACGCCCCTTTTTAGTCGGTCAATGTGGAGAGGAGTCTGAAGACATGATGGAGGAGAGACAGCAAGCTGCAACCAGGCAGGAGACAGGCCAGGCAGACACCAGGAGGAGCAGGAGGTACAAAGCCACCAACATGAGCTTTGAAGAGATAGTTGAGATGGTGGCTATTTTAAAAAAGGAGGACTTTGACGGCAAAAACGGTCCTTACAAAAACCCCAATAAACTCAAGGCCCAGATCATAGATAAGGTATGGAGGGCTATCCATGCAAAATTTGGGGTGCAGAGGTCCAGGGAGCAGTTGCGCAAGAGATGGAGTTATTTGAAAATCCAAGAGCCAGAGCAGATGTGCAAACAGCAAACGTGCAGTATGATCGACTGAGTTTATGGCCAAAAACAGCAAACGTGCAGTATGATCGACTGAGTTTATGGCCAAAAACAGCAAACGTGCAGTATGATCGACTGAGTTTATGGGCAAAAACACAGCAAACTTATATTAAGATCGACTGAGTTTATGGCCAAAAACAGCAAATGTGCAGTATGATCGACTGAATTTATGGGCAAAAACACAGCAAACGTATAGTAAGATCGAATTAGTTTATGGCCAAAAACGGCAAACGTGCAGTATGATCGACTGAATTTATGGGCAAAAACACAGCAAGCGTATAGTAAGATCGACTGAGTTTATGACCAAAAACAGCAAACGTGCATTATGATCGACTGAGTTTATGGGCAAAAACACAGCAAACTTATATTAAGATTAACTGAGTTTATGGACAAAAACACAGCAAACGTGCAACGTGCTGTATGATCGACTGCGTTTATGGCCAAAAACAGCAAACGGACTGAATTTATGGGCAAAAACACAGCAAACGTATAGTAAGATCGACTAAGTTTATGGGCAAAAACAGCAAACGTGCAGTATGATCGACTGAGTTTATGGGCAAAAACACAGCAAACTTATATTAAAAACGACTGAGTTTATGGGCAAAAACATCAAATGTGCAGTATGATCGACTGAATTTATGGGCAAAAACACAGCAAACGTATAGTAAGATCAACTGAGTTTATGGCCAAAAACAGCAAACGTGCAGTATGATCGACTGAATTTATGGGCAAAAACACAGCATACGTATAGTAAGATCAACTGAGTTTATGGCCAAAAACAGCAAACGTGCAGTTTATGGGCAAAAACACAGCAAACGTGCAACGTGCTGTATGATCGACTGCGTTTATGGGCAAAAACACAGCATACGTATAGTAAGATCGATTGAGTTTATGGCCAAAAACAGCAAACGTGCAGTATGATCGACTGAATTTATGGGCAAAAACACAGCAAATGTATAGTACAGCACAATCTCCTGCCTGACAAATACTAATAGCAGATCTAGCTAAGCTATACAGTGTATAAATATATTTACAACTCCTAAGGATGTATATATATTCTCTAGACACTGTAAATTTACCTATACTGACTACTAGCCTTCCTACTCTATCTATCTATCTATCTGGTAGAAAGACACTGTGGGGTAGATTCACATAGAGATACAGCGTCGTATCTCTGAGATCCGTCGCTCGGATCTATGCGGCTGATTCCTCGAATCAGGTTCCGCATAGATCTCTCTTAGAGCCGACAGGTGTAAGTGACTTACACCGTCGGGTTTAAGGCTGCAATCTCCCGCCGGCCGCTAGGTGGCGATTCCATTATTATACGCAACGAATATGCAAATGAGGAGAACCGCCGATTCAGAAACGAACGCCCGACCGTCACTTTTTTTTTACGTCGTTTGCATTCGGCTTTTTCCGGCGGATAGTTACCCCTGCTATATGAGGGGTAAGTGTGGCGTATTCTATGTTAAGTGTGGCCGTCGTTCCCGCGTCGAGTTTTGAATTTTTTACGTCGTTTACGTAAGTCGTTCGCGAATACGGCCATACTTAAATTGCGTTAACGTCGAAACCAATGACGTCCTTGCGACGTCATTTGGAGCAATTCACGCTGGGAAATTTAGCTGGCGGCGCATGCGCAGTACGATCAGCGCAGGGATGCGCCTGATTTAAATAGTAAACTCCCCCTAGCCGCGGAATTTGAATTCCGCCAGGGGATTTACGATCCGTCAGGGCAACTTACGAGGCAAGTGCTTTCTGAATACAGCACTTGCCTCAAAAACTGGCGCTGGCGGATCGTAAATAAGATAGATCACGCGGATCTAAAGATCCGCTGATCTATGTGAATCTACCCCTGTGTCTCTATCTATCTATCTATCTATCTATCTATCTATCTATCTATCTATCTATCTATCTATCTATCTATCTATCTCTAACTGACTGTCTGTCTGACTTCTCTGTAAGCAAGCCGGAACACACCACATGAGGCCGCCCGGGAGGCAGTCTTTTATAGTGTGGGGCGTGTGCTAAAGCCCTGAGCCATAATTGGCCAAAGCACCCAGGCTTTGGCCAATTAGGGCTCTTCGTTTTTTGGGCGCTGTGATTGGCCAAGCATGCGGGGTCATGGTGCATGCTTGGCCAATCATCAGCGCGCAACGCCGCAGTGAATTATGGACCGTTGCGCGTCATTCGAATTTGGCGCGAACGACCCGTTTTGTTCGTTTTTCGACGAACAATCGAACAGGCAATGTTCGATTCGAACATACGTTTGTATCGAACGCAAAGCTCATCCCTAGTCCTAGTAGATTACAAGCTTGCCAATAGTTTACAATGTCAAGCTAGCAGAATATTGGCTTGCATTAAAAAGGGTATCTACTCAAGAGATTAAACTATAGTTCTACCACTTTCCAAAACTCTGGTCTGGCCATAGCTTAAATATGCCATCCAGTTCTGGTCACTAGCCCTCAGAAAGGGAGGAACTGGACAGAGGCCAGAGAAGGGCATCAAGAGAATAGGTGCAGGAACAACCCCCTTCTGAGCCCCCCCCCCCCCTGTCTCCACCCCCTACCCTCCTCTGTGCACCGTGCCTTGGTTTCATCACCTACCCACCTCCCAGTACTGCCCCAAGTATCATTTTGCAGTGATTTGCCCCGCGTTCCTGCTGAAAAAAAGCCCTGGTTCTTTACTGTCAGAGCAATAGGGATGTGGAACTCACTTCCACAATAGTCGGTGTCTGTGGGAAGTGTTGATAGTTTCAAAAAACTCTTATGCCGCGTACACACGATCGGTTCGTCTGATGGACCGTTTTCATCAGACGAACCGATCCTGTGTGGGACCCATCAGTTTTTTATCCATCAGTGAAAAAACTAGGAACTTGTTTTAAAATTATCTGATGGTTAAAAAAACGATAGAAAAAACGATCGTCTGTGGGCACGTCTATCGGTCAAAAGTCAATGCATGCTCAGAATCAAGTCGACACATGCTCGGAAGCATTGAACTTAATTTTTCTCAGCACGTCGTTGTGTTTTACGTCACCGCGTTCTGACACGATCGTTTTTTTAACTGATGGTGTGTAGGCAAGACTGATGAAAGTCAGCTTCATCGGATATCTGATGAAAAAATCCATCAGACCGTTTTCATTGCATGAACCGATTGTGTGTACAGGGCATAAGATAGGCATCTTAGCTAGCACATACACTCACACAGGATGAACTAGATACTCAATTCTACCAACTACGTAACTGTGTCTTAACTAGTGTTGCTCACAAATATTCGCATTGCGAATATTCGTTACGAATATTGCATATTCGAGTATTTTTTCAAATTTATTTTTAAAACAGATCACATCCTAGTGATCTCCATCGACGTCTAAAAGCATTGCTGGTATGATTAGAGACCCTGGGCCGAGTAGCTGAGGCGATCCTTTTATGTTGCCGAAAATTCGCAATGCGAATATTCGTATTACGAATATTCGCGAATACTTTCTCTGCCCTTCTGTGTTTTGTGTATAAAAAATAAATAAATTAGCTTTAGTTTAGTCATATAAGTTTGTGTAAGTAGAGTTAGTGTTTAGTGCATATTAGTTTAGTAATCTAGGAAATGATCTCCGTGTTGACGAGAATTTCGCAATCAATTTCGCATTCGCATTAGCGAAATTTCGCATTCGCATTAGCGAAATTTCGCAAAATTTTTTTTTTGATAAAATATCACAAATATTCGATATTAACGAATATTTCGCGAATATTCTTCTATATATTCGTGAAATATCGCGAAATCGAATATGGCGTATTCCGCTCATCACTAGTCTTAATCCCTAAAGTCCTGCACCACCACGTTGCAACCAAGTGCATTACACATGGTTGAGAGGCAGTTGCGGTGCGGCACCATTCACTTGATTGTATTTAGCGCATGACAGGGCCGCCATCAGGGGGGTAAAGGCAGTACACATGTACGGGGCATAGATGGCTACCCCCCTTTTTTTTCGTAAGTGGCCCAGAGGTCCCCAGGGCAACCCCCCCTTTTTATTTGTTCGTCAGCAGTCAAAGCCCTATGACCTCAATTCGCGGTGGCAGCACCCCCCGCTTTTTAATTAGCGGCGGCCATAATTCCTGATGGCAGCCCTTGCGCATTGTACTGCCTGGGGTTTAATTCTTGTCATTAGCACAAAGCAAAGCAACATGGCCACAGCAGCTGCAGGTTAAAGGGGAGCAGTTGGTGTGGTAGTAAAAATGCAACTCGTTGCATGCTTTGTACTATTCCCTCCCCCACATTTGTATACAAGCCCCATTCTCTTATGCCTTGATCAGCAAGTTAAATGCTTAAACTTAAACTTTTTTATTTAGTGTAGTGCCTGGTCACTTTCCAGTGCTAATGCAATGTTAAATTTAGAGGGGGTCAGAGAGTTAGTAGACTCTGACCATGTTGATTTGTTTAAATTTGGGTCTCTGTCTCAGCTTTGGCTGTGCTGTGGTCCATTCTGTTGTTTCTGGGGTGCTGATCCCACCCCAGGTCGGCAGGTGGCAGCAGTGAAGTCAAGCAGGGCTGGACTGGGACTGGGACAAAAATTTGGCCCTGGACTTCATTCAGACTGGCCCACTTTGACAGGTCTCTCTTACAGCGGCTGGACAACTCCCGCACCCCCCCGCCACCCAAGCCCCCTCTCCCCTTTCTATAGCCACTAGCTGTTTTACTTTATTAGAGTAGAACGGCTGGTACTCTTACAGGCAGTACCAGTGGGGAAGCTAGACATTATTTCACCAGGGGCAAAGAATCAGTTTGGTGTCCCCCTTACAACGGCGGATCCAGGGGGGGGGGCGGAGGTCCCCAGGGTCCCGGAGGCCGCCAGGGCCCCGTATGGCAACCCCCCCTTTTTTTATTTATTTTAATTAAAAAAAAATATTTTTTTATTTTATTTTTTTATTAAAGGGCCATTTTTTTTTAGGGGTCCAGAGGTCCCCAGGGGCCCGGAGGCCACCAGGGCCCCAGATGGCAAACCCCTCTTTTTTTATTTTATTTTTTTTTATAAAAAAAAACATTTTTTTAACATATTTTTCTTTTATTTTTTATTAAAGGGCCAATTTTTTTTCTTTTATTTTTTTTAGAAGTCCGGAGGTCCCCAGGGTCCCGGAGGCCGCCAGGGCCCCGTATGGCAACCCCCCCTTTTTTTATTTATTTTAATAAAAAATATATATTTTTTTATTTTATTTTTTATTAAAGGGCCATTTTTTTTTTTAGGGGTCTGGAGGTCCCCAGGGGCCCGGAGATCCCCAGGGCCCCAGATGACCACCCCCCTTTTTTTATTAAATTTATATATATATATATAAAATTATTATTATTATTATTATTGTTAGTATTATTATTAAAGGGCACAGAGGTCCCCAGGGGCCCCGGAGGACAACCCTCCTTTTTTTATAATTAAAAAAAAACACGTCTGCAGTCTCTGACCATCTCTTGTACCACGTCTGCAGTCTTTGACCATCTCCTTGTACCATGTCTGCAGTCTCTGACCATCTCTTGTACCATGCCTGCAGTCTCTCACCATCTCCTGAACCATGTCTGCAGTCTCTGACCATCCCTTGTACCACGTCTGCAGTTTTCCTGACCATCTCTTGTACCACGTCTGCAGTTTTCCTGACCATCTCTTGTACCACGTCTGCAGTCTCTGACCATCTCCTTGTACCACGTCTGCAGTCTCTGACCATCTCCTTGTACCACGTCTGTAGTCTCTGACCATCTCCTTGTACCACGTCTGCAGTCTCTGACCATCTCTTGTACCATGCCTGCAGTCTCTGACCATCTCCTGTACCACGTCTGCAGTCTCTGACCATCCCTTGTACCACGTCTGCAGTTTTCCTGACCATCTCTTGTACCATGTCTGCAGCCTCTAACCATCTCTTGTACCATGTCTGCAGTCTCTGACCATTTCCTTGTACCACGTCTGCAGTCTCTGACCATCCCTTGTACCACGTCTGCAGTCTCTGACCATCTCCTGTACCACGTCTGCAGTCTCTGACCATCTCTTGTACCACGTCTGCAGTCTTTGACCATCTCCTTGTACCACGTCTGCAGTCTCTGACCATCTCTTGTACCATGCCTGCAGTCTCTCACCATCTCCTGAACCATGTCTGCAGTCTCTGACCATCCCTTGTACCATGCCTGCAGTCTCTGACAATACCTTGTACCACGTCTGCAGTCTCTCACCATCTCCTGTACCATGTCTGCAGTCTCTCACCATCCCTTGTACCACGTCTGCAGTTTTCCTGACCATCTCTTGTACCACGTCTGCAGTTTCTGACCATCTCTTGTACCATGTCTGCAGTCTCTGACCATCTCTTGTACCACGTCTGCAGTTTCTGACCATCTCTTGTACCATGTCTGCAGTCTCTGACCATCTCTTGTACCATGTCTGCAGTTTCTGACCATCTCTTGTACCATGTCTCCATTCTCTGACCATCTCTTGTATCACGTCTGCAGTCTCTCACCATCTACTGTACCACGTCTGCAGTCTCTCACCATCTCCTGTACCACGTCTGCAGTCTCTCACCATCTCCTGTACCACGTCTGCAGTCTCTCACCATCTCCTCTCCCACGTCTGCAGTCTCTGACCATCCCTTGTACCACGTCTGCAGTCTCTCACCATCCCTTGTACCACGTCTGCAGTTTCTGACCATGTCTTGTACCACGTCTGCAGTTTCTGACCATGTCTTGTACAACGTCTGCAGTCTCTGACCATCTCTTGTACCATGTCTGCAGTTTCTGACCATCTCTTGTACCATGTCTGCAGTCTCTGACCATCTCTTGTACCATGTCTGCAGTCTCTGACCATTTCCTTGTACCACGTCTGCAGTCTCTGACTATCTTCTTGTACCACGTCTGCAGTCTCTGACCATCTCCTGTACCACGTCTGCAGTCTCTGACTATCTTCTTGTACCACGTCTGCAGTCTCTGACCATCTCCTGTACCACGTCTGCAGTCTCTGACCATCTCTTTGTACCACGTCTGCAGTCTCTGACCATCTCCTCTACCACGTCTGCAGTCTCTGAACATCCCTTGTACCATGCCTGCAGTCTCTGACAATACCTTGTACCACGTCTGCAGTCTCTCACCATCTCCTGTACCATGTCTGCAGTCTCTCACCATCTCTTGTACCACGTCTGCAGTCTCTGACCATCTCTTGTACCACGTCTGCAGTCTCTGACCATCTCTTGTACCACGTCTGCAGTCTCTGACCATCTCTTGTACCATGTCTGCAGTCTCTGACCATCTCTTGTACCATATCTGCATTCTCTGACCATCTCTTGTACCATGTCTGCAGTCTCTGACCATCTCTTGTACCATGTCTGCAGTCTCTGACCATTTCCTTGTACCACGCCTGCAGTCTCTGACCATCTCCTGTACCATGTCTGCAGTCTCTGACCATCTCTTGTACCACGTCTGCAGTCCCTGACAATCGTCTACAAACCATGGGATAGATTTATGGCATTCATATTTAAATATTTTTTACTAGTAATGGCGGGGATCATTGATTTTTTAGCAGTACTGCAACATTGCAGCGGACACATCGGACACCTAATTGAGTTCTGTAAGCAACACCTTATTTTCTGGCAGTGCCCCTCCCGAGACTAGACTCTGGATCCGCCCTTTCCCCCTTATGGGACAAGATTAGGCAGAAGTGAGAAACTCCCAGGCCACTTTCACTGAAGCCGGCCCACTGAGCCATCGGCCCACCGGGAAACTCCCTGTAGTCCCAATGGCCAGTCCATCCCTGAAGTCAAGGATTGGGTACTCTTGCCCAGCAGCCTATCAGGAGGGTTTGGCCTTGCTGTGTATGCTGGGAGAGAGTATTTATGAGGCAGACGCCATTTTTCTGGGTCTCTCCTCGTGTGGTGCCCACCTTTAGGGTGGCCACCTCACGCCGCCCCGGCGAATGGCCTTCTGGGCTGGGGTTGCGCGTGCAGCGCAAGGATCCTGGTTTCGGGACCACGTTGGCCAGTAGCAATTGATCTGCCACTTGGGGACTCAGTAATCGACTGGGTCCCACTAAAGAAGGTTCTGGGTCATCCATCCAGTTGGAGGAGGCGGTACGGTGGAGAGTTTGCCTGAGGAGTTCCAAGAGAGGCTGGTGTTCCGATAGGGGCCTGACTATCCATCGGGGACCAGGGTAACCGGACACTGAGAGGCAGGATGTTGGCCGCCTGTCAGTCGGTACCCTAATTCAAAACTACCTGAAGGAGATCCAGGTGCCAAGTCTGCTAAGGAGGATTATCTCCGCTGTTCATTTACTAGGAGGGTCTGTGGTAGAGACTTTTTCCTAAGGTTTGAGTGACATTCTGGCTGCCAGGCCGGTGAGAGAGGCCTGTCCAGGAGCACTACACCCACTCAGGCTGGAGTTGTGAAAGAGACATTACACGTGGGAGCAGGACTGTTTCCCTTTTTCTGACATCTGGATCTGCTATCTTCATTTCTTCTTCTACCTCTACTCTTCACCAAGTTTTATTTAGGCTGGGTAATAAAGAGCACAGAAAAAGACACCTGTCGTGGACATTCCGTTACTACAACTTTCACCCCTAGAGAAACACGAGGTAACATGCCACCCAAAACAAACCAGCAGCTCCTTCGAAGGTAGTGTTACATTAGTATTTATTAACCACTTCTGACCGGCCCCACGTCCAAAGACGTCATTTTTTTGAAGATGGATATCTCGGTAACGGCAGCAGCTGCTGCCACAACCGAGATATCCATCTCTTCGTGGGGCGGTCCTGTTAACGATAACGGCGGTCATCGCGGCGGATTCGCCGCGAGATCGCCGTTACCGGCGGCGGGAGAGGTGCCCCCCCTCCCGCCGCTCTCCCGCGCCCTCCGCCGCTTACCGTAGCCGTCGGTAGCGGCGGAGGCGATCGGGTCCTCTTGCTGGCTGTCCGGGGATGCGACTGAGGGAAAAAATGTCCCTCAGCCATCCCCATACCTCTGCTGGGCGGAAGTGACGTCAAAACGTCATTTCCGCCCAGCGTCTTAAAGAGACATTTAATTTGTTTACATTTTGACTTTTTTTTTTTTGCATTTAAGCCTGAATTTGAGATCTGAGGTCTTTTTGACCCCAGATCTCATATATAAGAGGACCTGTCATGCTTTTTTCTATTACAAGGGATGTTTACATTCCTTGTAATAGGAATAAAAGTGATAATTTTTTTTTTCTTTTTTCAGTGTTAAAAATTATAAAATAAATAAAAAAAAAAAACGAAAACCAAAAAAATAATTTTTTAAAGTGCCCCGTCCCGACGAGCTCGCGCGCAGAAGCAAACGCATACGCGAGTAGCGCCCGCATATGAAAACGGTGTTCAAACCACACAAGTGAGGTATCGCCGCGATCGTTGGAGCGAGAGCAATAATTCTAGCCCTAGACCTCCTCTGCATCTCAAAAAATGCAACCGTCGCCTATCAAGATTTTTAAGGGTAAAAGTTTGACGCCATGCCCCGAGCGGGCGCAATTTTTAAGCGTGACATGTTGGGTATCATTTTACTCGGCGTAACATCATCTTTCACAATATATAAAAAAATTGGGCCAAATTTATTGTTGTCTTATTTTTTAATTCAAGAAAGTGAATTTTTTCCAAAAAAAGTGCGCTTGTAAGACCGCTGCGCAAATACGGTGTGAGAAAAAGTATTGCAATGACCGCCATTTTATTCTCTAGGGTGTTAGAAAAAAAAATATATAATGTTTGGGGGTTTTAAATAATTTTCTAGCAAAAAAAACTGTTTTAGTCTCGTAAGCACCGAATCTGAAAAACAGGCTCGGGGCTGAAGTGGTTAATAGTAATTACATTAATTTAGTATTTTCGATATACCTGTTATGCCCTGTACACATGATCGGTTCGTCTGATGAAAACGGACCGATGGACCGTTTTTATCAGATGAATCAATGGTGTGTGGGCCCCATCGTTTTTTTTCCCATCGGTGGAAAAAAATTAGAACCTGTTTTAAATGTTTCTTATGGTTGAAAAACTGATAGAAAAAAAACGTTCGTCTGTGGGGAAATCCATCATTCAAAAGACCACGCATGCTCAGAATCAAGTCGACGCATGCTCGGAAGCATTGAACTTCATTTTTCTCAGCACGCCGTTGTGTTTTACCTCACCACGATTTTTAACCAATGGTGTGTAGGCAAGACTGATGAAAGTCAGCTTCATCGGATATCTGGTGAAAAAATCCATCGGTCCGTTATCATCAGACGAACCGATCGTGTGTACAGGGCATTAGAGTATGTACCTTTTTTTCGGACAGAACGCACAGCAATGGCACATTTTTTACAGTCTTGATGTTCTCATTGCTGACTGTTAATAACCCGATACTGGAAAAGGTGAGCATGGAAGTTAATGTTTCTTTCTTTTTCTCACATTAATTAACATTGCACATGTCAATGTCACACATAAAGGGGAGGAAGGCTTTGTTAGCACCTGTAAAAATATCGCAGTATCTCACTAATAGCAGCAGACACCCTGATGCATGGAGAAAAATGAGCAATTATGTACAGTATACAGATGTGAATGTGCCTTTGTCTATAAACACATATACAGTATGTACCAACTTAGCCACTGAGAAAATAAAATATAATTGTCTTTCTTCATTGCACAGAATAGCTTTCCTTCTCTCTTTTCTTTACAATGGATGTATAGTTAAAGTTCACAATTTATAAGCATCAGTAAGTGCAGGACACGTTAGTTTTACCTAATCACATTATTACTTTTAGGTAAATGTACCTCGCTTGCTATAAACATGGAAATTCTGTTTTCAAGCTCCATCATTTTACCTAAAGCCTAGATCACCCATGACCCCTGTAGTCTGAATAAACCCCTACTGACCCATTTTACCTACTTCCCCTCCTTCCCATACCCCAACCTTTTAAACCCCCCAGTAAAAGAGATGACACCTGAGTTTGGAGTAGAAACTGGCCATAGCAGCCTTTTTATTAAACAAATTACTAATTAATTATTTAACCACTTGTTTACTGGGCACATATACCCCCCTCCTGCCCAGATGAAATTTCAGCTTCCAGGAATGCATCACTTTAACTGACAATTGCGCGGTCCTGCGACGTGGCTCCCGAACAAAATTGACGTCCTTTTTCCCCACAAGTAGAGCTTTCTTTTGGGGGTATTTGATCACCTCTGCGGTTTTTATTTTTTGGGCTATAAACAAAAAAGAGCGACAATTTTGAAAAAAAAAATACAATATGTTTTACTATAATAAATATCCCAATTTAAGAAAAAAACACATTTTTTTTCTCAGTTTAGGCCGATACATATTCTTCTACATATTTTTGTTAAAAAAAATCGCAATAAACGACTGGTTTGCGCAAAAGTTATAGCACCTACAAAATAGGGGACAGAATTATTATTTTTTATTTTTTTACTAGAAATAGCGGCGATCTGCGATTTTTATTGGGACTGGGCCGTTATGGCGGACACATCGGACACTTTTGGCACATTTTTGGCGCCATTCACATTTATACTGCGATCAGTGCTATAAATATGCACTAATTACTGTATAAATGTGACTGCCATTGAAGGGGTTAACACTAGAGGGTGAGGAAGGGGTTAAATGTATTCCCTGGATAGTGTTCTAACTGTGGGGGGAGGGGGGTGACTGGGGGAGGTGACCGATCTGTGTCCCTTTGTACAAGGGACACAGATCGGTCTCCTCCTCTCCAGAGACAGGACGCTGTCTCTGTGTGAGCCGGCAATGAGAGATGATCTCATATGTTTACATATGAGATCATCTCTCATTGGCCGCGCAGATCGCATAGCAAATGGCCACTCTGATTGGCCGTTCGCCGCGATCTGTGATTGGCTGTGTCCAAGGGACACGGCCAACACAGAGTTTCCCCGCTGCGTGCTCTGGAGCGCCCGCAGGAAACACCCTAAGGGGCGGCCCTCAAGTGGTTAAATAAATATTTCAATAATTTAACAACATTTAACGGCAACATTATAACACACCCACAGCCTGTTGGTCTTTGACGGTACCCCCCAACACAACTACACTGCAGGATCTTTTTCCATACCAGGGCTCCAGCCGTAAAAGCTTGGAGACACCCCATTACCCACAGTGCAACCAATAACCGCATTCCAGCAGACACCGTTCCACTGGAATACCCCAGAGGGGCCCATATCACCGCTGGACCCCCTACCACTTTCATCCAATCTGTTCTCTTCCACCATCAAAGACCAAAGGACACTGCCATTATCACTGGACGACCTGAATCCATGACCTGAAAGAAAGAAAGAAAAAGACGCACAACAGAAACACAGGGAGGGTGGGTGGGAAAACTGGCGAACAACAAAAGTTGGTCAAATTACCGTTCGTAATGGATATAGCACATTTGTCACGCTGTAATAAATCGTCTCTCACCAAACTTCTACTAACACGACTGGTATTGAACTTCCCTTTAGTGCCGTCATACGTGTTGTACGTGACCGTGTTCTTGGCGTTCGGAATTTCCGACAACATTTATGTGACCGTGTGTATGCAAGACAAGTTTGAGCCAACATCCGTTGGAAGAAAATCCACGGTTCTGTTGTTGGAATTTCCGATCGTCTGTACGCGGCAATAGTGGGATTTTGAGGCAATTTGAAAAATAATAAATAATTATACATATAAAAAAATGAATTTTATTAATACACATTTTTTACATGGCAAAAAGGTTTCCATGTGGGAAACCACAATGAAAAATGACATGTACATGTATCATAATTTTGCGCAAATTGCCATAAACTGGTACAACCTCACTACACAAAATGGAACCATCCATTTAAATACAGATGATAATAGGGAATAGGAATATCGAACGCGTTTCGAAATGTGTATAAATTATAATTTTCTTCAGGGACTAATTTTACTTCTGAAATGATATCAATACATTTGTATCAATACATTTAGGATACATATCACATAATAGTCGGTTCACACTGGGGCGACACGACTTCCAGCACGACTTTCAGAGGCGACTCCAACACGACTTGAGCATGAACCACAGGGCGATCTGGGGCGATTTACAACAGGACTTGAAGTCGTCTCCAGGACAGGAGACTTTCCAGTGGCCAATCAAACAACAATCAGCTCTAGGGGAGGGAGGGGGAGGGAGGAGTTTGCCTGAGCAATGTATGTTATCTTCCTGGAAAGTAGCTTCAGTTAAGACAGTGATCAGACTTGAAGCGACTTGCATTGAAATCAATGAGTACAAATCGCCTAGAAGTCGGATTGAAGTAGTACAGGAACCTCTTCTGAAGTCGGAGCAACTTAAGTAGTGTGTATTAAGACGGCTCCCATTCACTTACATTGATTTTCTGGACAGCACGACTTGGGACGACTTGAAACGACTTCAAATCGGATCCCAGGTCGCCCCAGTGTGAACCGACTCTCAAGCATCAAAAATAGCTTAACAACAAATCATCAAGCTTACATGTCAACATTATTATTGGAGAAAGTATTTCCTCAACACGGATGACCACCGTGGAAATCTGCAAAAGCCCTTCATCCAGTAGTGTATTTAGGTTTTGTGCTGCCCTAGGCCTGACTGAACTTGTGCACCCGTAATTTAAATATGCCACATCCCTTCCTGTCAAGTCCACACCCCTTGCTGTTTAAGACCAGTCCTGAACATTTTCGAGTGGGGGCACTAGTTCTGAGGGCCTGGGGCGGGGGGGGGGAGTCCCTTAATTTGCATAAATTTCCTCTCACTTCCTGTTTGGCTATGGGGCAGAAAGTAAAGGGAAATCTCTGCAATGGGACAGGAATAGTAAAAAATAAAGTGACCCTGGGTATAACCCTGCCTTACTCTATCCAAAATGGAAAAAAAAAAGTGGTCCAGGATGATAGGACAGTCAAAAGCACTGCGCCCCCCACAGTTGTGGAATGCCTGCCACCCGCATATCGGAAGCAGTGCATCCGCTTCATGGGGGCGCTAGACTAATTTGCTTCTCTGCCCAGTCCGCCCCATAAGAATGGCCCTACACTAACAGTATAGCACAAGCCGGCGGGGACTCTTTCCATGCTGACCCCCTGCAAAGTGCTGACCTAGGCCTGGGCCTCGTTGGCTTAGGCCAGGATACAGCGTTGCTTTCATCACATAAAGAGGCCACTGGATAGAGTCCCAACAAGGGCACCAAAAACGGGAAATAAAAGGGAACCAATAAAGGTTCCGACCAAGAATATTGGGGGACCTATAAGAGAAAGAATATATATATATACAGTATATATATATATATATATATATATATATATATACAGGGCTTTTTTTCTGGGGGAACTTGGGGGAACTCAGTTCCACCACCTTTGGCTCAGACCCTTTGGTGCCTGCTCTCCACAATCACTTGTAAACACAGAAGTCTGGTTTCTGTGTTTACAAGTGCCATCTCTTCACTCTGTGTGTAACCCCCCTGAATTCTGCACTCTGTATTAGTGCAATTCTGGTATTTAATGCCCCTTTAAGACCCTTCTACTGTTTGTGAAATCTGAACGGGGTCGTGGTTGAGTTCCTGCACCTATTTTCTGATAAAAAAAGCTCTGTATATATATATATATATATATATATATATATATATAAACACTCCCATAATCATAGAAAATGTGTATATAACAAACCCAGAGTGGAAGGACCCAAAAAAAAAGGTGTGAAAACCCTCCACAGAGGGAGGGATCCACCATAGGAGCATCCACTCTCTTAGGGTCATGGTCACCCCAAAAAGGACAACCTTTAATGTTTTCAGTGCAGTCTCTTCTCTCTTTATTTTCTCTCCATTGCCAATTTCTTTGCATTTCGTCACTCCAAGGCCGTCTTTCTCTACATTAAAGGCTTTGTTGTGTGGTTGTCCATATGGCAAGTTCCCAATTTTTACCATGATGCACTTTGCACTCACTACTCATCACCCTGACCACAGCTCGCCGAACCTCCTAAAAATATTGCTGTGATGTGCAGCTACATCCTCATACTCTGTGCTGACTATAAATATATTGTATAATGTATCTAGGGTTTTCTCCAACACAGTTCCACACAGTGCTCTCTTAATAAAGGTTGCTAAACCTAATATCTATGGCTTTTTTAGATACATTGCATTTCACGTGTTATACTATGCATGTAGTGTTCTGTGGTTGATACAGAAGGACGTCCTACTCTGTGTATAATTCACATACACTCCTCAATGGTTAGCTCTCCCACGATCAATAAATCACATCATTCACAGATTATGCTGCGGTTAGGTTCATTTTGCGGAGGAATCTCGGTGGGTTCATCAGTGGGTTAATTGCTTTGCAATAAGGAGTGGAAAAATAGACCTGGATTGTCCCAGCCTCTTATAGACAAGGAAAATAAAACAGGAAAGCAAAACCAGAGAGCAGGAAAATGTGTCCTTTTTTTCCCCACAAATAGAGCTTTCTATTGGTGGTATTTGATCACCTCTGTGTTTTTTATTTTTTGTGCGATAAAAAAAAAGAGCGACAATTTTGAAAAAAAAAGCAATATTTTTTTACTTTTTGCTATAATAAATGTCCCAAAAAAAAAAAATTCTTCATCAGTTTAGGCCAATATATATATTCTTCTACATATTTTTGGTAAAATTTAAAAACGCAATAAGCGTATAGTGATTGGTTTGCGCAAAAGTTAAGGGCCCAGATTCACAAAGCACTTACGCCGACATATCAAAAGATACGCTGTCGTAAGTACAAATGTGCGCCGTTGCATCTCTGCGCCGATTCACAAAGCTAGATACGTCGAAAAGCAAGGCTTCAGCCGCCCGACGTAACTTGCCTATGCAGTCGTATCGTGGGCGCATAGTTACGCTGGACACATTCGGCGTTCCCATTTAAAATATGTAAATGCGTAAGATACGCCGATTCACTAACGTAGATGCGCCCGGCCGCTTCATATACGCGATTTGCGTAAGGCTTACTTCCATCGTACAGTTACCCCTCTTATACGAGGCGCAGTTAGTGCAAAGGTATGGGCCAGGGAACGACGCCGTCAAATTTTACACCGCGTACGCCGTTTACGTAGTACTACGTGAATAGGGCTGTGCGTAGGTTACGTTCACGACGTAGGCAGTGTTCGACGTATCTTAGGCAGCTATTTCAACGCAAATGTGAGCATGCGCACTGGGATGCGTCCAAGAGACGACGCATGCGCACTTCGTTTTTTTAAGCTGTGGCCATCATTTGCATGGGGTCACGCTTCATTATAATATATCATGTCCACTTCCAGCCCACTTACACCTACTTTGACTTACGTCGGCTTATGCCGACAACTATACGCTACGCCGCCGCAACGTTGAGCGCAGAAAGTAGATACGTTACACCAGCACAAAGATGCGCCTCTCTACGTAAATCTGGGCCATAGTGTCTACAAATGATGGGAAAGGTCTATGCCATTCTTTCAGTGGTACTGCGACATTGCGGTGGACACATTGGACAATTTTGACACATTTTTGGGACCATTGACATTTATACTGCGATCAATGCTATAAATATGCACTGATTACTGAGTAAATGTCACTGGTAGGGAAGGGGTTAACACTAAGGGGGAGTTAAATGTGTGTTCCCTCAGTGTGTTCTAACTGTATGGGGATAGGACTGACTGACTACTTAGTAGGAATAATCGATGTGTCTCCTCTCCCCTGACAGAACAGGCATTTGTGTGTTTACACACAATTCCCTGTGCTGGCACTTGTGCACGCGATCGCGCCCGCCGGCCAGGTGCATCGGGTTCCCCACCGTGGAGCGTGCACACTCACGCTCTCTGGTGGCTCTAAAAGGGGAGGACGTACCCATACAGGGTTTCACCCAAAACAGCCAACGTGCTGCAGTATATCTGCGTGAGCCGGTCGGGGACAGGCTAAAGCTGATATAAAAATTAACTAATGCCAATACACTATATTACCAAAAGTATTGGGACACCTGCCTTTACATGCCCATGAAACTTAGTGGCATCCCAGTCTTTGTTCCTGGGTTCAATATCGAGGCCCACCCTTTTCAGCTATAAAAGCTTCAACTCTTCTGGGAAGGTTGTCCAAGGTTTAAGAGTGTGTCTATGAGAATGTTTGACCATTCTTCAAGAAGCGCATTTATGAGGTCAGGCACTGGCCTGTCTTGCAGTCTCCACTAATTCATCCCAAAGGTGTTTTCTCAGGTTGAGGTCAGGACTCTGTGCTGGTCATTAAGTTCCTCCACCCCAAACTTGCTCATCCATGTCTTTATGGACCTTTCTTTGTGCATTGGTCCAAATCATTTGGTAGAGGGGGAATTATGGTGTGGGATTGCTTTTCAGGAGTTGGGCTTGGTCCCTTAGTTCCAGGACATTTTTGACAATTTCATGCTCCCAACTTTGTGGTAACAGTTTGGGGAAGGCCCCTTCCTGTTGACAACATGACTGCGCACCTCCTCTCCCCTAAACAAAAACGTGCAGTGAACCCGTGCAGTGCAGGCAGTGCGGCTACCCATCAGAAAATGCAACAGAAGTGACATTCTGTCGCGGCCATGTTGGTACACCCACACTCGCCTTCAGTAAGCCTACAGTCAGAAGGTGGCAAGCAGACATCTTTGTACACCTAACAGAGTCTTGCATTTCACACATATTTTTACCAGTAAACTGCACTTCTATCCTGAAATACAGTATTTGGAAATCCGTCTGACAGTTTTGATGTTGAATTTTAAAAGCAGTGGCAAGCCTGCTGATCTCTCAGGTTTGCTAATCTGACAGAACACCGCTGCTTTTAAGATTCAACATCAAAACAGTGCATTTCACTATATAAGCTCAGTTTACTGGTAAAAATATGTGGGAAATTTAAGACTTTGGTGGGTGTCAAAAGATGTCCGCTTTGCAAATTCAGACTGTAGGCTTAGTGCGGGTGTATCAAGATGGCCGCAACGGAACGTCAATTTGGTTGCACCTTCTGATGGGTAGCGGCTTTCTGATAGAACACCATGACAAGATCATCCAGTGCCCAGGGCAAAGATGCTAAATTCTGCCCAAATGCTTCATTATGTGTGAGCTTATGAGGAGGAGGAGAGGGAGAGAAAGCACAGCCTGCACCCCCTCTTGGCCCTCTCCACCTCTCCTTGCCACTTCCAGCGCTGGGCAAAAGTAGTGATGCCGCTGTCTTTACTCCTGTCAGCCTTATAGTAGAAGGAGTTTGCAGAGCCCCCATCCCTATGCATGCTGCTCCTTTCTGCCCACCCCTTGTCCCGGCCTGGAGTGCAGGTACAGCTCCACTGCATGGGAAAACTTTTTTTGCCCGAAGTTGGGTTAACTGAAATCTCTATTGGTATAAACATCTTACAATCCCCTACATACCAGGAATCACGCTGGGAGTGCCAGCTATTGGACAAAGTAGGGTCCTTTTTTTGTATGCTGCCTGTACCCTATTTGGAAGATTTCCCTTCACTTGTCCTGGGGCCATGCAGGATTTGGGTACATATATTTTTCACTTCCTTAAAATTCTATGTATGAACTACACATTAAAGAGAGGCAGGAATGGGTGGGATGAAAAGGGTGTAAAAATATCCAGTGGTTGATATAGTCGGTATTATAAAATCGCAAATTTAACAATTTACAAAATTGCTGCAAAAATCATCAGACAGAATAAAATGGAAATAAATTTCGAATTTGTGATTGAACATGGACATTTATATGCCACTGCCATGACATTAACCAAAGCTGCTTAATCCTCTTTGTTTTTATAATATAGTTTAAGCCCCTTGAGCACTCATGGGGTTAATGGGCCAGAAACCTATGGTGAATTTGAATTTAAATTGGCCAAAATCATAAAAAAGGGGGAGAAGCAAAGGTAAATTTTCCATCCCTGACAAAGAAGCCATTTCTGGCAATTAATGGTTTGTAGTTCACATTATATATGCAGGAGAAAGTAATTAGCTCAGCAGGGGACAGACACACAGGCCTTGGTCGCAGCTCTAACCAATAAATTACCACAAGATCCCACTGCTTGTTTAGATATGTGGAAGAAAATACCTTGGCGTGGAAGATTTAAGATGCAGCTGTACTTTTAGAGCAGCGCAGTTGAAGGGGGTAAAATGAGCCTATTTTTTACATATAATTCTGCTGTACACATACTCTCTGTCTAGCTGCAGCATGGTATAGGACATCTAGGCACTTCTAATGTAGAGAAGTCGTGAGCAATCTCCATTCTCTGCATCTTGGGAATATCTCAACTAAACTGTGGTCAAATAATAATAGAACATTGCTTAACCCAACTGTGTATTCATTAAAAAAATAAAATATGTATTTGTAAATGCAGCATGTTAATTACCTAAAAGCTCCCAACTGTCCCTGATTTAGAGGGACTGTCCCAGATTTTGAACAAATATCCAGGGCCGCCATCAGGAATTATGGGGCCCCTTACACAGCTTCAGGCATGGGCCCCCTGGAGCAGAGAACCGGGGGGGGGCTGCCGCCTCAAATATTGAGAAAATTGAGAGAAGCTAGGGGCATAAATTGAGAAGCAGGGGGTGTAGCTGGCCAGCTAGAACCTGTCCTAGGTCACTAATATAACCTACATGTATATACAGCTAAACCTGCTAAGAACCTAAATGTAGTGCACATGTTTATATGTGAGAGACAAAAGCAGAGGCGATTAAGTTCGCATGTGTTGCGCTATATAAGTTTTCATTCATTCATTCAGAGTTATTCACTGTGATTTTGTGCTTGGATGTCATATAACAGTTGTATGTTGTGTTCACAGAAGCAAAAGGAAAAATATGCCTTTAAGAATCATTTATTTGTATGACAGTGAAGGTAAGCTTGTGACACAGTGGAGTTTATACCAGAAAGTATAGAGTTAAGCCTTTGTGACACATCAGGAGTCTTGGCCAATCACAGTAAATCTCACATTGAGCAGGAGTCTTGGCCAATCACAGCCAGCCTTGCATCCATTCTGTCTGGAAAGTTCCCAGCACATGGGCTGGAAACCATTCCACCATAGAGAGAGAACAGAACAGACACACAGATCCAGAGTCCAGTTTTATGGAAGCAAGGGGCCAAATAGGTATGTCATACAGTTATATATATATGTTCCTATTGTAAATAATGTGATTAGAACAGTTTACTGAACTAGTTATGTGTTCACTTGTAGTTCCACTTTATCCATCAAACTCATCAAACTCACCTAACCTCACTAAACCAAACCAAGTTGCAAATCACAGAGTTATACCTTTCAGAGAAATTAGAGAATGCTTTAATAACTTACAGAGAGAGTATAAATACTGAAGAAAGAAATATATCCACCATCGTATGTTAAATGACAAGATTGAATATTTAAACCACCACTTTCTGTTATACTTTATTCAACACGTGTTTTCGTACATGGACTGTCTGCTGCAAAGAAAAAACATGGTGCCTGGTCATCAGGAGGAGGGCGCTACAGTTGATTTGTTATTATAGATGCGGAATTCATGTATACCTTTAGGCCAATAGGCCCATGTAATTCTTCTGATGACATTTTTCTTTCTCTTTGTATATTCCTAAAAAAAATTATGGAAACAAAAAAATTATAGTCTACTTATTTACTAAGGCCAGCATAGACTGATGATTCCATGCATGAACAGAACATGAGAAAGACCCAGCATGGCATATTGGTAAACGGTGTATTGTACCAATTTATGTGCCAAGGCCATGGTCTGTCCATAGCCCAAGTCAAACTTTCAGAATAAGAAGAAATTCTCTTACTCTAGTCTAAAGGGCTGCAATCACTTAGCATTTGGTAAAACTGGCAGTCTAAGGCCCTAATTACCTAGTAATGGGCCCTCGGAGGGAGGCAGATATCCTGGGGCAGGACGATAGTTGATCTGTCCCTCTAGTGACAGCCCTGGAAAGTTCAGACTTGTAAACATGTCAGCAGGAGTGTAAAATAGAGCTCTCTGCTCTAGTGAGGCTGATAAGCCATCAGTCACAGTGTCACACATTAAACTAGTGTAGTGACAGCCCTGTATCCTCTGGGTTCTGTCCTTTCTTCACTGTACCGCTTGCAAGCTACTGTATTACTATACCCTGCAGCACCCTTATCTCCCTTAAAGGGGTAGTTCCCCCAAAAACCTTTTTTTTAACATTGATTGAGGCTCGTTTTGTCAAGGGGAATCGGGTGTTTTTTTTTTAGAAACGAAGCAGTACTTACCGTTTTAGAGATGCATCGTCTCCGACGCTTCCGGGTATGGTCTTCGGGTCTGGGCGTTCCTATTTGATTGACAGGCTTCCGACGGTCGGATACATCGCGTCACGATTTTCCGAAAGTAGCCGAACGACGGTGTGCAGGCGCAGTATAGAGCCGCACCGGGGCTCGGCTTCTTTCGGCTACTAGTGACGCGGTGTATGCGACTGTCGGAAGCCTGTCAATCAAATAGGCACGCCCAGACCAGACGATCATACCCGGAAGCGACGGAGACGATGCATCTCTAAAACGGTAAGTACTGCTTCGTTTCTAAAAAAAAAACACCCGATTCCCCTTGACATAACGAGCCTCAATCAATGTTAAAAAAAGGTTTTTGGGGGAATTACCCCTTTAAAGAGAACCTGTCTTCTAAATATGTGCAGTCCAAATACAAGCTGACATGTAATGTGTTTTTATTTCACATCTATGGGCCAGATTCAGGAAGACTTGCGCTGGAGTATATCGATATGCGCCGCGTAACTGTCAAGATGCGCCGTAGTATCTATGCGGCCGTACCCACCAAACTAGATGCGACAGAAAACGGGCTTTCTCCGATCGGCTTAACTTTTCCTCGCCAGAGTATCGTAAGCGCATATTTTCGCTTGTTGCATCCGTCGCGCCTATTGATTTCCCATTCAAATATGCAAATGAGGGAGATTTCCCGATTCGCGAACGGATTAGCACCAGACGCTGGCTACATGCGCCGCGCGTATGTTGTCTGTCTGTCTCAAAGTTATTCCTATAAATAGCTGCTTTATCTTTACTCCTGAAGGCCACAGGTCAGCAGGAGAGCAGCTACAGCAGCAGCGCTACCGACGAAAATAGCAAGCTGAACAACCACACTTGCAAGGACAACACCTCTGTGTGCCAACATGCCAGGGGCAGCCGTGGTCCTAGCACTACTAATGGGTCCCCTGGTACGGAGGAGGCGGGCACGTGAGAGGATATACCGCACGCGCATGAGCCTCTTTGGCATGAGTGATGAGGAGGTGTATCGCCTCTTCAGATTCAGCCCAGATGCAATCCTTGAACTAACCACAACCCTGCAGGATGACATCACCAGCCCAACACACCGCTCACAAGCAGTGCAGCCACTGGTGAAGGTACTGGCAACACTTCATTTCCTTGCAAGTGGATCATTCCAGCGTACAAGTGGAGTGGTGGCTGGGATGTCACAGTCCTCCATGAGCAGATGTGTGCACCAGGTTGTCCCCGCAATCCTCAGACGCATGTCCCACCACTTCATCAGACCAACCACTGAGGAGCTGCGGCTGAAGGCAATGACAGATTTCTACAGCATTGCCAGATTCCCACGCACCGTGGGGGCCATTGATTGCACACATGTGGCACTCCAGCCCCCCAGTGCCACAGAGCACATATACCGCAATCGGAAGCATTGGCATTCCATCAACGTACAGGTGATAGCCGATGCCCAATGCCTCATATGGCACGTCCGTGCCAAACACCCCGGATCCAGCCATGACAGCTACATATACAATCAGAACCCCATCCCAATGGAATTTGAACAGAACATGTATGGGGACAGCTGGCTGGTTGGTGAGTGACATGGGTGGCAGGCATGACTGCCCCCCCCCCATGATGCTGACATCACAAGGGGCACATGCATGACTAACATCCTCCTGTCTTTTCCCTTACAGGTGACTCTGCATATGCACTGGGACCCCATCTAATGACTCCTTTCCGGAACCCCCAAACCAGAGGAGAGAGAAGATACAATGCGGCACATATCAAAACTCGTGCAGTGGTGGAGCAAACATTTGGGCTCCTGAAGTCCCGTTTCCGATGCCTGGATAAGTCTGGGGGGGCCCTATTGTATTCCCCTACCTTCGTGTGTCAGATCATCGGTGCATGTTGCATTCTGCACAACTTTGCCATGAGAAAGGGCCTGCAGATTGACATACATGATGACCTGACCCCCCAACCAGACAGCCCCCCCCCGCCAGAGGAGACCCATTCAGCTGATGGAAGAGCAGTCAGGAGGGTCCTCGCCGTAGGCATCTTTGGACACTAAACCAAAACATTGATCACACGGACAATAGGGCTGCGCATCTTCACCGGTCTCACGATTCGATGCGATTACGATTATCAAGTACACGATTCGATTCGATTCCGCGATGCATCACGATGCATCAAGATTACTGCGCACGGTTTTCATCTGTTCTTAAAAAAAATTCTCTGCATGTAGAAAACTGTAAACACAGCAGACAACTTAAAGAGGAGCTCCAGACTGACCCCAAAATAATACAAGAGATGGACAGAGACTGCAGACAATGATACAAGAGATGGACAGAGACTGCAGGCAATGATACTAGAGAGGATCAGAGACTGCAGACAATGATACTAGAGAGGATCAGAGACTGCAGACAATGATACTAGAGAGGATCAGAGACTGCAGACAATGATACTAGAGAGGATCAGAGACTGCAGACAATGATACTAGAGAGGATCAGAGACTGCAGACAATGATACTAGAGAGGATCAGAGACTGCGGACATTGTCCCCATAAAGTCCTGCCAAGCGACAATGTATGCCGTGTCATAAATTATGGTTTATGTATGTCTTATTGTCTTAGTGATTGATTCACATCAAAACTTAATTGATACCTTTTTTTGTATGATTTTTAGTTTTTCTCATTACTACCACACGTGCAATGCATGGCTGCATGTGTGTGGCAGTGATGAGCAAAAGCAAAAATCATACAAAAAAACAAAAAAAAAAGGGTATCAATTTCAAATCAATAAAGTTGCGACGTTAATCAATCACTAAGACAATAAGACATACATAAACCAGTTTGCCATTAATTGCTGACATCAATTGCTGCCAGTGTGCCGCCAGTGTGCCATCAATTGCTGCCAGTGTGCCGCCAGTGTGCCATTAATTGCTGCCAGTGTGCCATCAATTGCTGCCAGTGTGCCGCCAGTGTGCCATCAATTGCCGCCAGTGTGCCATCAATTGCTGCCAGTGTGCCATCAATTGCTGCCAGTGTGCCGCCAGTGTGCCATCAATTGCTGCCAGTGTGCCGCCAGTGTGCCATTAATTGCTGCCAGTGTGCCATCAATTGCTGCCAGTGTGCCGCCAGTGTGCCATCAATTGCTGCCAGTGTGCCGCCAGTGTGCCATCAATTGCTGCCAGTGTGCCATCAATTGCTGCCAGTGTGCCATCAATTGCTGCCAGTGTGCCGCCAGTGTGCCATCAATTGCTGCCAGTGTGCCGTCAATTGTGCCATCAATTGCTGCCAGTGTGCCGCCAATTGCTGCCAGTGTGCCGCCAGTGTGCCATCAATTGCTGCCAGTGTGCCATCAATTGCTGCCAGTGTGCCGCCAGTGTGCCATCAATTGCTGCCAGTGTGCCATCAATTGCTGCCAGTGTGCCATCAATTGCTGCCAGTGTGCCGCCAGTGTGCCATCAATTGCTGCCAGTGTGCCATCAATTGCTGCCAGTGTGCCATCAATTGTGCCATCAATTGCTGCCAGTGTGCCATCAATTGCTGCCAGTGTGCCATCAATTGCTGCCAGTGTGCCATCAATTGCTGCCAGTGTGCATCCCCCCAAGTAAGTACCTGATGATGATGATGATGATGAAATCTCTGTCCTGTCAGTGTTCTGCTGCCTGCAGTCCTCGGCTGTCTCGGGTCTTCCACAGTAGCCTGTGCAGTGTGCACAGTGAAAGGTGAGCCAAGGAGGAAGGCTCTGGGGAGTCGAGACCGGGTCATCACTTGTCGGGGACACTCGCTCCACGTGGTGACGGGCGGCTGGGAATGCCGTCAGCGGGGGGCGGGAAAGGAGGCGGGAATGGCTTCTTCGGATGAACCAGCGGGGGGGGGCGGGAAACGAGGTGTTGCTAACACCCACGGCTTGTTCGTCTGCACAGCGGGGGGCGGGAAAGAGGTGCGGCTAACGCCTACAGCTTCTTTTTTCGGCTGAAAAATCTGACTCGGGGGGGGAAAAAAGCGGCGCGCAGATGACGTCATTAAAAATCGATTAATGCAAGTTGTAGCATCGGAATCGCATCGTGGGTGGTCGAATCGCGATGCACCGATGCTACGATTAATTTCAACACCCCTAACGGACAATGCACACCACTGAGGTCCCTAGATCACACACACCACATCCACATCGCATTGGATTAGCCCAAGTCCAACATGCAGGACTTGGGAGCAGCAACGCCGGCGTCAAGGCCCCAATGATGTCGCTGTCCATTCATACACCATTCACACGTGATTCACACAGCCGTGGGGATAACTTCCCCCCCCCACGGCCGAGGGTGACACCCCTTACTGGCAGGAGTGCCACCCCCTCACATTCACACACCATTCACACTGTCCCCTGCACTCCTGACCGTGTGCAGTTAAACTAAAATAAAAAACTCATAACCTGAGCAAAAACAAAATAAAAATAAAAAACTCATAACCTGAGCAAAAACAAAATAAAAATAAAAAACTCATAACCTGAGCAAAAAATAAAAAAAAAAAAGCCCTCATCTGGGCTCACGGGGGCTCTTTCTTGTGGGCCCTCTCTGGCTCCTCAGCTGCCTGGAGGGAGTGGGTGGGGGTGGGGGGGCATCTGGAGGTGGCTGATCCCCAGGTGGGCCACTCCTGGCCGGTGTGGCCTGCATGCCCTCCAAGGCCATGGCTATCCGGCCGAGGTATGCATTTGTGTGGGCCTGCATCCTGAGCTGCCGGGTCACCTCATAATGTTGGGCAGCTGTGTTGGCCTGGACGGCTGCAGTGAGGTGCCTAAGATCAGCCTGCACCTCCCCCAGGCTGGTCACCACTGCAGCGCAGTTGCAGCTGACGTCCTGCACTGCCTCTGTCATGTGTCCCACGGAGGCCAGGCTTGCAGCTACCCGGTCCAGATGCCCAGCAATCTCCCCCATCTGCTGGGTCTGCCTGGCCTGGTCCCTCGCCATTTGGTCATGGACCACGTCAGACACCCCCCTGGTCTTCCGGGTCGCCTTCCTGGGGCCAGGAGATGGTAGTCCCCGGGGGGATGGAGTCGCCCTTGAGGGGCTTCCTAGGATGGGGGAGGGGATTTGAGAGGGCCCTGCTGAAGGGGAGGACTCCTCCAAAAATAAAACAAAGTCCTGCTCGGGAACAACAGGCTCCTCTTCAACCGCCTCAGCAGGTGAGGTGTGGGCACTCCCCTCCATCTCAGTGTCTTCACCACCCGGGGGGTCGGGCACAGGATGCCGTTGGGGGGATGGGGTGGACTGGCCGCCGACAGATGATGGCCCAGCTCCGTCATCTGTGGATGACACAAAGCAGACACATGTTGGTTGGATTGACAATTGCCATGTCACAATATTCAGATTGCTACTTGCCGCGTCACCTGCCACCGTAAAAAAAGAGAGAGGTGTCTTCAAGAGAGTCTTCAAGAGAGGTGACTTCAAGAGAGTCTTCAAAAGAGGTGTCTTCAAGCAAGGTGGTTTCAAGAGAGTCTTCAAGAGAGATGACTTCAAGAGAGTCTTCAAGAGAGGTGTCTGCAAGAGAGTCTTCAAGAGAGGTGACTTCAAGAAAGTCATTAGGAGAGGTGTCTTCAAGAGAGTCTCCAAGAGAGGTGTCTTCAAGAAAGGTGGTTTCAAGAGAGTCTTCAAGAGAAGTGACTTTAAGAGAGTCTGCAAGAGAGTCTTCAAGAGAGGTAACTTCAGGAGAGTCTTTTAGAGAGGTGTCTTCAAGAGAGTCTTATAGAGAGGTGTCTACAAAAGAGTCTTCAAGAGAGTATTCAAGAGAGGTGGTTGAAAGAGTCTTCAAGAGAGGTGACTTTAAGAGAGTCTGCAAGAAAGGAGTCTTCAGGAGAGTCTCCAAGAGAGGTGCCTTTAAGAGAGCTAATTAGTAATGATACTTACTGTAGCCTCTGAGGCCTTTGGCAGTGCAGCTAAAATAGGCCTAAGATCACAATCTCAGTAGGAGCATGCTATTAATCAGCTCTTGTGGACGGAAGGGTATGTATTGAAGTACATGGCGTTCATACTGTATGCCAGAAAGCTTGAAATCCCTAGTTTGCTCTGTATACAAGGAGATAACTAAAAAAAGGAAAAAGTAAATTAAATTATGTACTGTGTTAAATTTGTCTTTGGGCTCTTTTCAATACATTTTACCAGGCACATTAGCCTAGGGTTCTTCTTTAAAACATGTTCTCCCGTCTCTCCTTCTGGTTGCTGCACTTCTCTTACCTCCTCTCGACGGGACTGAAATGTGCTGAGGGATTTTTCTATACATAATTTAGTCCCATCCATTTATCTGACGGACTAGTGGAAGTAACATAGAATAATTGATAAACGCTGAACATTAATACTCGGCTTGTCTGATACATCAAACCACTCGGACACTGTAAATACGCTGGCAATAATATTTTACCCTGGTAGAGAGGAACTTTAACAAATGTGGCTTATGTGATTATGATTCATTGGAGTCTGGGAGTCATTCATCATGGTTGTACGTCTGAAAATGTGAGTGAAAAATTCACTCATTTCAAGTTAGCGAATGGAGGATTATTAGTATTGTAAAGGAGGAAAAGAAGTATGTGTTTCAGAACTGTCAATAGTACACCATTTCTCTAGGAGAGTCAATAAAAACAAAGAATGTGTCTGTGTTACACACGTCCTAGTGAATCATCATTGTAGGACACCAGTTAACGGGAATCCATACATAATGTGATCTAAATAACTCCATTGTTAAAGGTTAATAGTATTATAAGGGCGATCTGTTGCAAGATACTGTAGTATGGGGATTGTATCTATATTCTATTGCAATGAAGCATAGGAGCCAATACAATTCAAATAAGCTGTCCCTAACCCCTGATGTGCTAGGATAGCAGGGAAGCTAGGATTTTGAGAAATTTCCCACCACCAGCATTATTACAAATCTGCTTATATACACAATATTGTCAAATGAATTGGGACGCTTACCTTTCACGCGCATGAACTTTATTTTTACTTTTTATTTGATTATTATAATCGGGGGAAAGAGCGAATGCAGTCCCCTACTACCACAAATTATGCAGTCGAGTTTCCCACATTTGGGGAAATTGCAGGGGTCAGCACAGCCGGCGTGCAATGGCTAGGGATGAGCTTCGAGTTCGAGTCGAACTCAAGTTCGACTCAAACATTTCCTGTCCGCCGAACAGCAAACAATTTAGGGTGTTCGCAGCAAATTCGAAAAGCCGCAGAACACCCTGGAAAAGTCTATTGGGAGAAATCTAAAGTGCTAATTTTAAAGGCCTACATGCAAGTTATTGTCATAAAAGGGACCTGGGTCCTGTCCCAGGGGACATGTATCAATGTAAAAAAAGTTTTAAAAAAATGGCTGTTTTTAATTTAATAATTTAATAATTTAATAATGCTTAAAGTGAAACAATAAAAGTGAAATATTCCTTTAAATTTAGTACCTAGGGGGGTGTATAGTATGCCTGTAAAGTAGTGTTTGTTTGCCGTGCTTAGAACTGTCCCTGCACAAAGTGTCATTTCTGAAGGATAAAAAGTAATTTAAAATCACTGCTCCCGGAAAAACTGCAGTTTTTAAAACTTTTTTTGCATTGATACATGTCCCCAGAAGCAGGACCCAGGTCCCCAAACACTTTTTAGGACAATAACTTGCATATTACCCTATAAAATTTGCACTTTAGATTTCAAACGTTCGAGTCCCATAGACATTAAAGGGGTCGTAAAGGTAATAGTTTTTTATCTTAATGCATCCTATGCATTAAGGTAAAAAAACATCTGACAGCACCGCCCCCACGAGCCCCCGTTTTACTTACCTGACCATTCAAAATTCCCGGGCGCTTGCTTGTCATCCTGTTCGGTTCCCAGCCTGGCCGTTGATTGGCTAGGCTGGGTGGATTGATAGCAGCGCAGCCATTGGCTGGCGCTGCTGTCAATCACAGCGGATGACGCGGCGCGCCGGGGGGCGGGGCCGAGTGATACAGTCGGCGGCTATGGCCTCCGCTGTATCACGGGAGCGCGCTCGCAAAAGCTTTCCACCATGTGAGCTAAGGTAGAAAGCTTTTGCGAAGAGGAGCCGAGACAGCCACCAAGGGACCCCAGAAGACAGCGTTCGGGGGCACTCTGTGCAAAACGAGCTGCACAGTGGAGGTAAGTATAGCATGTTTGTTATTTAAAAAAAAAAAATTCTGCCTTTAGTGTTCCTTTAATGGGGTTCTAAAGTTCACTCAAACTTGATGTGTTCGTAGGTTCTGGTGCGTAACGAAGAGGGGGGGAGGTGTTCGGCTCATCTCTAGCAATGGCCGAGCCTCGCCTTGGGGGAACCACCTTCAGGATCATAGTGTCTCCCCTGCCAGGTAAGTATCACTCACATGAACTTTAAAGGCATCCCAGTCTTAAGCCCTGTACACATGGCCCAGATTCTCGTCAGGAAAAATAACTTTTTTTCGCCGAACTCCAGGTTACCGGGATCAGGTGCAATGGGAAGGGGGTCCAGTGTAAGTTCCCCTTAGGCCCCTTTCACACTGCTGCGACTTGAAAGTCTTTACCACAATTTTGCGGCCGTGATTTAAAAGCAATTTCAGGGAATAACTGTCTAAACTTGAGGTCTATGGACCTCAACTCGCATCAAAGTCGGTGCGACTTTAAGTTGCACAGATATGAATGGTTATCATTGGGAATCATGGGGTACAACCTGTCATGTCACAGAAAATGTTGCACAAGTGTGAAAGAGACCTTACAGATTTTCTGTAAAGGTGAACTTACACTAAACGACGTTACTTAAACGACGTTTTTTTTCATCGCAAAAAACGACCGTGTGTACGCGTACACACGGTCGTTTTTTGCGATGAAAAAAAACGTTGTTTTTTAAAACGTCATTTAAATTGATCGTGTGTGGGCAAAACTTCGTTTTTTGTCTTCAAAAAAACGACCAAAAAAAAATTCCAACATGCTTGAATTTTTTGTGTCGTTTTTCAAAACGTCGTTTTTTGTTTCACAAAAAGTCACCGTGTGTAGCAAAAACGTTGTTTAAAACAACGTTTTTCAACCCACGCATGCCCAGAAGCTAGTTATGAAGCGAGCTTCAATGGAAAAGAGTGGTGAACGTAACCTCGCTTTTTGTGAAAAAAACTATGGTGTGTATGCAACATCGTCTTTTAAAAGTGACGTTTCAAAAACGTCGTTTTTTACTTCACAGAAAACGTCGTTTTTTTTCATCACAAAAAATGATCGTGTGTACGCGGCATAAGGCTTCATTCACACTTGTGCGACTTGTCATGTAACTTTGGACAACAAAGTTGCATGACAAGTCTTTCCCCATGTTTTCCAATGATTTCCAATGATTTTCCAAAGTTGCAGCAACTTCAAACTAGTTCACGCACTTCTTAGGTCCGACTTTTACGAAACTTGAGGGCCAAATACTTCAATGTTAACCTTCAGATGTTGCATGAAAGTCATACCTTACTGTTATACAATACAACTTGTGCGCAACAGTTGTCCATTATCACTGGTCAAAGCCAAAGTCATATCCAAGTTGCATCCATCCAAAGTTGCGTCAAAGTTGTACCAAAAATTGCACTCCAAAGTCTGCGCGACTTTGGAGTTGTACAAGTGTGAGCGATCTTGCTTCTATGTTCCCACGTTCTCGCCAGAAATTACTGGTGGTCCTGGTCATTATGCTAATCCTCTAGCTGTCTAACCTATGATCCAAAATAAATACCTAATCAGATGTTCTGATAAAATCAACTGCATACTTGTTGCAGATTACAAACTCAGAAAGCCGTGAAGTAGAACTCCAGCCAAAAATAGCTAGAACAAAAGGAATAGACTATTAGGGTCCTTTCACAAGGAACGGACCGTTTTTCGGTCCGCTCCGTGTGTCCGTCAGCTCAGCGGGGGGGTCTCCGCTCAGCTGTCGGCGGACGGGGCGGTCCCCGCACACTGTGCAGGGACCGCCCTGTCTCTCCTCCTCCGCTCTCCCCTCCGGTCTCTCCTCCCCGCTCTCTTTTTGCTCGACGGCCCGCCTGGATGAATGGCTGGTTGCCATTCCCGACGGGCGGGTCGCCGATTTCGACGGCCGGCAGAGAACCTCGAAGGGCGGAACGATGTGTTCTGCCCGTCGAGGTTCTCTGCCGTGTGTACACGGCCTCACAGTTTGTTTTTTCTGCTTATAGATTTTCTCACTCTGCTGGCCAGCATTATTCAACCACGGGGCCCAAATAGTCCTGCACCTGATAGTGTCCAATTGTCTGCCGTAATATCACATTCATGCTAGAAGTTACTTATTACTATGTAGCAGAATACATATTACCCTTACATTTTTAAAGAAATTAGATTGTTTCAAAAAAAAAAATATTGGATATTTGGAGTGTCCCGATACCGATACCAGTATCGGTATCGGGACCGATACCGAGTATTTGCGGGAGTACTTGTACTCCCGCAAATACCCCCGACACCTAAATAGAACACTTCCCCACGAGCAAAGGGGAGTGTCTATGCACAGAGCCGTTTATAGACACTCCCCCTTGCTCGGGATTGGACGGATCTGTCCAATACCGAGAAGGGGAGTGTCTATACATGGCGCGGCGGGCATTAGAAGAATTCAAACGAAAGCTGCCTGTAATGCGTGCTGTGATGCACAGGGATTTATGCGGCAGCAGCATCACCTACTACTACTAGGTATGGGGGACATGGCTGCATCTATGGGGGACAGGACATGGCTGCAATATGGGGGACAGGACATGGCTGCAATATGGGGGACAGGACATGGCTGCATATGAGGGACAGGACATGGCTGCAATATGGGGGACAGGACATGGCTGCATATGAGGGACAGGACATGGCTGCATATGAGGGACAGGACATGGCTGCATATGTGGAAGACATGGCTGCAATATGTGGGGGGACATGGCTGCAATATGTGGGGGGACATGGCTGGATATATGTGGGGCTGGATATATGTGGGGGGGACATGGCTGCAATATATGTGGGGGGGACATGGCTGCAATATATGTGGGGGGACATGGCTGCATTTGGGGACACATTTAAATGTAAATCTTCCGGAGGTCAAGTGGTTAAACAGACATTCTAAGCACATATAACACAGTACTAGGTAGGTCTACTATACGTAGTACCAATACTCCCTTCATAATTACATGTGGATTGTTGCGAAGGACATCGGGGCAGACAAAAGCAAAGCTAGGCAGTAAATCTACCTATTAACCCCCTAGGAGGGCTAATTTACACATCGCTGCAGGAGACTGCATCTCACCAGCTCATCAATGAGATAGGGCTCCGTGTGGAGCCAGTGTTGAAATTGGAGAGAAATTTACCCCCTACCAGGAAACATTATACAGCAATCAGATGGAAGTAAGCAAAGTTTAGTATCCATTACAGCAAACTGTGCATAGTAGCAATGACTCAATTTAATATTAGTATCAGGGAAAAGCTGCACAGGAAGCTCTGAGGGTGGTCAGAGCACCCATGGGTGGGCCTGCTACGAAGCAGCTATAACATGCAGCAGTAAACATTGGGGACTAATTAACACAATTGTATGTGCTTGCCTTAAAAATCCAGTTAGTAGTCAACATTGCTGGTAGAGCTAATGAAATTGTGAGCATAACATTTTTATTTTGTTTTGTAGTGTATGGTGTGCTAATTAAACATGTATGAAGAGTATGCTTACAAGAAAATTTCTGGTTGCCTCCAGCAAGCAATCACAATCCTTGTTGTAGATTTAGTTCTACGCTGCAATTATAACAGTTAGAAGCTGGTTGGTTGCTACAGACGACATTAAATGTTATTTTTTAGCACACTTTTTTGAACATGTCGGGCCAGATCCACATACCTGCCCCGCCGGCGCGGCGTGTCCCATTTACTCTACGCCGCTGTGAAGCCCCGTACACACGGCCGAGGCTCTCGGCCGAAACCAGCGAGAACCTCGCTGGCATCCTGATTCTGCCGAGAACCTCGGCCGTGTGTATGAATTCGGCGAGCATCCCGTCGGGAATGCCGTAGAGCCGAAATAGAGAGCAGGTTCTCTATTTGCTCGACGGCCCGTCGGGATGAATGGCTGGTCGCCTTTCCCGATGGGCTGGTCGCGGAATCTGACGGCCGGCCGAGAACCTCGACGGGCGGAACGATGTGTTCCGCCCGTCGAGGTTCTCTGCCGTGTGTACGCGGCCTAAGTTACAGCGGCGTATCCTTATCCACAAAGAAATGCCGCTGTAACTTATGGCCAGGGGCGGACTGACAACTCATGGGGACCCCGGGCAATAGAAGATTATGGGGCCCCCAGGCTTACAGATAGCCACCAAGCCAGATGGCAATACAGAGGCGGGGCAGCTAAAATCTCGGGATTTCACATCAAAAGCATGTAGGTTTTGGACATATCAGGGACAGATGTAAAAAAACACACAGATTTTTACATACTGTCCCTGGTTTTAATGAGCCTGGCAACCCTGATGGGGCCCCTTAGTGGCATGGGGCCCTCGGGCAGTGCCTGAGTTCCTGAATCGTCAGTCCGCCCCTGCTTACAGCGGCGTAGCGTAAATGGGCCGGCGTACGCGGGTGTAATTCAAATTTACTAGTGAGGGGTGTGTTTTATTATAATTATGGATGACCCGACGCAAACAAAGCTTTTTTTTAACTGCGCATGCGCCGGCCGTGGACGTAAACCAGTGCGAATGCGCGAAATCACGTCGCAAAACATCAATGAAAACGACGTGAACGTAACTTACGCAAATCCCTATTCGCGAATGGTTTACGCAAACGACGTGAACGACGGAAAAAACGACGCTGGCCCGACATCCATACTTAACATTACGTACGCCTCTATACAGCAGGGGTAACTTTACGCTGGACCTACGCTTGCGCAAACAACGTAAAAACACTGCGCCGGGCGTATGTACATTCGTGGATCGGCGTATCTACCTCATTTGCATATTCGATGTGAAAGCGCCCCTAGCGTCCAGCGTAAATAGGACACTTTAGGACGATGGCGTAGGACGGCGTATCTACGCAGAAAACCGGCTTATCTTGTTTTGTGGATACAAAACAATGATACGCCGGCGCAGATTTGAAATTACGGCGGCGGATCTGGAGATCCGCCGCCGTAATTGTTTGTGGATCTGGCCCGTCATTTTTTGTTGTATTGTATGATGTAAAAGGACGATCTTTTTAGTTATTACACCTGGAAAAAAAAAAGTTTGGACAAAAGTACTGTATAAAAAAGTTCCATGGATCCTTATTTTAGCTTGATTCTAATATCTGTGCTCTACTGTCTCAAGAACAGAATAAATAGGAGGCATTAGACGCAGAACTAATCATCAAATAAAAGATGGTAGTAAAACTTAATGACTTGACGTCAGCTGCTTAATCACACAAAACAGGGGGTCCCCCACAAAGTAGGGGCCACCTGAAACAAGAAGTCCATATATAAAAATATGCCAAAACTCAAGGGTCCAGTGATATAAATAATTACAATGATGTAAACAATAACATCATTAGATTTAACCAATGCTTGAATGTAGGAGCAACTCGGAGTACCCGAAGGAAACCCACGCAGGCACATGCAAACTCCAGGCAGGTAGTGTCGTGGTTGGGATTCAAACCAGCAACCCTTTTTACTGCTAGGTGAGAGTGCAATCCACTACACCACTGTGTAGAGTTGGGCTTTAAGGGTTGGAGTGACAAAAAGTGTTAAGTATGAGGCCGCGTACACACGACCGGTTTTCTCGGCAGAATTCAGCAAGAAACTCGATGGGAGACGTATTCTGCCGAGAAAACCGGTCGTGTGTACACTTTTCGCCGAGGAAACTGTTGAGGAACTCGTCGAGCCAAAAAGAGAAAATTCTCTATTTCCTCGACGGGCAATGGGAAAATTTGGCTCGTCGAGTTTTTTGACAGCCGAACAAGGAACTCGACAGGGAAAATGATGTGTTTCGTCTGTCGAGTTTCTCGGTCGTGTGTACGCGGCCTAAGTGATAGCTGGTGGAGGTAGGAGTTTCTATCTGTTACACCATAGAGAAGCTATTCTCAACTAGGGTACCTCCATAGAGGGCGCAGGAGAGCCGCCCCCTCTCGCTCCTGCACCGCCACTGAATACAATACACAGATTCATGCATTGCATGAATCTATGTATTGTCGCTTCCGCCCACTATTCAGATGGCCGGCCCCGTGGCGACAATTGATGGGCACAGTGGCTACAATTGATGGGCATAGTGGTGACAATTGATGGGCACAGTGGTGACAATTGATGGCACAGTGGTGACAATTGAGGGTACAGTGGTAACAATTGATGGCACAGTGGCTGCGTTTGATGGCATGGCACAGCGGCTGCGTTTGATGACACAGTAGCTGCGTTTGGCATAACACAGTGGTGACAATTGATGGGCAAAGTGGTGACAATTGATGGCTCAGTGGCTGCGTTTGATGGCATGGCACAGTGGTGACAATTAATGGACACAGTGGTGACAATTGATAGCATAGTGGCTGCGTTTGATGGCATGGTACAGTGGCTGCATTTGATGGCACAGTGGTTGCGTTTGGCATGGCACAATGGTGAAAATTGATGGGCACAGTGGTGAAAATTGATGGGCACAGTGGTGACAATTGATGTCACAGTGGTGACAATTGATGGCACAGTGGCTGCGTTTGATGGCATGGCACAGTGGTGATAATTGATGGGCACAGTTGCGATAAATGATAGCACAGTGGCTGCGTTTGATGGCATGGCACAGTTGCTGCATTTAATGGCATTGCACAGTGGCAACAATTGATGGCACAGTGGCGACAATTGATGGCACAGTGGCTGCATTTGATGGGCACAGTGGCTGCATTTGATAGGCACAGTGGCTGCATTTGATAGGCACAGTGGCTGCATTTGATAGGCACAGTGGCTGCATTTGATAGGCACAGTGGCTGCGTTTGGTGGGCACAGTGGCTGCAGTTGATGGGCACAGTAGCTGCGTTTGATGGGCACAGTGAGGCTGCAATTGTTGTTGTTTTTTTGTTTGTTTGCACCCCCCAAAAAAATTTGAGCACCAGCCACCACTGTCCAAAGGTTGTTGGAGTTGTGGCTAATTTCATGGTGTCTGCATAGTTCCGGGTCCAACACCACTTGGTAGAGCCAGCTGCACAACACCAATAATCTTTCTAGCTGTTTGTAAGGGGGCTTTCTAACCACCACTCGAAAGGTGGCATTCTTCTCACTGAGTTCCAATAAGTTATTTATTTTTGTTTATTTTTTTTATTTTATTTTTCTGTTTTACTTTATTGTCTGAGTATAGTATGGCAACCCACTTTTTTTATCCAAATCCCTTTGAGGCCACGTACACACGATCGAATATATCTGCTGAAACTGATCCACAGATTGTCTGTACGGGCTAGTAGACAGTTTCCAGCAGACAAAAGTTTTAAAGCCGTCTGTCCGACATGTCCGCTGGTTAGTACGCCTAACCAGCGGACAAAAATCCCCCGCATGCGTCAAATGGATTCGACGCATGCGTGGAAGTATTTTACTTCCTGTTTCAGTGACGTGGCGGCATCAACGTCACCGCCACATCACCGCGCTGTCTGTCCGCGGGGATTTTGGTTTGATCGTGTGTACACAGATCAAACCAAAATAGCCCAGCAGACATGTCCGATGAAAACGGTCTGTCAGACTGTTTTCATCGGATAAATCTCCTCTTGTGTACGCGGCCTTAGAGGAAAATGAAGAGGTCATGGAAGTATAGTAGAAACCTAATGCTGTGTACACACAATCATTTTTCGGGTTGTAAAAGATGAAGTTTTCCAGCCTCTAGAAAACAAGATTTTTTTTTTTAACTTCATCATTAAAACGGCCTTGCCTACACACGATCATGGAGACGTACAACACGTACGACGGCACTATAAAGGGGAAGTTCCATGCGGATGATGCCACCCTTTGGAGCTGCTTTAGCTGATTCCGTGTTAGTAAAAGACGATTTGCGCTTTTCAGTCTGTTACAGCGTCATGAATGTGCTTACTCCCTTACGAACGCTAGTTTTACCAGAACGAGCACTCCCATCTTATAACTTGCTTCTGAGCATGCGTGTTTTTTTCACGTCGTTAAAGCCTACGCACGATCATTTTTTACAACCCGAAAAACGACATTGTTTAACCCCTTAAGGACCACCGCATGTACATTTAAGTCGGCAGAATGGCACAGGCAGGCACATCAACGTATATATATATGTTGCTGCCTAGACGTGGGTCGGGGGTCCGATCTGGACCCCCCCCCCCTGGTACATGCGGCGGTCCGGTTTGCTGTACGAGCGATCCGGGACGAGGGGGCGGCGGTTCATTTGTGTCCGCCCCCTCCGGATCGCTCCCAGCCAATCCACGCGCTCCCCTGTGTGTCACTTCCTCCTCCTGTGTAAACACAGGAGGAGGAAGTGATGTGATCTCTGCTCTCAGCGGTATTGTCAACCGCCGCTGAGGAGAGATCACATCACATAGTAAGTCTGCACAACACTACACTGACACCAGGACACGCAGGCAGACTTAACCCCTTGCGATCACCCCCCCACCCCCTCCCCCCTGTCACAGTGTCACTGAATGCTGTGATCATATGTATGATCACTGTAGTTAGTGTCAGTGTGACAGGCAGTGTGACAGGCAGTTAGTGTTAGATTCAGGGTAGCCCCCCCCCTATTAAAGTTTTAGCCCCTTGATCACCTCCCTAGTTAACCCTTTCACTCCCTATTGCCAGCGTCACTAAGCGATCATTTTTCTGATCGCTGTATTAGTGTCGCTGTTCCCGCTAGGTAGCTATTTTTTTTTATTGCGATTTTTTTTTACTAAAGATGTGGCTAAATAAATTTTGGCCTAAATGTTTGACTAAAATTTCGTTTATTTGATTTTTCTTATAACAAAAAGTAAAAAATATTGTTTTTTTTTTTCGAAAATGTCGCTCTATTTTTGTATATAGCGCAAAAAATAAAAATCGCAGAGGGGATCAAATACCACCAAAAGAAAGCTCTATTTGTGGGAAGAAAAGGACGCAAATTTTGTTTGGGAGCCACGTCGCACCACCGCGCAATTGTCAGTTAAAGCGACGCAGTGCCGAATCGCAAAAAGGGGCCTGGTCCTTTCCCTGCATTTTGGTCCGGGTCTTAAGTGGTTAAAACGTTGTGAAAAAATAGGGAATGTTTGAATTTTTTTTTTGTCGTTTTTCGGAACCCTGAAAAAAATGCTCTGAAGCCCACACACGATCATTTTAAATGACATTTAAAAAAAAACAACGTTTTTTACAACCCAAAAAATGATCATGTGTATGCGGCATAAGAAGCAGAAATAGGCATTTGGCAAAAATCAATGCAATCATGATGGTTTTGTAGTTTGACAATATTCTACTTTATATCAGAAAATGTGATTTCTAATTGACCCATGCACTTTAAACCTGTCAAAATATAGACCATGTTTATGCATTTTGCAGAGCTTAGTTTACAGCTTTAAAATGTGGCATGTCAGAGACAAAGCTTTGAAAATGCTATAAATCTGCTTTATAATTGCCCTTGTGCTGTTTTACTATGACTTTATGTCTTCGGCATCGTTCTCTGTAGCCTGTCAGTGTAGCATGTGCTGAGATTATCTTGTGTAATTCCCTGTAGGACCAGAATAAAAAGCGTTTTTTTGCTAAAGAGAATGTCATTATACAGTCTGTAGTACGATGTACGTAGAAAGTCTTGTCTTCTTCCACATCCTGAGATTGTGTTACACGTGCTCCACCGCTGCTTGTCTTTATCGTCTAGAAATTGTACATTCGTCCCCCTTTTAGAAGGGAGCAGCGGCTGGAATTGTGCTCTTGAGAACCGGGGTCCCCTACATTTATAAGATAAACATATAATTGGCTCCGGTCATCCCCAGCGCTATTAATCTGGCAGCGAGTGACGGGGACAGGATAACGGGTCCGCGAGGTTGCCAACCAGCCTTTTCCTTTACAGTGACCTGGAGCACAAAGCTTTGTGTTATTCAGGAAAGCAACAATATTCTTTTCTGTACTGACTCTCCATTTTAAAAGTAATATTACTGGAGATTACTGAATAGCCCTAGGCGGCCATTGCCTCTGTTTTCTCTTTGGTCATGATGTTGGTGTAGAAGGTAATTCTTGGAATGGGACATAAAGTGAAATGCTGTGGCAGACTACAGAAAAAAGTCTATAGATGTGTAAATGTCCAGGTATTCTAAGGACAGCAATATGACGTCATGTTTGCTTTATACAAAGTACATTATTTAGAGCAGGGGAGGACTGGGAACTTCTGGCCTAGGCAGGGCTGCTCTTGGAAACCTTGGGCCCCAAACAGAAAACTGACATGGGGCACCATACAGCCAATGCTTCAGTTATGAATGAACACAGTGATTGATCGGTACAGCAGCCCTGCAGGGGTAGGGGGCACACATGGGGGGCCTGGGTAGTAGGCAGAAAGGTATGGTGCACATGGAGGGTGAACGGTGTGGCAGAGGGAGGCAATTACTGGAACCAATCCTTTGTATGTCTTTCTCTACAGCAGCTGAAAGCCAACGGTAGGGAGAGGAGAAAAGGCCAACTTTCAACTGCTGCAGAGAGAGCCATCTAGGGGATTGGTTCCAGCAATTTCCCCCTGCCACACCGATCACCCTCCCTGTCCACATCCGATTCACACTGCTGCCTGGGGCCCCCTGCTGACATGGGCCCTGTACAGGAGTACTGGTGGTGCCCCCTTATCTACGGCCCATGCAGTTGTGTATCCATGGTTTGGCACATGCCCTGGGCACTACTTGAAAGGGACGCTGTGGCAATCAGCAGTAGGGATGGTGCAAATATTTCTGGCATCATTAACTGTGCTGTGGGTCTGAGAAAATTCACAGAATTATAAAAACTGCAGAGACAGGGGAGTGACTCTGTGGCACTCAAAGAAACTCGGCGTGATCGATTTTAAAGAACTGGCCAGAGCTTGTGGTGACTACACTATTGCACAATGCATAGGTGGATTAGACTACACTTGCAGTGCACTGGGTTAGTGAAGCAATCATTCTCCCATGAGGAAACCCCTGTGGCGTCAAAGGGGGCGGGGTCACCCGTGTACATCATCGAGTGGCCCCGCCCTCATCCATATAAGAGCTGTCGGAGCGAGAGAAGCGTCACTTGGCGGGAGCCTCCTATCGAGGCACATCTGTAGTGGCTTTTTTTTTTTGTCTCGTCGGAGCAAGATGGATCTACATCCATGGACTTTTTTCTTTTTTTATATAAAGGACTTGCCCCATGTTTTTCAATTTTTTTAAAAAAATTTGGCCCTTTTTTGGGTGAAATGGTAGGGGTACAATGTACCCTGTTACCAATTCACATAGGGAGGGCCGGATCTGAGGGTCCCCTTGTTAAAGACACCCTCCTGCAGACCCCCACAACCACCAGGCAAGGGTTGTGGGGATGAGGCCCTTGTCCCCATCAACATGGAAACAAGGTGCTTTGGGGTCCGGACCCCAAATCATCCTCCCAATGTTGAGGGCATCTGGCCTGGTATGGTTCAGTGGGGGAGCCTTCTCTCGCCCCCCCCCCCCTTTTTCCTGCTGCCTGCCAGGTTGCGTGCTCGGATAAGGGTCTGGTATGGATTTTTTTGGGGGGGGGCCCTATGCTATTTTGTTTTTTTCAATGAGTTTTATCTGTATGGAACAACGGAATGGTGAATGGGATTTTTTACGGGTGCGAACAAATAATAATATATCAAATAAATTATATATAAAAAAATATTTTTATTTTGTATAGCAAAATAAAAAATATAAATTAAATTGAAAGAGATTACAAGTACTAAGCGATACAATATTACAGGACAGTAGAATCAGTTGACTTTCCCGACATGTTTCGCCCATATGGGCTCCAATGGGCCTCATGCCAAGTCATTCCTGCCCAACAGCCCGCTTTTTTGTGCACGTCAGCTGTGGGCGGGAATGATCGTGCCCGCACCTCAGAGTAAAAAAATGTTCAAGTTTGGCTAGAGATGGATTTTAAGGATGCCCAAGCTCACCTCTAGTGCTTAGATGTGGTGGTCGCATCAGTTTTGCTTATTAAAGCTAAAAGATATTTCTGAAATTACAAATCCTAATCCTAATAGGAAAACTGGGGTTGATTTATTAAAGCTTGAGCTCTCAGAATCTGATGCTGCTGTGCATGATAGCCAATCATATTCTAACTTCAGCTTATTCAGTACGGCTGCTTTCGCACTGGGGCAGCGGCGGCGTCGGCAAGAAAAGCGTCGCTATTTTTAGAACTGAATTCTGCACTATATTTTTTCACACTGAGGCGATGCTCTGGCAGGACGTTAAAAAAAACTCCTGCAAGCAGCATCTTTGGAGAGGTGGAGGAGCGGTGTACACTCCTCCACTGCTCCTGCCCATTGAAGTGAATGAGCAGCCCGGCCGAACCGCCGGGAAATAGGAAACGGAAGTGGATCCGTTCTCCTGTGTCTGGCTGGATCTGATGGCAATCGGGTATAAAAGGACAGCTGGTCCATTTGCATCCGACTGCCCATAGAGCAGAGCGGGCTGTGTCTGAGGGCGCTCTGCTCAACTCAGCAGGGGTTTAGCGGAACAGGTCCCCTGCTGAGTAAAACCTGACTAACCTAGTCTCAAAATACCAACCAAGCCACTCTCTTCTGTCCTCCCAAGACCTCCTGTCACCTCCTCCCATGCTCGCCTCTGGGATTTCTCCAGAGCTTCTCCCATCCTTTGGAACTCCCTGCCCCAATCTGTCAGACTGTCCCCTAATATATCCATCTTTAGACGATCCCTAAAAAAAACTTCTATTTAAAGAAGCCTATCCTGCTTCTAACTAATACACTGTTTTACTTTCTCCATCAGCTCATCTCCCACAGCTATTACTTTTTGTATCAATTGACCCTCCCTTTTAGATTGTAAGCTCTAATGAGCAGGGCCCTCTGATTCCTCTTCTATTGAATTGTAATGTAACTTTAATGTCTGCCTTCATTTTGTTAAAGTGTAACTCCACTTTTGTTGAGAAAAAAACATTCCCCTCTGGGTGATCTATGTACATTGCAAGTATTCTAACTGACTTTATTGCAGATTCCTACCTTTTGTTATTCTGAAGAAATCCCTCTGTTTGTCTGGGCCTCTGTTCTGAGTGGGTCTAATGGTAGTGGTTTCATAATTAACTGTCAGGTGTGCAGCTGCAGGGCACTAATCAGGAAAACTGCTGGGCCTGCATCCCTTCAGCCATGCTCTTATTGAATGTATCTCACCAAAATGAATTTTTTGTTGCAGAGGATGCCTGAAATCTGACTTGTATCTTAGCAAAATGAAGACAAAGAAAAATGGATAGCCGCACTCCAAAACCTGATGGGTGGTCTTTTATTCAATAGACAGCATGTACAAAAATAGGGTCACAGCAGTGGAAACAAGGAACAGCCGACGCGTTTCGCACTGGATCAGTGCTTATTCATGGCTGAAAATGTATCTTAGCAAGACTTCTGGGAAAATTGGTGTGCCAATCACACAAGCAGGAAATTATGTTTCTGGGGAGTGGTCATTGCACATACTGGCCCGGATTCAGAAAGGCTTTACGCCGGCGTATCAAAAGATACGCCGTCGTAAGTACAAATGTGCGCAGTCGCATCTTTGCACCGATTCACATAGCAAGATACGTCGAAAAACAGTCGCAAAGTTACGCTGTACGCATTCGGCGTTCCCATTATAAATATGCAAATTATTAAGATACACCGATTCACGAACATAGATGCGCCCGGCCGCTTCATATACGCGATTTGCGTAAGACTTACGTCCGGCGTAAAGTTACCCCTGCTATATGAGGTGCAGCTAATGCAAAGGTATGGGCCAGGGAACAACGCCTTTGAATTTTACGTCGCGTATGCCGTTTACATAGTACTACGTGAATAGGGCAGTGCGTAGGTTACATTTACGTCGTAGGCATAGCGCCGACGTGTCTTAGAGAGTAGATGCGACGTGATTCTGAGCACATGCCCAGTTCGACCGGCCATTCATTAGCATGGGGTCAGGCTTAATTTAAATAGATGCCGCCCACCTCCTTCCTACTTACGCCGGCCAATTTACGCTACGCCGCCGCAACTTACGGAGCAAGTGCTTTGTGAATACAGCACTTGTCTCTCTAAGTTGCGGCGGCGTAGCGTAAAGAAGATACGCTACGCCCGCACAAAGATACGCCAATGTATCTGAATCGCGGCCTCTGTGTACAGAAAACTCCATCTAGCCATAGTGCATAAATTACAGCAGCTGCAGATTGAAAAGGAAAGGTAATTTTTATTAACATCCAATTACAATATAATTAGTACAACAAAAAGAACACAAAGTGGCGCCTTCTAAGCGTAGCAATTTAGTTATTTATTTAAAACATATGAGGATATATGAAAAACCTACTCACAAAGAGGGTATAAAATCAGGCATGGGTGTATAAATGCTGTCGTCCGCGGGAATCCGAGTAGTGATAATCATTCTTCGCGCTGGCTCACGGTGTCTTCCTTGCCGCTAGTGGCAGCGTCGGCGGGGGACCGAACGCTCTCGAAACCAAGGAGAAGGGAGCTGGTTTCCAGGTGCTCTGCGTTACTGACGTCACTTCCGGGCGCGGGAGAATGCGCGCGTTCGGGAAACATTATATAGCGCGGCACATGCGAACTGAATCGCCTCTGGGCGCTCGTTGTTTCTGTCTCTCTGGTTATCAAAAGAGCAGAGTTTTTATCTGTCTTCTGAAGCTCAGGTGGTTTTCCTCCAACCGAATGTTGGTTGCCCCAGCCCCTGTTCAAATCAAAACTGGGGACAAAACCGGGGACAGACTTGGTCAGGGGATGTCTGGTCACTCTATGCTAATAGGGCTACACTGCAACCGTGTGCAATGTACCTAGTTGCATCATGGCAGGCCAGCCATCACAAATTTTGGGGCCCCTTACACAGCTTTAGGCGGGGCCCCCCTGGAGCAGAGAACCGGGGGGGGGGGGGGCTCTCCTGCCACAAGATGATAAGCGGGGTGGGGTTGTGGTAACAAAAGTGTCATCTCTTCTCTTCTCTCTCCTGTCGCGAGATGATTAGAGGGACCGGGGGGGGGGTCAACCCAAGTCTTCTCTTCTCTCTCCTGCCACGAGTTGCTAAAGTCAGACGAAAAAAAAATGTAAGTAATAAAAACCGGGGGGGCCTGCCGTGAGTTGCTAAAGAGGGGTCACATTAAAAAAAGAACGAAGGGCCACCGGGCCCCTTACAGGTGTAATGCCTGTACCCCCTGATGGCAGCCCTGGCTGCAGGCTTTAGGGGTTAAAACAGGTGGTGAGGAGTCGACATAATGATTCCTCGTCACCTATCAAATTCCCTCTGAAAAGCGACCCACCGCAGATCACTCTTCAGAAGGCAACGCATGCACGAGCCCTAAATGTATTAAACACATTACACTTACCTCCTGCAGTCCATTCGGGGATCTTTTCTTATAACTCGCCAAACGTCCATTAGACAGATTTCCACAAATGTGAGCACGCACACAGACGCACGCACACAGTGGATGGCTCGCCTCACTCCACTACTTTTGATGCATCAGCAGCTCTCCAATTTAGTCAATAACGCTTGAATCAAGTAATTATTTTCTCTTAAGACCATGACTTGATAAAAGCACTTCAGCTTCTTTATTAGGAACACTACATCAAAACCTAATTGCACAATTAGTTATAAATTAGAAGCAATTCCAAAGGTGACAGTCCCTCAGAGAGGGAGCAACTTGGGGCGTCCTGCGTCTGCACCGAGGAAATTCATAGAAAGCCGAATAACGACGGGTGACGCCTGTAAGTGCTAAACCGTGTAGCAACACATCCTGCCTATAAATTCACTTTACACGTTTTATAGATATGACATTGAAGTGTGATAGGATGGGAAATAACAACTTTATGACTATTCTCAATACAAATCACACATTTATTATTATTATTATACAGGATTTATATAGTGCCAACAGTTTGCATTTATTTAGATTAATGTCATAGTGGTAAGAACAGAATCTCAAAATCTCTTCCAGAATGTGTCCTGGTTATCTGCAGATAGGGATGTGTCTGATCTGGGAGCACCGAGCATGCACATGTAAAGGGATGTCAGCGGTTTTCTTTTTTATACGTCTCTGTGTGCAGACAGCCCAGTGTCTAAAAGACATGCAGATGGCTTTATCAGGCATCAGCCGAGAAAAGTGCCCTGGAATAGCCATCGAGAATTCCAGAAGAGCACTCTGGGGACGGCAGGAGGAACATAAAAAAGATGAAAATTATATATACACACATACTTGATCTGCCCAGTTAAATTCAAGGAGCTAAGGTCTGAAAGTTTATAAATGTATACAGTTAAATGTGAAAAATACAAAAATGCATTCAAATATATTATTACGTCCATAAGTGTCTGGTTAAAGCTTGTAAGAGGAGTTTTCATTCTTCTCCGACTGTCCTGTGAGGCTGCAGGACCCAGGGCCGCCATCAGGGGGGTACAGGCAGTACACTTGTAAGGGGCCCGGATGGCAACCCCTTTTTTAAATTTTTTTTATTAAAGGGCCCAGAGGTCCCCAGGGGCCCGGATGGCAACCCCCTCCTTTTTAAAAAAAAATATATATTTTGTTTTTATTTAAAAAAAATATTAAATGTTTTAATTTTTATTTTTTATATATATATATATATATATATATATATATATATATATATATATATATATATATATATATATATATTATTAAAGGGCCCAGAGGTCCCCAGGGCCCCAGATGGCAACCCCCCCTTTTAAAAAAAATAAATAAAATGTATTTAATTTTTTTTATTTTTTATTTCTTTTATATATATATATTGTAACGGAATGCACCGTAACAGACTGAGATATTCCTATGTCTAGTGTCACCTTATGTCCACTAGGGCCATAGGGTGACAAAGAATCATAATTCATATGTTACAGAAGACATTAATAAGGGACATTAATAATAATTCATGTTTGCAGGATGTCTTCAAATACCAAAAGCGGTTAGCTATGCAATCTGGGCACACATGCTTTTGAAAGGTGTTAATTCAGGTCAGCCAGCCAGTGAGTCATACCTTTGTATAATATGCTATTGAAATATCTGAAGGTGTGGATTGCACCCACTCTCACTAGACTTTGCCATTGTGTGATAAAGCTGTATAGATAACTTATTCAACTAGATGTCTGTGTCATTATTCAAGGTTAATTGAACCCTATTGAAGATACGGTGCCGACCGGTCTACATGGTTAGCTTACCTGAATGCCTTTTAGAGTGTGATTGAAGCCCCCCATGGTGTGAAGGGGGGTGGAGATTGCATTGTCCTGTGATTAACTGTATTATGCTGTACTGGATATAAGCAAGCTAAGGAAACTAATAAATTGTCATATCTTTGGAAGCAAGAACGGAGCGCAGTCTCGTTTATTCTGGGAAAGGATATGGATCGTGTATGCAATATTGTCGGAGTGTGTCAGATAAGCTTGTCGTGGTTGGATGGAAAGTCGTAAGCGGTGGTGACCGTTACATTGGTGGCATATATATATATATATTTATTATTATTATTAAAGGGGCCAGAGGTTCCTAGGGGCCTGGAGGTCCCCAGGGCCCCGGATGGCAACCCCCTTTTTTTATTTATTTTTTATTAAAAAAAAAATATATTTTTTTATTATTTTTTATTAAAGGGCCCAGAGGTCCCCAGGGCCCCAGATGGAAACCCCCCTTTTTTTTATTTTTTTTTATTAAAGTGCCCAGAGGTCCCCAGGGCACCGGATGGCACCTCCCCCCCCCCCCCCCCCCACTTTTTTTTTATATAAAACTTTTTATATAGTAAATATCGCCACTCTAGCCAGAGTGGGTATTGCTCACCCGGATAGGTCCCTCGCACTGGCCTAGCAGCCGGGATGGCGCATGGAAAAAAGTACAGTCTCTACCAAAGATCTTCTCTTATGAGGAGATACTTTTGGTCCAGAATCCCCCGCCACAGGATTCAGCACCCGGATCTCTCCAGCATAACTCTGATAGAACTTGAGGCCCGACAGGCAACACCATCAAGCCTCTCAGGGTGTGGTGCATCCTTCAATGAAGTTTCCAGGCTTCTTTCAAGGTACCAGCCTCTTGCATGACCCCCTCCAGGATAGGTCCTCCCCTGGGTTCTTTCATCTAGTGACCTCCTCCCGCAGGACGGACGGTACAGGATCACCTCTGAAAAGCAGGCCCCAGTCTGACTACTGGGCCTACCAGCGAAGCCGAGACCCCAGTAGGGTCACCACGTGTCCCGGATTGCCCGGGACAGTCCCGCATTTTGCGGGTCTTTCCCTTGTGCCTTTATTCCAGGACAATACAGTGTCCCGGAATTAAACTGACACAGCCACCTCCCCGGGCTGATCCGATGCCCCCAAAAAAGGCCGCCACATCACCACTTTACTCACTGACAGCACTTCTCCTGGCTGGGAATGTCTGGAGGAGGACAATCCAGCCCCCTGCTTGTGATTGGAGAAATCATAAATCCCGCCTCTTGTGTCCAATCACTGTGCTGTGATTCGTTGGAGCACAAGCTGATTTTTGGGAAGGAGGGTGTCACTGAATGGTAGTTTGGAAATGTGGTCACCCTAAACCAGGATTTAGGACACGCACCTCAGGCCAGACGGGCTACGAGGTGCGAACGACGAACCCCCACCAATGGCGTCTGTCCCTTAAGTACCCCTCCCCAGCATGCACAGCGGGGCAACCACTCTGACTGATTCGTTGCTGAAGAGAATACCCAATGCACCCTGACCTTGCTGCTGCCACCCTTGGCCTGGGGTGGTAATAACACCCACAGACGAACAATGGTGGAACTCCCAGCACAGCCATGGCTGGAACAGAGGCTAAATTTGCCATTAATCATATTAGTCTGAGCCAAATAACAGCTAAGACCCCCACTAAATTTACAGCAGCGCCTGTTCAACAGGAGCAGAGCTCTAAAACTATATAACTACAGTAAAACCTTGGTTTGCGAGCATAATTCGTTCCAGAAACATGCTTGTAATCCAAAGCACTTGTATATCCACTTAAGGACCGAGCCTGTTTTTTCAGACTCGGTATTTACAAGTTTAAAACATTTTTTTTTGCTAGAAAATTACTTACCCCAAACATTATATATATTTTTTTCTAACACCCTAGAGAATAAAATGGCGGTCATTGCAATACTTTTCGTTACACCGTATTTGCGCAGCGGTCTTACAAGCGCACTTTTTTTGAAAAAAAAAAAACACTTTTTTTAATAAAAAAAAATAAGACAACAGTAAAGTTAGCCTAATTTTTTTTATATTGTGAATATATTCTATAGGTTGCAAGATCTAGAATTATTGCTCTCGCTCTAACGATTGCGGCGATACCTCAGTGCGGTTTGAACACCGTTTTCATATGCGGGCGCTACTCACGTATGCGTTCGCTTCTGTGCACGAGCTCGTCGGGACGGGGAGCTTTAAAAAATATATTTTTTCTTATTTATTTTACTTGATTTTATTTATTTTTACACAGGTAAAAAATAAATAAAAAATGGGTCACTTTTATTCCTATTACAACATCCCTTGTAATAGAAAAAATGACAGGTCCTCTTCAATATGAGATCTCGGGTCAAAAAGACCTCACATCTCATATTTAGACTAAAATGCAATAAAAAAAATTTGATCATTTAAAAAAAATGTCAACAAAACAATTTGCCTTTAAGACGCATGGGCGTAAGTGACGCTTTGACGCCCCTTCCGCCCTGCTACGCTATGGAGACGGGTGGGGGCCATCTTGCCCTCCCTCGTATGCATGGCAAGCAGGAAGAAGGACCGGATCGCCTCCGCCGCTACCGGCGGCTCCGGTAAGCGGCGGAGGGCCCTCTCCCACCGCCGATAACGGTGGCGAATCCGGCGCGGAGACCACCATTATCATTTACAGGACCGGCCACGGAAACGATGGATATCTCGGTTATAGCAGCAGCTACCGTTACCGAGATATTCATCTTTAAACCACTTAACCACCAATGACCGCCTAACGCCGATATACGTCGGCAGAATGGCACGGCTGGGCACATGGACATATATATATACGTCCTCTTTAAGAGCACGCTCGTGACCCAGCTCCATGACCGCGTCCACGGGGACCTGTGGGCCCAATAGCTGAAGAACGGGGAGAGATGAGTGTAAACAAACCTTCTCTGTTCTTCTCTGTGACAGTGAGACTGATCGTCTGTTCCCTGTTATAGGGAACGACGATCAGTGACGTCATGCCTACAGCCACGCCCCCTTACAGTAATAATCAATCCCTTAGGGCACACTTAACCCCTTAGCGCCCCCTAGTGGTTAACCCCTTCACTTTCATTTTCACAGTAATCGGTGTATTTTTATAGCACTTTTCGCTGTGAAAATGACAATGGTCCCAAAAATGTGTCAAAAGTGTCCGATATATAAGTACCTAAATAATAAAAATAAGGCAGATCTCCATTGTGAAAGGAGGAATGCATGGATTTTGTGCTCTGCAAAGCAAGGAGCAAAATAAATCTCCTCCCTGACTAAAAGTGTACAAAAAAAAACACTGGCTAGGCACACAGTTAACCCTTGAATCAATCCCTAATGTTAACCCCTTCCCAGCCCGTGTCATTAGTACAGTGACAGTGCATGTTTTTAGCACTGATCACTGTATTGGTGTCACTGGTTCCCACAAAGTGTCAAAAGTATCAGTTTGTGCCTGAATGTCCACCGCAATATTGCATTACTAGTATAAAAAAATTATGAAGAAATTAGAAATTATAATTTTTTTAATTTTTTTTACGTTCTTATTGAACAAATCAGCATTACAGTACAGTCAGCTTTCGACAATCAAATATTGCATAGTAAAGTATCAATATGAAAATCTCCATATTGAGCATCCTACCAATATAAACAAAATATAATTTCTACCATTACCCAACCGATGAGAAGTCACAAGTACTTTTTTTATCTGATATGTTTTAAAGAAAAAAATATTGGCCCAGATTCACGTACATCTGCGCATTATTGGACCGGCGTAGCGCACCGCCTTTACGTTAGACTTGCGCAATGTAGCCGCGTAATCACCCTATTCTCGTAGCTTTTGCGCAGGAAATTACGCAAGCGTAACGTTTTTTCCGAGGCGTAAGGAGGAGTAATACAAATTGGGAAGGACGTGGGCGTGTTACATTGAAATGAGCCGTGACCCCATGCAAATGAAGGGCCGGCCGGCTCGCGCATGCGCGCGTGAAGGAGACCATGTCAGCTCCGCTGTGCGCATGCTCACAACTCGGGAGCGGCGCAATCAGTGAAATTGGAAATGGACTAGGGCAACGCTGTGAACTACGCAGACAGCATAAATAGACACACACAAACGCACTTGCATTGCAAAAGTACATCCCTTTGTCCCTTCCCATTTAACCAAGTGCTTTTGTTCCTGTTGTTCGTTGCAGTGTGTCTTGTAGTTGTCAGATTAGTGTTCTGTGTGATCAAGTGCTTGTTGGTATATTTGTGAAAGTGTTTTTTGATAAGTGTTTGAGAGACTGTTTGTTTGATTGATATATTTTTGTTCGGTTTTTTTCTTGCAGTTTTTTTGGTTTATATTGTTTTGTGACAGTTTCTTGCTGAGTAGTTTTCTGTGTGTGTTCTTGCTTGATTGTTTGTGCTTGTTTGTGTGATTGAATTTTGTTGACTGGGACTGATTGTTTTTAAAAGTATGACTGAGAGAAAAAGAAAGCTCAATTTTACTGTGGGGGAAAAAAGAATTCTTGCCCGGGCCATTAGCGAGTATGGGCGTTTTCTCCACGGCCCGCAGAGTGCCAACACCACCCCGGCCAGGAGGAGGGAGATTTTGGATCTGATCACTGAGCAGGTCAATTCATCGGGGGAGGGGGAGACACGGACCAGGTCTGGGATTGACAAAAAAATCAACGACCTCCGGCGTCTGGTCAAAAAGAAACTGGCCGCAATGCATGCCCATGCCAGGGGCACAGGAGGGGGCCCACCATGCCGTATTAGTCTGACAGCGACGGAGCGTGCGGTGGCCCTGACCTTTCACCGGCATGAAGTGGAGGGCCTGCCAGGCTTTGACACAAGTCCGGTCCCCGTGGTGCCAGGTAAGGTTTTTTTTACAATCAGGTGTGTAGCATGTGTGGGGGAGGGGGTGAAAGGGAATATGTGGCAAGTGTGTGGATCCTCCAACCTGTGAATGTTTTGTGTCATCCACAGATGTGCAGGAGGGTGCAGGGCCATCTGGGCTGACCGCACCAACCCCAGGACAGCAGCCTAATGAGGCCCCCCCAACAAGGCCGGAGTCCGCGGAGGAGGTTCAACAGGAGGAGGGGAATCATGAGGAGGAGGATAATCATGAGGAGTAGGGGAATCATGAGGAGGAGGGGAATCATGAGGAGGAGGAGTCAGGCACTGGACGATTGGGTTTTGCGGACTCTTCCCCTCTGGCTGGCAGAAGCCTGCCCTCCCTAAGGGGCAGCCCCCCCCCTCCTCCCCCAACATGGCTCCCCTCACAAGGGCCTCCCCTTCTCCCCGGCCACAACCATCAGCTGGAGGCAGGATTTCATCCCAGAGCACCAGGGGGGCGCCCAATCTCCTGCCCGCCAGTCTGAGAAGGGACCAGGCCCTCCAGACCCGCCATATGGGACAGCTCAGCCAGACTTTGGGGCGGATGGAGGAGAGCCTGTCCTCCATCAAGGATACGCTGGGGAACCTGGACTCCCACTCCCGGGCTTTCACAACCTGCCTAAACGAACTGCAGACGACATCAGCAGGCGTTGGGCAGGATGTGAGGGCCCTTACCCAGGCTATCCAGGCCAACACGGCAACACTTGGTGCTGCCCTGGACAGAATTGCCGTGGCCTTGGAGGGCAGGCCGCCAGGTGGCCAGAGATCGGGGGCTGCTCCTCCTTCCCTGGGTTTGCCCCTCCCCCATGAGTCTCCCCTGAGGGGCCGGGGCCGTGGCAGGGGGCGCCCCAGGCGTGGCTCACACAGAGGGCAATAATTTATTTTTCCCCCTTTTTTTTTTTTTGGGCTGACATTTTTTGCTTTTTTTTTTTTTTTTTTTTGATGACATTTTTTTTTTATTTTGGGTTGTGCATGCTGTTTGAATGTGGGGGTGACATTCCTGCTGGAAAAGGGGTGTCATCCTCAATTTTGGTGGAGAAGGGTTCCCCAGGACAAGGGAGAAGTGATCCTCAGGTCCGTGTGATTGGTGTATGAATGTTCAGTGACATAATTGGAGCCTTGACGTGGCGTTACTGCTCACCAGTCCTGCATGGTGGACTGGTGCCAATCCAATTTGATGTGGATGTGGGGTGTGTGTGCTAGGGACCACAGTGGTGTGCATGCATGCATTCTCATTGTGCCATGATTAATGTGTGTGTTTAACGTGCAAAGATGCCCAATATGAACTGCCTCCTGGCTGCTCTTCCCTCAGAAGACGGGGTATCCTCGGTTAGGGGTTGATTGTCTGGTTGGGGGGTCAGGTCATCACGTAGCTCAACCTGCAGGCCCTTCCTCACTGCGAGATTGTGCAGCATGCAACATGCAGCGATGATATGGCACACGAAGTTTGGGGAATACAACAGTGTACCCCCAGACTTATCCAGGCATCGAAAACGTGACTTCAGGAGGCCAAAGGTGCGCTCCACCACTGCACGGGTTTTGATGTGTGCTTGATTGTATCTTTCCTCTCCTGGGGTTTGGGGGTTCCGGATAGGAGTCATGAGATGGGGTCCCAGTGGATATGCAGAGTCACCTGTAAGGGAAAAGACAGGAGCATGTTAGTCATGCATGTGCCACTTGTGAGGTGTGCATCACGGGAGGGGATAGTCATGCCTGACTCCCATGTCACTCACCAACTAGCCAGGTGTTCCCATACACGTTCTGATCGAATTCCATTCGGATGTGGCATTGATTGTAGATGTAGCTGTCATGGCTGGATCCGGGGTGTTTGGCACGGACGTGCCATATGAGGCCTTGGGCATCAACTATCACCTGTACGTTGATGGAGTGCCAATGCTTCCGATTGCGGTATATGTGCTCTGTCTCATGGGGGGGCTGGAGTGCCACATGTGTGCAATCAATGGCCCCGATGGTGCGTGGGAACCTGGCAAATCTGTAGAAATCTGTCATTGCCTTCAGCCGCAGGTCCTCAGTGGTGGGTTTAATGATTTGGTTGGCCATGCGTCTGAGGATTGCAGGGACAACCTGGTGCACACATCTGCTCATGGAGGATTGTGACATCCCAGCCACCACTCCACTTGTACGCTGAAAAGAGCCACTGGCAAGGAAATGGAGTGTTGCCAGTACCTTGACCAGTGGCTGCACTGCATGTGAGCGGTGTGTTGGGCTGGTGATGTCCTCCTGCAGGGTTGTGGTTAATTCCAGGATGGCATGAGGGGTGAATCTGAAGATGCGAAACACCTCAGAATCACTCATGCCAAACAGGTCTATGCGGGTGCGGTATATCCTCTCCCGTGCCATCCTCCGTGCCCTCCTGCTTCTTTGCTCATCTAAAGTCAGTAGTGCAGCTATGAGCGACGATGCCCCTGGCATGTTGGCAGTCAAATTGTAGTGCAACACGTGTGTGTGGTCTGCTCCTCACTAACGGTGTTGCTTTCTGTGAGATGTAGACGTTTTTTCAAATTTTAGACCACCTTTTATGTGCTCTAATTTTAGACAGAAGATTTTGCTGTTGCACACACCGCGTAGCCTGCGCAGCAACAACGTTTTTTTGTGGATCCCCGCAACTCCCTCATTAGCATATTTGACTAGCAAATCAATGGTGTGTCTATCGCACTTTTGCGCGGAAGGATGCGCCAGTCTAACGAAATTACGCGGGACAAAAAAAAGTAAATTTTTTGCGTATCTCGTTCTGGGGATGCCGCGAAACGCACGCGCACATTTAGACTTACGCACGCGCATCTCCTGTTGCGCAGGCGTAATCGCTCTGTGAATCTGGGCCATTATTTTATTTTATTTTGTCAACATTTTTGATCTTTTTTTTTTTTTGTCTTTTTTATTGTTTTAATTAATTTTTATCAATATCCAATACATGCATATAAATCCAATCCAAAAAACAACATTCCCATCGGCCTTCCCGTATCCCTTCCCATCCCACCCCAATAACAGAAAGGAGGAAAAAAAGAGGATGAAGAAGAAATAACAAAAAACAGAATACTCTTATCATCTCTCTAAGGAGTTCTCCCCTGTGTATATATATTGCTTCTTCGATGGATCTTACCCAATCAATCTTTACAACCCAATCACGCATACTCAGGATAACTGGTGTATCTCTGTATCAGACTTTTAGCCGCATTTAATAAGTGCGGGACTCGAGTATTCCTGTATTGAGCTACCATGTCATGGAACAGACACACCATGGATCTACTTTTATGTCTTCTCCTGTAATTTGATAGATTGCCTTAATAATCCCCTCCCAGTAGGGCTGTATCTTTATGCATTCCCACCACAGATGCACAATTTGTTTACAGCGCAAAAAAAAAAAAACATGCTGCGGTGCACAAATACCACCAAAAGAAAGCTCTATTTGTGGTAAAAATAACATCATTTTCATTTGGGTGCAGCGTTGCACGACCACGCAATTGTCAGTTAACCACTTAAGGACCGCCTCCTGCACATTTACGTCTGCAGAATGGCACGGCTTAACACAGGCACGTACCTGTAAGTGCCCAGCTGTGGGTTGCGGGCACGCGCCCACGACACGGTCCTGAAACTCCGTGACCGCGGCCGTAGGACACTGCAGACCTGATCAGGGCTCGACAAAATCCGGGGCGCCACGTTGCAATTGCGACAAGAAATTGTGACCTGGCGCCCGCTGGTAATTGAGGCCGCGGCTTTATATTGGCTTTTGGAATTTGAGATTCAACTGGCATGACCCCACTCTTCTCACCGCCCCCCCTTGTGTAGGGTTGATTTAACATCTCGGTGACCTGTCTGGTTGGTCATGCACTGTGTCACGTTTTTAATGTTGTTTTTGCTTTTATAATCCAATAACGTGTGTTCTATTTGCCCATTATTATGTATAATAAACGAATGTCCACTCGCCCACTCCCCCATTTCCAAGATATTCCTGGGTCACTTTTGGGGTCCCAGGTAAACTTGATCTATTCAATTGGCTTTTGGAATTTACAAATGCAGCAATTTAGAAATCAGATGGAAGGTTTAGTGCTGGAAAAAACTTTTTGATAGATAAAAAGTGAATTTTATATGAAATTATATGGATCAGACCAAAATGAGGGACAATGAGGGACAAATGAGGGGGAAAGAAGGACAGAGGGACATTGCTCCAAATCAGGGACAAAAGGGAGCTATGGACAGAATAGTGTAATGATTATGTAAAAAAAAACAAGTAAATACCTATTAAATTCCTTCATCTATATCACCTCCGGTGTTCTAGTTTCTGTTCTCTCATTCACTTCCTGGTTTGCGGCGCTCGTTCATGTAAGAACTACATTTCCCAGTATACATTGCGGCACGTCCAGTAATTCACACCTCCTTGAAGTCTCTAACACGTCCTGCCGCACAGATATAGTTCCCAGGAGGGGGGCGAGCACGTTACTGACCACCGCAGTAAGGCCTCGCTTCACGGTGGTGAGTAACAATCAGACAAGCAGGAAGTGAACAGAACAGAGAAGAAATATAGCAACTTCTGAGCAAAAACAATGAGGAAGTGGAAAGAGGAATGTCTGCAGGTAAAGGATGCTTATTATAAAAAAAAAGTGTTTTTTCTTTACAACCCCTTTAAGAGCGTTGCGACGTAATCCACAGATCATATGTATCTGTTTGTACATTGCAAAGCAGACGCATTGAGCTGCAATTAACTTTGATTCCCAGCACCCCACTAGGCACATTTGCAGTGATTTACTGTGCCTTGAGGTAATGCGTATTATAATGCATCTTCTGGGGTAAATGATTCCTTAGATTTAGTAACATCCATGAAGAGCCGAGGACTACCTGAGCTAAACCTTCCCACTACATAATTATTTGTAAATCTAACGATGATTACGGAGACCTTGGGGCTGATAAGAAGTTGCACCAGACCTAAGTAAAGAAGGGGATGCTTTGCTGACTTCCATCATCCAATTATGTGCAATGGAAAAATATATATATTTTTTTATTATTTCCCTTGCATCTGATTGGGTAATCTTTGTAAAGTGAAGTTTTACCTTAATTACAAAGCACTGGAGCAACTGCAGTCTATTTGAAAAATGTGCTGCGGTAGAGCTGCTGGAGATTATCCCTATTGCTGCTCATTTTCGAAAGAGTTAGGGAGGGTTATAACCCCTGTCAATTTTTTTTTTCTGCGTCCCATTGCGGAGATTTCCCTTCACTTCCTGTCCCACAGCCAAACAGGAAATGAGAGGAAGTCCCTGCAAATTAAGGGAATTCCTTGGGGACCCCCAGGTCACCAGAACCCATTGGAAGATTTCCCATTTATTACTTTTCTGGGGACTACCCAAAATCTGGGTGAATCTCTCTAATGGGGGCACAGACAGCAATAAAACCCTGGCAGGGGTTCTAATTCTTCTCCCCTCTATCCAAAACTTAAAAAAATAAAAAATGCACTGATGGGCCTTATCAGTGCCCATTAGTGCAGTCTCATCAGTGCCCATAAGTGCAGCCTCATCAGTCCCCATAAGTGCAGCCTCATCGGTGCCCATCAGTGCTGCCTTATCAGTGCCCCTCAGTGCAGCCTATCAGTGCCCATCAGTGCAGCCATATCAGTGCCCATCGGTGTAGCCTCATCAGTGCCCATTAGTGTAGCCTTGTCAGTGCCCATCAGTGCAGCCTATCAGTTCCCACCGGTGCAGCCTTATCAGTGCCCATCGGTGTAGCCTCATCAGTGCCCATCAGTGTAGCCTTGTCAGTGCCCATCAGTGCAGCCTCATCGGTGCCCATCAGTGCTGCCTTATCAGTGCCCATCAGTGCAGCCTCATCAGTGCCTATTAGTGCAACCTCATCGGTGCCCATCAGTGTAGCCTCATAAGTGTCCATCAGTGCAGCCTCATCAGCACACATCAGTGAGGTTTTTTTTTGTTTGATTAGCAAAAAATAAAAAACCCAGTGGTGATTTTATACCACAGAAAAGAAAGTTCTATCTGTCTCCAAAAAATAATATAAATTTCATATGGGTACAGTGTAGCATGACCACGTGATTGTCATTCAAAGTGCCACAGAACTGAAAGCTGAAAATTGGCCTAGGCAGAAAGGGGGTGAAAGTTCCCAGCAGGCAAGTGGTTAAACATGCATTAAACAGGCATCACCAATAGGAAATGGGCCCTGGGAAATTTCATGCAGCCATTGGTGAGAGTGAATGTCGCTTTCATCGCAGAGTTCCTGGTGGTGAGAACGTTAAAGTAAACTAAGGTCCCTCTGAAACTAACCCTCCCTGTAACCCTAAGGGCTCATTCACACAAGTGGTTGAGAGGCGGTAAAACCCAGAGGTTCAGCCACATTTTTACTGCCCCACAACCTCTTATCTGCAGAGGCAGCGGCCGGGGGTGTGCATATGCTGTGGCTGCAATGCTTTGCTTGCGGAAGTGTCGTGCCCGCCAAGGGCAACCCATTCCAGTCGATAGGACTGCTCTGCAAGCGCCCCACAATCACATGCAATTTTGGTTGGCGGTGCATCCATAGTGAGCGCAGGAGCGCCGCCCCCTCTCTCCCCTGCGCCATCACTCAACTTAGTGTAAAATACATAGAGATTCGTGCATTGCATGAATCTCTATGTATCGTCACCGCTGCCGCCCACTATCCCCTGGGGAGCGACGGCCATCTGAATAACGGCAGCTGGTTGGCTGTGTGGAAGTGTCTATCAAAGACAGCGGCTCTGATAGGCTTTCCGATTACAGCCTGTGGGCTGTAATTGGCTTGCAAATAGTTAACCAGGGGACGCAGGGGGGTGTGTGTTCCCTGGTTAACACCGACACTCGTCTCAGCCAATCAGGTTCACCGGGTCTGGTTACCGGTAACCTGATTGGCTGAAGCGACATCGAGGGCAGGACTCGGGAGAAGACATTGAGGGAGGATGGCTGACCTGAGAAAGGTAAGTGCTGGGGAATGGGGGGCAGCAATCTGGCGGTTTTTGAGGGGGCAAACTGGCAGCAATTGATGGGCACAGTGGTGACAATTGATGGCAAAGTGGCTGCGTTTGATGGCATGGCACTGTGGTGACAATTGATGGCACACTGGTGATAATTGATGGCACAGTGGTGACAATTGATGGCACAGTGGCTGCGTTTGATGGCACAGTGGCTGCGTTTGATGGCACAGTGGCGACAATTGATGGCACAGTGGCGACAGTTGATGGCACAGTGGTGACAATTGATGGCACAGTGGTGATAATTGATGGCATGGCACAGTGGCGACAATTGCTGGGCACAGTGGCTACAATTGATGGGCACAGTGGCTACATTTGATGGCACAGTGGCGACAATTGATGGCACAGTGGTGACAATTGATGGGCACAGTGGTGACAATTGATGGCACAGTGGTGACAATTGATGGCACAGTGGCGACAATTGATGGGCACAGTGGTGACAATTGATGGCACAGTGGCTGTGTTTGATGGCATGGCACAGTGGCTGCGTTTGATGGCACAGTTGCGACAATTGATGGCACAGTGGTGATAATTGATGGCATGGCACAGTGGCGACAATTGCTGGGCACAGTGGCTACAATTGATGGGCACAGTGGCTACAATTGATGGGCACAGTGGCTACGTTTGATGGCACAGTGGCGACAATTGATGGCACAGTGGTGACAATTGATGGGCACAGTGGTGACAATTGATTGGCACAGTGGCTACGTTTGATGGCACAGTGGCGACAATTGATGGCACAGTGGTGACAATTGATGGGCACAGTGGTGACAATTGATGGGCACAGTGGCTGCGTTTGATGGGCACAGCGAGGCTGCAATTGATGACTTTTTTTTTTTGTTTGTTTGCGCCACCCCCCCCCCCCCCCCCCCCAAAGAATTTGAGCACCAGCCGCCACTGGTCTAGTGTAGGGTTCAAGGGAGCAAGTATGAACAAGCCCTAACGCTAACCCTTCCCTCTAACCCTATGACTGACCATACAATATACAATCTGATTGTACAATTTACAACAATGTAATGGAAGGGCTGGTGCAGCTGGACAGACCTTGAGAAGATTGTATAAGTTTGTCCCCAAATTACCTAGTTTTACCTAGATTGCCCAAGGATTGTACAATCAGATTGTAGTGTGTATGGTCACCCTAATCCTTCCCATACGTAAAATATTCTTACAGTAGTTTGCATCCTGCCCTCTGTGCCGAGAACCAACCTTCGCCTTCTTCATTATGTTTATGTAGGGTGCCTATAAATGTTTAATGCGGAGGAGCCGGCAGCTAACGGACCAAAGTGGCCACTTGAGAAGGCCAGGTCTGTATCCGTACCGTGATATTACAGAGCCAGAGATTGATAACGTTGTGAAGCCGTGAGGCGCTCAGCATTATACCCAATTCATCAATGTGCATTACAACAAAAAGCCCCGCTACCCACAGAGGAGGTCCTGTCTGCCCCTTCTAGGAAGAAGAAACTAAGTGTGTCTCATGCTTGGACTGTGGAACTGCAGCGCCCCCTACTGAGAAAAATCGGCAATTTAGAAAGTAATATTATAATATTCAAGATTTTATCTGATTATCGGCTGAGACTTAAATATCTAATAAGCGTGGGAAACACAAAACAAATCCCAACAATGACAAATAATACATCATGTATGTGTGAGAGAAATCATTTCATGTTTATTCAAAAAGAACAAAGAAAGAAAGACGCATAAAATGCAGCATTTGGATCCTTTATTTATAAAGATCTGAAGGAAGATGTATTGTATCCTACGGGCCAATCACACGGCTTCGTTTTGTTCCATGGCGTTTAGCTGTATAAACCAAGACGAGAGATTTCTGCGTTCTGTGGTTGGATTATGTGGTACGCATGTAAGCGCTTTTGCGCATTTGTTGACATGCATACAAGGTAATGGACCATGTGCACCTAGTAACTCATGGGCCAAGATGTAAACATTCCAAAATAGTGCCGGGACAAGGTGCAAGATTTTGTGTCAGCAAAAATCCCCCCCCCCCCAAAAAAAGACAATTGAGCATTAATCAGCATGCTTACCCCCTTAAAAAAAAACCTCTTTTCAGTACAAACATGCCCCCTGCTAAAAAAAAAAACCCTCCCAGCACAATTAATTGCCCCCCCCAGCTCAAATCTTCTCTCTCCCCAATTTCAATTCTCCCACCCCCCCCAAAAAAATAACCACTTCTTGCACAAGTCCTCTAATACTCAAATTTCCCCTTCCTGCACAAATCCCCCCCCCCACACACACACACACACTTCTAATCCCCCCATCTCCCCTCTCAGCTCAAATCCTCTCTCTCCCAAATCCCCCCCAAAAAATAATAATTCCTTCTAGGACAAATCCTCTACCCCTCAAATTTCACTCCCTGCACAAATCCCCCCCCCCCCCCCCCCCACACACACACACACACTTCTAATCCCCCTCTCAGCTCAAATTCTCTCTCCCTAGTTCCAATTTGCCACCCCCCAAAAAAATCACCACTTCTTGCACAAGTCCTCTAATAGTCACATTTCCCCTCCCTGCACAAATCCCCCCTCCCACACACACTTCTAATCCCCCCACCTCCCCTCTCAGCTCAAATCCTGTCTCTACCCAAATCCCCCCCCCCCCCAAAAAAATCATTCCCTCTAGGACAAATCCTTTACCCCTCAAATGTCGCTCCCTGCACAAATCCCCCCCCCCCACACACACACTTCTAATCCCCCTCTCAGCTCAAATCCTCTCTCTCTCTAGTTCCAATTTGCCACCCCAAAAAAATCACCACTTCTTGGACAAGTCCTCTAATACTCAAATTTCCCGTTCCTGCACAAATCCCCCCCCCCCCCCCCCCACACACACACTTCTAATCCCCCCATCTCCCCTCTCAGCTCAAATCCTGTCTCTACCCAAATCCCCCCCCCCCCCCCAAAAAAAATCATTCCTTCTAGGACAAATCCTTTACCCCTCAAATTTCGCTCCCTGCACAAATCCCCCCCCCCCTTCCCCACACACACACACACACACACTTCTAACCCCCCTCTCAGCTCAAATCTTCTCTCTACTCAGTTCCAATTCTCCCACTCCCCCCCAAAAAAATCACCACTTCTTGCACAAGTCCTCTAATACTCAAATTTCCCCTCCCTGCACAAATCCCCCCTCCTCCCCCCCCACACACACACACACTTCTAATCCCCCCTCTCAGATCAAATCCTCTCCACCAAAAATCATCCCTTCTAGGACAAATCCTCTACCCCTCAAATTTCCCTCCAAGTCCCAACCCTCTACCACTCAAATTTCCCCTCCTTGCACAAATACCCCCCCCCCACACACACACACGCACTTCTAATCATCCCATCCCCTCTCAGCTCAAATCCTCTCTCTCCCCAATTCCAATTCTCCCACTCCCCCCCAATAAAATCACCACTTCTTGCACAAGTCTTCTAATACTCAAATTTCCCCTCCCTGCACAAATCCCCCCTCACACACACTTCTAACCCCCCCCCCTATCCCCCTTCTCAGCTGAAATTCTCTCTCTCCCCCCCCCCCCCCAAAAAAAATCATCCCTTCAAGGACAAATCCTCTACCCCTCAAATTTCCCTCCAAGCCCCAACCCTCTTCCACTCAAATTTCCCCTCCCTGCACATATCCCCCCCCTACACACACACGCACTTCTAATCATCCCATCCCCCCACTCAGCTCAAATCCTCTCTCTCCCCAGTTCCAATTCTCTCTCCCTCAAAAATCACCACTGCTTGCACAAAAATCTTCCTTTCCAAGACAAATCCTCTACCCCCTCAAATTTTCCTCCAAGCCCCAACCCTCTACCACTCAAATTTCCCCTCCCTGAACAACCCCCCCCCCCCACACACACACACACGCGCACTTCTAATCATCCCATCCCCCCACTCAGCTCAAATCCTCTCTCTCCCCAAATCCCCCCCCCCAAAAAAATCATCCCTTCTAGGACAAATCCTCTACCCCTCAAATTTCCCTCCAAGCCCCAGCCCTCTACAACTCAAATTTCCCCTCCCTGCACAAATCCCTCACACACACTTCTAATCCCCCCTCTTAGCTCAAATCTTCTTTTTCCCCAAATCCCCCCCAAAAAATCAACCCTTCTAGGACAAATCCACTACCCCTCAGATTTCCCTCCAAGCACAAATTCTCCATGCCCCTCCTAGCACAAATCCCCCCCAAATTCCCCCTCCTAGCACAGATGCCCCCAATCATCTCTTCAAGCACCCTAAAAAAAATCCCTTCCTAGTACAAAATCCCCCCCCCCCCCCCCACTACCATATCAGCTATTCTGGCGCAAACCCCCAAAAATCTGCAGTCCTAGCACACATTCTCTTCCCCCCATCACAACACAAATCCCCCCAAATCACCCCTTTTAGCACACTACTCTAAAAATTTCCCCTCCTCAAACAATTCTTTGTTTGCGGTTTTTGTTGCATTTTAGCACAGTAAAAAATGCAGCAAAACGCATCAGTGTAAAAGCAGCCTTAAAGGAGTTGTAAATAAAAACATTTTTTTTTGCTGAAATGACTGTTTACGGGTTATAGAAACATAGGGCTAGATTCAGCAAGGAGTTACGACGGTGTATCTCCAGATACGCCGTCGTAACTCTGAGTGAGTGGGGCGTATCTATGCGCCTGATTCTTAGAATCAGTTACGCATAGATTTGTGTTAGATCCGACCGGCGCAAGTCTCTTACGTCGTTGTATGTAAGTTGCATATTTACGCTGGCCACTAGGTGGCGTTTCCGTTAATTTACGCGTCGAATATGCAAATGAGCTAGATACGCCAATTCACGAACGTAGTTGCGGCCGGCGTATCTATTTGCGTCGTCTACATTAGGCTTGCGCCCGGCGTAAAGTTACCCCTGCTATAGTAAAGCGCAGCCAATGTTAAGTATGGACGTCGGGACAGCGTCGTATTGTACGTCGTTTGCGTAAGTCGATTCAGAATGGGGCTGGGCGTCAGTTACGTTCACGTCGTTTTTATTGACTATTTGCGACGTGATTTGGAGCATGCGCATTGGGATACGTTCACGACCCGGCGCATGCGCAGTTCGTTCGGCACGTCGTTTACGTCAGGTCACGATTAGTTTACATACAACACGCCCCCTACCTACCCTATTTGAATTACGCAGGGATACGCCGGTCCATTTACGCTACGCCGCCGCAACTTACGGAGCAAGTGCTTTGTGAATACAGCACTTGCCTGTAAAAGTTGCGGAGGCGTAGCGTAAATCGGATACGCTACACCCGCACAAAGATATGCTCTCCATCCTGAATCTAGCCCATAATAGTTAACTGATTCCTTTTAAAAATGATTAAAAATCAATCATATAATGTGCCTGCAGTTTCTAGTTTCGTTTTTGCATGCTGTTTCCTGCTTCTGTGATGTACAGAGCCAGAATACAGGGCAGTGATGGTTTGGAAAATGAAACTGATTGGTGCTGAGGGGTTTTAGACACACAGTAATCACACCTCCTTGAAGTTAGTGACCACAGAGAGAAAGCTCCCAGTACTGTGGTCATCAGGAAACAGACAACCAGGAAGTGTGGAGATCAGAGAAGAATTACAGCAACATCAAAGCAAAAACAAACAACGAGGACATGAAAACAGCACTGCATAAAGGTAAAGGAAGCTATTAAGAGAAAGAAAAAAAATTCCTTTACAAACCCTTTAAAGTGTTACTTTATTCCCACAGTACACAGAACATGGAAATGCAGGAGCACATTTTTTAATATGACCGTGTGCACCGGGCCTAAATGAGGCTTTTTTTATTTTTTGTAATAAGAGATTCCATACACTTAAAGTGGATGTAAACCCACTCTCATCCTTTCTAAACTACTACCATAGTGCTGATCTATAAGGATATAGATGCCTCCTGCATGTATCCTTACCTGTCAAATGTCTCCCCTCTGTCTGTTATGAGACCTGAAAAACTGCAGATTCTGTGGGTGGGTCTGTTGTCTGGCGCTCTGTGGGTGGAGTTGTGATGTCAGTAGACTCCCCGCCCACCTCTACACTCCCCTTGTCAACATGAATTTTCTCCAGTGTATTCCTTACACTAAATTCTGCTATGATCACTAACATCCAGTCAAAATCCAGAAAAGTAACCACATGACTTCAGAAAAGGAGTGGGGTGGGAATTAAAAAATAATGCCTGTCTTCAGGCTAGTGCATGAGATATGTAAATGACCTGTCACTCACAGCAAGGGGGCAGAACGGACTAAGGTTTTCCTCTGTAAGTCCGTTTTATTTCACTGAACAATAATCAGAGCTGGATTAACTCTGTGTGGCAAGACTGGGCACAGACGATAGGAAATCTTATACTCTACATTGTGACATCAAAAAATAAATAAAACATTTCGGGTTTACATCCACTTTAAAGTGTATTCTTGCCAGGGCTTTTTTTTAGGGGGAACTTGGGGGAACTCAGTTCCACCACCTTTGGCTCAGACCCTTTGGTGCCTGCTCACCACAATCACTTGTAAACACAGAAGTCTGGTTTCTGTGTTTACAAGTGAGAGCTCTGCACTCTGTGTGTAACCCCCTGAACTCTGCACTTTGTATGTAATGCAATCCTGGTATTTAATGCCCCTTTAAGACCCTTCTACTGTTTGTGAAATCTGAACGGGGTCGTGGTTGAGTTCCTGCACCTATTCTCTGAGAAAAAAAGCTCTGATTCTTGCCTTTTTTTTTTTTAATAACAAACATGTCATACTTACCTTTACTGTGCAGTTCGTTTTAAACAGAGTGGCCCCAATCCTTCTCTTCTGGGGTCCCACGGCGGCTCTTACGGCTCCTCCCCGCATTAGATAATCCCCTCTGGAAAGCTCTCTCCCGAGGGGGTTACCTTGCGGGCGCACTCCTGTGTCATACACTGTATGACACAGCCCCCCGGCGGCCGCGTCATTGGATTTGATTGACAGCAGCAAGAGCCAATGCTATCAATCTATCCAATGAAGAGCCAAGAAGCAGTGGAGAGAGATGTGGGATTGCACCCACGGAAATTCGGGGCTCAGGTAAGTAAAACGGGGGCTGGGGGGGCAGACAGCGCAAGGTGTTTATTCACCTTAATGCATAGGACACACCAAACTGAGCATGTGCAGAGTGCTTCCAAGGCTCTGTACTATCAGGAGATGGATTGGGGACAGTGGAAGAAGGGGATAATCAGAGAAGACAGGATCAAACAGCCTTCTTACACAATGCAATGGATTAACCCCTTAGGTTCCACAGTGAGTATAACAAGCATGCTTTGCTGCATATACAGACTGGTTTTACTGTTGTGGGTTTAGTAACACTTTAAAGTGTAACTGCCATTTGGAAAAACTTGATACCTTTAGGATTACATTGCAATAATGATTCTTTTTCTAGCAGCAACTCACAGGCAGCAGAATTGCCTCACCATTCCTTATGGCATTGTTCCCAGCAGTGTTGCTGCTGCCTTGATATTGCATTCTGCAGCCTCTTGGCTAGCAAAGGGTGACTTCCATTAGAGTAAGTGGCAGTTGCATTTTGTTGATTCTGTAATTGGTGACACTTTCCCGAAGGTAATACTGCCAGTGTGATCTCTAACGCCAGGGCAGTGAAAAAATTCTACTTTGTAAATAGTATTCATCACTTTTTCTTTTTGTTTAGTCTGTATAGTGATTCGGAGCATCCATTCAGTACTACTGGAAAACTTCACATTTATGATAAGAGGCAGGAGAGGGGGAGATTTACTAAAACTGGAGCTCTCCGAATCTGGGGCAGCTGTGCATGGCAGCCAATCAGCTTCTAACTTCCGCTTCTTCAATTAAGCTTTGACAATAAAAGCTGGAAGCTGATTGGTTTCTACGCAGAGCTGCACCAGATTTTGCACTCTCCTGTGTTAGTAAACCAACCCCTAAAGGGGTTGTAAAGGTACAATTTTTCCCCCTAAATAGCTTCCTTTACCTTAGTGCAGTCCTCCTTCACTTACCTCATCCTTCTATTTTGCTTTTAAATGTCCTTATTTCTTCTGAGAAATCCTCACTTCCTGTTCTTCTGTCTGTAACTCCACACAGTAATGCAAGGCTTTCTCCCTGGTGTGGAGTGTCGTGCTCGCCCCCTCCCTTGGACTACAGGAGAGTCAGGACGCCCACTGACACACAGCTCCTTTCTCTATCTGCAATGTAGAGAGCGTCCTGACTCTCCTGTAGTCCAAGGGAGGGGGACGAGCACGACACTCCACACCAGGGAGAAAGCCTTGCATTACTGTGTGGAGTTGGAAGAACAGGAAGTGAGGATTTCTCAGAAGAAATAAGGACATTTAAAATCAAAATGGAAGGATGAGGTAAGTGAAGGAGGACTGCACTAAGGTACAGGAAGCTATTTAGGGGAAAAAAATTCTACCTTTTTTTAAAAAAAATGTTTTCCCATAATAAGCATCATTTACCTGCAGACATTCCTCTTTTCACTTCCTCATTCTTTGTTTTTTCTCAGAAGTTGCTCTTTTTCTTCTCTGTTCTGTTCACTTCCTGTTTGTCTGATTTTACTCACCACCGTGAAGGGAGGCTTTACTGCGGTGGTCAGTGACGTGCTCATCCCCTCCTGGGAACTACATCTGTGTGCCAGGAGACTTCATGTTAGAGACTTCAAGGAGGTGTGAATTACTGGGCGTGCCGCAATGGATACTGGGAAATGTAGTTCTTACATGAACGAGCGCCGCAAACCAGGAAGTGAATGAGAGAACAGAAACTAGAACGCTGGACATGATATAGATGAACGAATTTAATAGGTATTTACTCATTTGTTAACAGAATCATTACACTATTCTGTCTGTCGACCTTGCCGACATTAATTTTAGACAAATTTTGTATTTCCTTTACAACTTCTTTAATTTACTAAACACAAATAGCAGTTGCCCCAGAGCTTAGTAAATATAGGGAAGCTCTGCTGGCTTCCATCATCCAATCATGTGCAAGCAAAAAATGCTGCAAAAGGCAACTGTACTTGCAAAGGTGCAAAGTCTTTAGTAAATCTATTGTTGCTGAGGAGGTTAGTTGTTGCTGGTGGGGGATCTATTGTTGCTGGGGGACTCCTATGGTACTGCGAGACAATTGTTGCTGGGAGACATCTACTGTGAAGGGAGGGGTCCATTTCTGATAGCTGTTCAGAGTCTATTGTTGCTGAGGGTGCTCCGTTGTTGCTGGCTACAGGAGATCTATTTTACTTCCTATCATTAACAAATTACATACAAATTACTTAGCACTACAAATTGATACTTGGTTCTGTATCCATTACTGAGAGGTGGGTAGGGGGTGAAACCAAGGAACGGTGCTCAAAGGTGGGTAGGAGGTGGAACCAAGGAATGGTGCTCGGAGGTGGGTAGGGGGTGGAACCAAGGAATGATGCTGGGAGGTGGGTAGGGGGTGGAACCAAGGAATGGTGCTCGGAGGTGGGTAGGGGTGGAACCACAGAATGGTGCTCGGAGGTGGGTAGGGGGTGGAACCACGAAATGGTGCTCGGAGGTGGGTAGGGGGTGGAACCACGGAATGGTGCTCGGAGGTGGGTAGGGGGTGGAACCAAGGAATGGTGCTCGGAGGTGGGTAGGGGGTGAAACCACGGAATGGTGCTCAGAGGTGGGTAGGGGGTGGAACCAAGGAATGGTGCTCGGAGGTGGGTAGGGGGTGGAACCACGGAATGGTGCTCGGAGGTGGGTAGGGGGTGGAACCAAGGAATGGTGCTCGGAGGTGGGTAGGGGTGGAACCACGGAATGGTGCTCGGAGGTAGGTAGGGGGTGGAACCACGGAATGGTGCTCGGAGGTGGGTAGGGGGTGGAACCAAGGAATGGTGCTCGGAGGTGGGTAGGGGGTGGAACCAAGGAATGGTGCTCGGAGGTTGGTAGGGGGTGGAACCACGGAATGGTGCTCAGAGGTGGGTAGGGGGTGCAACCACGGAATGGTGCTCGGAGGTTGGTAGGGGGTGGAACCAAGGAATGGTGCTCGGAGGTGGGTAGGGGGTGAAACTAAGGAATGGTGCTCAGAGGTGGGTAGGG